>CM040128.1:105381632-105844309 GCA_022559845.1 Amorphophallus konjac
TCAATGCTCTCCCATTTCCAGGTGGCTTTGTGGACAAGCCTCTCTTGGGTAAAACTGACTTTCATGGCATCGGACATGGTGTAACATTCAAAATATTTGTCCATGGCAGCCTCCCACTTGAGGTAGTCGCCCGGGTCATTAGAACGATAAAAATCTGAGGCTTCCGGCCTACGGAAGGGGAGAGGGTGGTTGCCAAGCCCATGGGTGTGTTGGTTTGTGTGTCTTCCCTAAGTGTTTTGATGATGAGCAACACTATGTTAATTGTTCTTGTTATTTTTTTTTTTAGATATCTTGCACTTGAGTTATCCATGGTCTTATATGAAATAGCTGCTAAGAGGTAACACTGCGTGTGTTCATTCATGTTCTGTCTTCGTGTTGTTTTCCTCAAACATCATGTAGTTCTTGCTTCGCGTTTTTACCTCGTGTCGAGCTAGCCATGTTGTCGTCTGATTGAGTGTTGTCTTTCACCTCGTGCAGTATTTGTTTACTGTGTTGGTTCCATGTCATCCTTTGTATTCCTGTCTTCGAGTCCTTTCGCTGAGTCTCTAAGTCAGTCTAAGTTCAAGTGTTCGTTTCACTTTGTGATTGTTTTCTCTTCTCATGACTTCGTGTCGTGTTCCTGAAGCTGCTCTAAAAGTTCTGATGAACTTCGAGTAGTTTTCCTGTAGACCTCGTGTCGTTCCTACTTAGTAACCACACTTCGTGACGGTTACTATAGTCCACGTCTTCGTGTTGGTTTTATGCACTCCGTGTCGTCTTCTTTGTTTCATTCTGTTCTCATCTCACTTCGAGTCGTTTCTCTGCATACTGTCTTCGTGTTGATTGGCACTTCTTCTTGGTTACAACACCTCGTGTTGTACTGTTTGACTTCGTGTCGGTTTCGGTTGCTAGTCCATATTGTTTTCATGTCGTTCTCCTTATTGCCACCTCGTGTCGTCTTAAGTCTTCGTGTAGTTTTACCTCGTGCAGTCTGATCCCGTGTTATTTACTGTTTCGACTTCGTGTCGTTATCAGCCCGTGCTGTTTTCATCTCGTGCTGTTCTTACTGGCTTCGTGTCATTTTCTATATATATATAGTGTGTGTTTGTCACCACTATACTTCGTGTCGTTGCTTTTTACTTCGTGTCAAACTTCACTTCGTGTTGTTTTCACCTCGAGTCGTTTCGTTATATTCTGTCCTCGTGTTGGTTTCTCACTTTAGTCTTCATGTCGGTTTCTGTCGTTAGCCCGTGTTGTCCTCGTGTTGTTTTTGCATTCGTGACCTCGTGTCTCTTTTGCTTATAACCTCACCTCGTGTCATTTTCCTCTGTGTATCTGACCTGTTACAGAGTATCTCGTGTCGTTCTTGTGTCATCTCGAGTAATAGTCACGTCGTGTTGTTACTATACCTCATGCAGTTTTGGTTTTAATGGCCATGCAGCGTATTAAAGGACTTAATCTCATTACAGGTCCGAGGAAGAACATTCCACACTCCAAGGCTGCACGTGATCCGAGACAAGAGGAACCAATCTGATAAAGGCACGTGGCAGGAAGATTCTGGATCGAGCGTGGGAGGCACACGCATTTTGTGCCCTATCCACCTACTGTTCAGCTGTAAATAGAATCCTTCGTCCTCAGATGAAGGTGATCGAAGAAGAGAGGCATAGAAGAAAAAAATAGGAAAATTGAGTGCCCTTCGATCCAGGAGAAGAAAAGAAAGAAGAAAGAATAGCAGAGAAAGAAAAAAGAGAGAGAGAGCAGAAGAGTGATCAGAAGAGTTGTTCTGACTTGCGGATCAAATCCGAAGTCTATTGCTCTGTGTTGAGCTACATTGTTTCCATTTTCTGGCATTTGATTTCCTTCGTTCGTATTTTTCCGTTTATTGTTCTTATCTTTCTTCTACTGTCCTTGTTTGTGTTTCCGATCCTCTGGATTGAGGTCGGGGTCCTCCTGTGAGATCAGGAGAAGGGAGATTCATTCTCCTGTTTGCAAGCAGCAGGTGAGCTGCTTGTAGGTTCCCTCCAGGTTGGGAGGAAGAGGGGTCTTCGACCTCTGGTTCACTAGTAGCAGGGTTGCTACTAGTGGGGTTCCCTCTTGGTAAAGAGGAAGAGAGACGTAAGTCTCTGGGTTCTAGTGACTGCAGGTCGCTAGAGGTTCCCTCCGGGTAGGAGGAAGAGGAGAGGTTGTTCTCCTGGGAAGCTATGTATCAGCAGTTGTCTGGCAAGCTGTGTTGCCCAGCCTTTAGTGAAGCCACACTCGGTTTGAGTGTGGGGTGGATGTAGGTCTGAAGGACCGAACCACCTTAAAATCCTCTGAGCCCTTGTGCGATCGATTGTGGTACTATCATGATATGCCTTCTATTTGCTTGAGCTATTAACTGCATTGCATCATATTCGTTAGTCTAAGCTCAAGGTTATTTGCATTTAGCAATATACTCTGCAGAATTTTTTTTTTTATTCTTTAAAAACAGTGATCTATTCATCCCCTCCCCTTCTAGATCACTTCATATTGTACTTATCAGTTGGTATCAGAGCAGGTTTTTCCCAGAATGTGGTCCAACGGCCAGGGAAACGGATCCACTGGTCCTCGCAGTTTCATAGCTGATGCGCAGTCTATCAACCGTCCCCCCTTCTTTGATGGTAATAATTACTTCTTCTGGAAGAACAGGATGGAAGTCTTTATCAGGGCCCAAAGCCACAAGCTATGGAAAGTTATCACAAATGGTCCATACACCCTTCCACCAAATGAAGATATGTGGACAGAAGATCAGGTCAAACTCTCCGCACTGAATTGGACAGCTGTTAACATCATACAGTGCGCCGTCCACCCGGAAGAGTATTCAAGGATCTCAGCGTGCAAGACTGCAAAGGAAATGTGGGATGATTTGCAGTTAATTCATGAGGGCACATCTCAGGTGAAGGCTACCAAGATCAACATACTTACAACTCAATATGAGTTATTTAAGATGAAGCCAGAGGAGCCGATCACAGAAATGTATGCCAGACTATCCGTGATCATCAACAATCTGAAAGGCCTTGGAAAGGATATTCAACAAGAAGACATAGTCAGGAAGATCCTTAGGTCTCTAACTCCCGTCTGGGAAACCAAGGTGACTGTAATAGAGGAATCAAGAAATTTATCCATCATGACAGTGACCCAGCTGATTGGATCCCTCATGACCCATGAAATAAATTTCAAACATGGAAACGATGGGCATGACAGAAAGGGAAAGAATGTTGCTCTGAAGGTCTCACGACATGCTAAGAAGAACAGCAGCAGCAGCAGCAGCAGTGATGATAGCAGCGAAGGCTCTGATGGATTCTCAGACCTGGACAAGGACGAGCGAGCTATGCTCACCAGGCAATTCAGAAAGTTCCTGAGAACTAAAGGAAAATTCTACAGGAGGAAGAAATTTAATGGTGCAATGAAGTCTCCTGAGCGAGGATTTGAGAAGAACCGGTCTGCTAAGAAGATCACTTGCTATCATTGTCAGAAACCCGGTCACATGAAAAGTGAATGTCCAGAGCTACAAGCTAAGGCTCCAGGACACCAGAAGAAGATGGTGCACAAGAAGAAGAAGGCCATGCTGTGCACATGGAGCGATGAGGAGGAGGACCCAGAAGCCACTTCGTCCAGTGAAAATGAAGAGAAGACCTGCCTCATGGCCGATCATGAGAAAGAGGTAACAAACCTGTTTGAGAATTTTACTTTGGATGATTGGGAGGACGCCTATGGCGACCTGTTAAGTAAATATAATTGTTTAAACAAGGAGCACAGAATGCTTAGACGTAAGTTTCATTCTTTGTCTGAAGAACACTCTTCTATTGTCACTGATAGCATGAAAACCAAGGAGATGGTCATTGAGCTAGACCAGGTTAAAGGTGAGATTGAGAGGTTGAGAATGGAAAGAGAGGAGAGTCTAGCTAGAATAGATGAGCTGAAGTGTAAAGCTGAAGAGTGTAAAGGAGAGATTAGACTGATGGCTGAAAAATATGAGGCAGTTAGAAAAGTTAATCAGGAACTCCAGGACCAATGCAATGAATTTAAGAAGGAGATTGAGGACAAAGAAAAAGTGCTTGAGAAGTTTACAGAGGGGAGAAACAACCTGAATGTCCTTCTGGGGTCGAGGGTAAACTTCAATAGGGAGGGATTAGGATACAATCCTACTAGTAAAAAACCCTTTGAATTTAAGACTACCACGTTCTGCCCCGCCAAAGGCAAAGAGAAACTGGAAACACCATCCAGTTCCAAATCTGTCTCTACAATGAAGTTTTCGACCAACAAATTCATTCAATCCATTGGTCAGCAACCTAAGTCGGGAAACCCTGAAACAAGAACTGCTCATGTGCAACAGGTGGGGAACAAAGGTTCTCACAGAACCAGTCCTATTGATGTCACAAAAAGAGTGAAAAATTTTGTTAAGAAAGCTCATCATGCTAATTATCAAGTAGAGCATGGCAACGTTCACCAGTTTCAGCACAAATTTTATTGGAGTAAAAATGCTTACCTGAATTATGCTCAACACACACGCGTATCCTCTAAGAGGCCAACCAACAATGAAGTCCTTCTACAAGATACACATCTTCAATAGAGTTAGTAGAGGACTTACCAACCGTACCAATTCCAATTATTCTTCCTCTGTTATTTCCTCCGAATTTGACCAAGCCCCCAAGCTTCATTTTTAGTTTGCTGAATTTGGACCGGTCTCCTGTCATGTGCCTGCTACAGCCGCTGTCAAGATACCACTTGTTATGCTCAGCTGCCAGGCTGACCTGCAAAAATTCAGACAGAGTAATGTGGGACCCAATTCAAATTGGGTCCAAAGCCAGTTTTCAGATTATGCAAAAAGCACTTGGGAACCCATATCTATTTTACTGTTTTCTTCAGTGGTTTTATGTGGGTTGATTCTTCCCTTTTGGCATTTCTTGGTGGGTGTGGAATGAACTTATTCCCATTTGAACTATGCTGTTTCTGAACACAAACATTGTTGGTTGTCTGCTAATTCTGAACAGGTTGCTTTTGACTGGCATAGGCGTCTAGGCCACGCTAGTGTGTCTACTTTGAATAAACTGTCTAATTATAACCTAGTCAGAGGTTTGCCCAAAATAAAATTCCTGTTAGGGTCCAAGCTCTGTGATGCTTGTGCTCAAGGTAAACAGACTCGTGCAGTTTTTAAGTTGAGAACTGAGGGTCTCTCATCTAAACCACTACAGCACTTGCACATGGATCTCTTTGGTCCTACTCGAATACAAAGCCTGTCAGGTAAGAGATATGGTCTAGTCATAGTTGATGACTTCACTAGATTTTCTTGGTTGTTCTGTTTAGCAAATAAAAATGATGCTTTTGTTCACTTTGAAGAACTTTTTAATAAAATCAAACTGCAAGGTGAACATAATATCATTACAATTCAGTCTGACCATGGAGGAGAATTTGAAAACTCTTCATTCTCTGAATTTTGCTCAAGAGAGGGACTGACTCACAGATTTTCTTCTCCCAGGACACCGGAGCAGAATGGAATTGTTGAGAGAAGAAACAGGTCAATAATTGAAATGGCCAGGACTATGCTGATTGAGAGTGGACTTCCAAGGAGATTTTGGGCAGAAGCTGCAAATACAGCATGCTACATTTTAAATCGAGCCTTGGTAAGACCTACTCATAAGAAAACTCCTTATGAACTCCTCAAGGGTAAGCTGCCAAACATTTCTTACTTTAAAATCTTTGGTTCCAAATGTTTCATCCACAATAATGGTAAGAATGGTTTGGATAAGTTTGAAGCAAGAAGCTCTCCTGGAATCTTTCTCGGATATTCAGAAACCTCTAGGGCTTACAGAGTCTTCAATAAAGATGAGCAAACTGTTGAAGAAACACCTCATGTAGTGTTTGATGAGAATGTTCTATCTGACAAAAAGATAAATGATGACAGGGAGCCATCTGATGAGGGAGATTTCTTGGAGAAAATTGAAGAAGAAGAGATGCAGCAAATTGCTCAACCAGAAAACTTACAACAAGAAGAAGCAACTGAGGTAGGTGAACCCTCAGGTGAGGTAATCTTTCACAAAGACCACCCTAGTGAAAATGTCATAGGTAATTTGCATGACCCCACTAGGACAAGGTCTCATTTTAGAAATGTCCAAGAACAGGACTTAGCTGCCTTGACATCTCAGGTAGAACCCAAGACTGTGGAAGAGGCTTTAAAGCATGACTCTTGGGTATCCTCCATGGGTGAGGAATTAAATCAATTTGAGAAAAATAATGTATGGAAACTAGTTCCTAGACCTGAAAACACTCATGTCATTGGCACTAAATGGGTTTTCAAAAATAAGATTGATGAAAATGGAGCTATCTCTAGAAACAAAGCAAGACTTGTAGCGCAAGGCTACAGTCAGGAATTTGGTGTGGATTTTGATGAATCCTATGCACCAGTAGCTAGGATGGAAGCTATAAGAATTCTGTTTGCATTTGCATGCTCTAGAAACATTCGGCTACAGCAAATGGATGTCAAAAGCGCATTCTTAAATGGGTTATTGAAGGAAGAGGTATATGTTGAACAACCTCCTGGGTTTAATTTCTCTGTTCAGCCTAACATGGTTTTTAGGTTGAATAAAGCCCTTTATGGATTGAAGCAGGCTCCCCGAGCCTGGTATGAGAGACTTTCTGAGTTCCTTGTGAGCAAGGGCTACATTCGAGGTAAGGTTGACCAAACCCTCTTCACTAAAAGTCTCGGAAAGGAGTTAATTGTAGTCCAGGTATATGTTGATGATATCATTTTCGGATCTAACGATTCAAAATTATGTAAAGATTTTTCTGAGTCTATGTCCCAAGAATTTGAAATGAGTCTAGTTGGCGAACTAAAATACTTTCTTGGGCTGCAGGTCAAACAAATGGAGGATGGTTCTTTCATAAATCAAATCAAGTATACTCTGGAGATGCTGAAAAGGTTTGGAATGACCAACCTCAAGACAATCTCAACACCCATGGGTACCAGCTCCTCACTGGATTCAGACGAAAAAGGTAAAGAGGTGGATGCTAAACTATATAGAGGTATGATCGGTTCACTCCTCTACTTAACTGCATCCAGGCCCGACATTCAATTTAGTGTAGGGATGTGTGCCAGATACCAGGCTAGGCCTACTGAATTGCATTTGGCAGCTGTAAAGAGAATTTTTAGATACTTATCTGCCACCCATGATCTAGGTCTCTGGTATCCTGCATCATGTAGTTTAGATCTCATTGCATACACTGATGCAGATTATGCAGGATGTAAATTGGATAGGAAGAGCACTAGTGGTCACTGCGAATTTCTAGGAGGGTGCTTAGTCTCTTGGGGATCCAAGAAGCAACACTCTGTGGCTCTCTCTACTGCTGAAGCTGAGTATGTGGCAGCAGGGAGCTGTGGCACTCATGTTATATGGACAAAACACCAGCTTCTGGACTACTCGGTTGAGCTAGGTTGTACTTCTATCTTTTGTGACAATACTAGTGCAATAAATATTGCAAAGAATCCTGTACTTCATTCCCGAACCAAACATATTGAAATCAGGCATCATTTTATTCGAGATGAAGTAGCTAGGAGGACTTTTGAGTTGATCCATGTTGGCACTAACTCACAAATTGCAGATATCTTTACTAAGCCATTGGATACTGAAAAATTTAGCACTCTGCGCAGAGAACTAGGTATTTACAGAATTTCATGATTGAAAAATTGATTTCTGAATACCATGTCATGTGTTATTATGCTTATCATATTCATCATCTGTTGCTGAAGAAATAACTTCATTATGAGTGTTTGGTGACTCACTCCGTTTTGATTGAATAGTCTGTCCAAACTTCATGGTGTTCTCTTTGAAGTATTTTGAGGGTTGTCTTGGTTAAGTTTGTGTTGGGGTCAAGGTCTCAGGGGGAGCTGATTTATAATAGGTGTTTTGATCCTTGACCTAATTTGAACATACTCCGAACGACATTTTGCTGACATCAAAAGAGAATCAGGTTGATGAGGTGTATAAAAGAAAGAGTTGGATGCTTTATCCTTTAAGACTGTTCATCTAATTTCTTGTTGGAATTTCAGCTGTTAGTCCCACTGAGATCAAAATCTGAATTCAAAGATTATCTTCCTACACAGTAACTGTCTTCTGATCTAGTCAGTACTGCATACCTACTTAGTCAATGTTGAGTCCGAAATGAGGTATTTTGTGCTTTAGTCTGTATCACCTTGGATCTGGTGTATTGTTCTCAAACGGACTCAAGCTTCATTAACAAGGTTTTAAGAGCTGGTTAATAAAAACAAATTTCATAAAATTGTTATCAACTTTGTTAACTGCTCATTGAGAAACTGGGATTTTCATCAATGAAGTGAATGTTTCCCATGTCATGAGATGGCAGTAATTATCTGGTCTTAGTAGTTGTCTTGATCATACAGAGCTATGGTACATATCTGGTTAGTAACTGGGGTGTCTGGCCTCAGATAAAGGTGTCACCTTAATGTCAACACCAGCTAGAATACTATCTCTGTCCTCTTATCTGAAGGGGTAATGTGGTCCTGCCACCGAGTAACTGGGGATTCTTGCCTCTAAACAAGGTGTCTCCCTAATGTCAAAGGTGTACTTGACAGACTTACCTTTGATCTTGACCATCTTTAAAGATCCTGCTCACTTGAAGTATAGCTTTTGATTTGTTTGTTCTCAATACCACAGGTCTTTGTCTTCTGACTGTCTTACATAATACTCTCTCAGTAAAGACTTATTTTGATCAAACTGGTATCTTGTACCTCACTTGCTTAGAATCTGGTTCTGTGTATGGAGCGAATCCTTATTCACAGTTTTTGCACAGTCTGACTAACTGATCCTCAAAAATCCTCACATAAAATTAATGGCTTTCTTAATTGACTAAACATCTCAATAGTCTCCATTTATCTGCCATACTCTGTCCTGTTTTCTCTCTATAGTCAGCAATTTTCCTTTCTCTGTATCTTCAGATTTGCCCCTAGTTTTGATGATGTCAAAGGGGGAGAGAATTGTGTTGGGGGTTCAGAGTAGTGTTGAGGGGGAGTTAGTTTGTTGAGGGGGAGTTAGTTATCAAGTTTGAGGTAAACTGTTGCTGTGTTCAGGGGGAGTGTTCAGGTTTCTCAGGGGTAGTAAGGAAGCAAGTATGCTTTAAGTTGTCTGCATCATATATCCTGAATTGATCTCTTTTGAACTTATCTCTCATATTTAATATAGTGTTGCCATCATCAAAAAGGGGGAGATTGTTGGTTTGTGTGTCTTCCCTAAGTGTTTTGATGATGAGCAACACTATGTTAATTGTTCTTGTTATTTTTTTTTCAGATATCTTGAAATTGAGTTATCCATGGTCTTATATGAAATAGCTGCTAAGAGGTAACACTGCGTGTGTTCGTTCATGTTCTGTCTTCGTGCTAGTTTCCTCAAACATCATGTAGTTCTTGCTTCGCGTTTTCACCTCGTGTCGAGCTAGCCATGTTGTCGTCTGATTGAGTGTTGTCTTTCACCTCGTGCAGTATTTGTTTACTGTGTTGGTTCCATGTCATCCTTTGTATTCCTGTCTTCGAGTCCTTTCGCTGAGTCTCTAAGTCAGTCTAAGTTCAAGTGTTCGTTTCACTTTGTGATTGTTTTCTCTTCTCATGACTTCATGTCGTGTTCCTGAAGCTGCTCTAAAAGTTCTGATGAACTTCGAGTAGTTTTCCTGTAGACCTCATGTCGTTCCTACTTAGTAACCACACTTCGTGACGGTTACTATAGTCCACATCTTCGTGTTGGTTTTATGCACTCCGTGTCGTCTTCTTTGTTTCATTATGTTCTCATCTCACTTCGAGTCGTTTCTCTGCATACTGTCTTCGTGTTGATTGGCACTTCTTCTTGGTTACAACACCTCGTGTTGTACTGTTTGACTTCGTGTCGGTTTCGGTTGCTAGTCCATGTTGTTTTCATGTCGTTCTCCTTATTGCCACCTCGTGTCGTCTTAAGTCTTCGTGTAGTTTTACCTCGTGCAGTCTGATCCCGTGTTATTTACTGTTTTGACTTCGTGTCGTTATCAGCCCGTGCTGTTTTCATCTCGTGCTGTTCTTACTGGCTTCGTGTCGTTTTCTATATATATATAGTGTGTGTTTGTCACCACTATACTTCGTGTCGTTGCTTTTTACTTCGTGTCAAACTTCACTTCGTGTTGTTTTCACCTCGAGTCGTTTCGTTATATTCTATCCTCGTGTTGGTTTCTCGCTTTAGTCTTCATGTCGGTTTCTGTCGTTAGCCCGTGTTGTCCTCGTGTTGTTTTTGCATTCGTGACCTCGTGTCTCTTTTGCTTATAACCTCACCTCGTGTCATTTTCTTCTGTGTATCTGACCTGTTACAGAGTATCTCGTGTCGTTCTTGTGTCATCTCGAGTAATAGTCACGTCGTGTTGTTACTATACCTCATGCAGTTTTGGTTTTAATGGCCATGCAGCGTATTAAAGGACTTAATCTCATTACAGGTCCGAGGAAGAACATTCCACACTCCAGGGCTGCACGTGATCCGAGACAAGAGGAACCAATCTGATAAAGGCACGTGGCAGGAAGATTCTGGATCGAGCGTGGGAGGCACACGCATTTTGTGCCCTATCCACCTGCTGTTCAGCTATAAATAGAATCCTTCGTCCTCAGATGAAGGTGATCGAAGAAGAGAGGCATAGAAGAAAAAAACAGGAAAATTGAGAGCCCTTCGATCCAGGAGAAGAAAAGAAAGAAGAAAGAATAGCAGAGAAAGAAAAAGAGAGAGAGAGCAGAAGAGTGATCAGAAGAGTTGTTCTGACTTGCGGATCAAATCCGAAGTCTATTGCTCTGTGTTGAGCTACATTGTTTCCATTTTCTGGCATTTGATTTCCTTCGTTCGTATTTTCCGTTTATTGTTCTTATCTTTCTTCTACTGTCCTTGTTTGTGTTTCCGATCCTCTGGATTGAGGTCGGGGTCCTCCTGTGAGATCAGGAGAAGGGAGATTCATTCTCCTGTTTGCAAGCAGCAGGTGAGCTGCTTGTAGGTTCCCTCCGGGTTGGGAGGAAGAGGGGTCTTCGACCTCTGGTTCACTAGTAGCAGGGTTGCTACTAGTGGGGTTCCCTCTTGGTAAAGAGGAAGAGAGACGTAAGTCTCTGGGTTCTAGTGACTGCAGGTCGCTAGAGGTTCCCTCCGGGTAGGAGGAAGAGGAGAGGTTGTTCTCCTGGGAAGCTGTGTAGCAGCAGTTGTCTGGCAAGCTGTGTTGCCCAGCCTTTAGTGAAGCCACACTCGGTTTGAGTGTGGGGTGGATGTAGGTCTGAAGGACCGAACCACCTTAAAATCCTCTGAGCCCTTGTGCGATCGATTGTGGTACTATCATGATATGCCTTCTATTTGCTTGAGCTATTAACTGCACTGCATCATATTCGTTAGTCTGAGCTCAAGGTTATTTGCATTTAGCAATATACTCTGCAGAATTTTTTTTTTAATTCTTTAAAAACAGTGATCTATTCATCCCCTCCCCTTCTAGATCACTTCATATTGTACTTATCAGGGTGGACCAACGGCCATATTGCCCGGGTGATGGGGAATCCATGGGAAATTGGGGGGAACTACATGCTAGACGTGCCGACACTTGGAGAAGACACTAGACCGGCTATGCAAGGTTGGAATGCAATAACTAATGCAAACACCGACTAATGCACCTAGACCTAAACCAATATCCGGTACGTGGCGGAGTTAATCGATCCGAAGATCACTCGCGCAAGTGTGCGGCCTACCCGATAGGCGTAGCCTAACGTTCGGACAACACCTTTTAATATACCGAATTATCGGGATGAAATGCAATTTTAAAACACTCATTTTTTTTGTTTTAAAAATAATGATGATCCTAGACTCGACTTAGACTATGCAAGACTTATGCAACGACTACCCTGGACTCGACTCGCTCTGATACAAAACTGATGCGGGACGGACACGGGAGACCGACTCTATATGATGCGGACCTAGGACTCTAGATGGAGATGCGACCAGCAACACATAAATTGGAGAGACTTCGGCCCGACACTATGAGTTCCTATGGGCTATATGTCACTAACAGAAATGCAAGCTCACTCGTCGTCCCAAGCGAGGGAAACGCGGATCGTGCACGGTTGAGGAACCGACAGAGTTCAAGGGTAGTCGACTCACTTCCGGACCCGGATCGAGCCACGGGACGGGTCACACTCACACTCACAGCGGTGACATGGACTCACGGGCTAGTTCCTATCGCGCTCGGCAGTGGCCGAAGATCATATACTAAACTAGCAAGTAAATGCCAAGAAGTTACAACCTTTACCTCCACGCACCCGGCGTGGGGAAGACAACCCCGGCCAATCACAGACCCCCCTGTTAACAATTATTACAGCAATACAATAATTTGACCCACTCCACGCAGGGAGGTAAAAGGTCACATGTGGGGCCCTGGAATCACGACAATTGGGTTGACGGGCAGCATCTTGATGTCGCCCGGCGGTGCCAAACACGCGTTTGTGGTGCTGTCCGGACGGCGAGATCTACGGGTCCGTGGGGCCCACGGACCGCTCTAACCTCTGACTCTGGTGGGGTAGGGCCCGCTATGATGGGGACCCCTGGTGGCGCGCTTCCCTGGACGGCGGTCGGCCGAAAGTACCGGTCGGAGGCCGATCGGCTCCGATCACCAAGTTGTGGAATTGCTGTCCACGGACTGTTTGTTTTTCAGCGCGCGCTCCGACGAGATCAGACGCTGCGACCAATCCTGATGTCGGATCGAAGCACAGGAGGTACCGCTGGAAAGCTCTCTCGAAGTCCTTCAATCTAGACCCAAAGAGATGAGCTGGATCTGCACGGATCTAGCCTTAAACTATTTTTGAAGTTTCTGTTGCACAGTACCCGAACTCTCAGAATAGCAGAGCAGTTTCCTGAGAACTACCTTTGACCGTAAACCAAACCTCTGATTCCGACATCGACCTCTTCATCAAAGGTATGGAGGGGAGAGATAGAAAAATGGCAATAGCTCTTGTGAATGGATTGGTGGAGGCCTCGATTTGATATGGATTTTACAGTGACTGGTGGTCGGATCTGGACACTGGCTAACAGAACTGTAGATGGATCAGAAGATGATTTTTAGAAAATAGGTGGAGGCCTTTAGAAATTCCATGAAAAATTGGGGATGGAGAAAAAGGTGAACAGAACTCTCAGGTAATTTGGGAGCTCTTGGGAAAATCAAGAAGTGGTCCATAGATTAGAAACTCAGGGCGGGTGGAAATCAAAGCTGAAAACAGACAGATCTGGAAAGAGATGAAGAACGAAAATGGAAAATTATCAAACGAGCTCTGGAGGCCAAACCGATGTTTATGAGAGGTGGTGGGAACCTCTGGAAGACCCCCAGAAAATCCCAGCTCATGAAGACGTCGGGGTGGAGAGCAGAAATTCATGGAAGGCACCTTTGTCCTGGATGGACTGAACACCGGCGGCAACCATGGTGGTGCGATGGCGGCACGTGGCGGCCGCGGCGATCACCGGAACTGATAGAGAGGCTTCACACCTCAAGAACACAGCCTTCCCAGCTTCCAAAGGGGGAGTGATGAGAGAGAGGAGGGGGCGGCCCTTGCTGCTCCAAGAGATTTCTCAAAAATTGTATTCATTAATTCTACTAAATTGAGAAATACATGGTATTTATATGAAAGACCAAAAGACACAAAATACCCTTAGACCTAGGGTTTGGGGAATAAACAAATGGGATAGAACTAATTAGTTCTAATACCATTTTACAAAAAAAAATAAAAGGGGTGATGGTGAGAGGGGGGCGCCCCCTAGACTTTGTAGGCAAGGTTAATTGGTGGCCAACCTTGACCTTTAAGGCCAATTGTCTCCCACTTGGCCCACCCTTCTAGAAGCCCACATTTGACATGTTGACTGTCCCCACATGGGCCCTGGGGAGGAGGTGGATCAATGGGAGGGGGTCTGGGGGGGCCGTGGGACCCAAGGGATCCAATTTGCAAATAAGCCCCTCTTACAAGCCAAATTACAAACCAAAATAAAGATAAATAAAAACACATTACACACAAATAAAGTCCCAGTAAATGTGATAAATTCGGAGACTCAGGGGGGAGTCTCCAGACTGTCTCCGAGCCAGATGGACGCCGAAGTGGCTCGTGTGGTGCTCTGTGTATGGTACCGGTGGCACGGCGTATCATGCTTCTCGATCGCGCGGGTGTCCGCACGATCGTGCCAGAACCTACAGAGGTCAGAGCCGACACTCTCAGCCCAGCACCCTTGATGGTGAGCCAAGGTCCCATCCACTTCATAGATGACTCCTTTTCCCCACCTGAGGGAGATGCTTCGCCCTTCGACCCTCATCTAGAGCCATTCTTGCCTCCCGAGGGCGAACTTGTCATGGGAGAGTCTTTAGCTAGCTGGTTAAGGAAGGGTCCACTTCTAGAGGTCTCGATTCCTTGCTACCCATGAAGTCCCGAGATCAATGACACCCAAGAGGGGGGTGAATTGGGTGTTTATAAACTTTTAACAAAATCTTTCCCAATTCAAACAAGTGTGAATAATACCCGTATTGAATTTCAGAACTATATGAAAACACTCAGATCTAATAGGATCTATGGCACTCCATCGATCTTAGGTACGATGACGGAGGTGGGAATCCGGAGATTCTACTCACGCAAGATGTTATCTTCCTGACAAGGTTTGCCTTGCCGATCCGAACCCACCTTTTAATATACCTAAGGTCTAATATGAGAATGATAATTTATGCTAGATCTAACTCAAACAATACAACCAGATTAATCTATGTGTGTGCTGCACAGAATGGGGGTAGAAGAAAAGGAACAAACCACATAATGGACAGTGATTTTTAGGTGGTTCGGATGCAACAACGGCAACCTACGTCCACCCCTCACAGACACTATCTTGTAAAGGATTACAAGATCAAAACACACATACACACACGTGAGGAGTTCGAAACTCCCACGATGGTGCACAAACACCGAATCACAAAGGTTTGTGAAGACTAGAAGAAACACACACACACACACACACACATGGATCTGCATAGATCCACACACACACGTGTTTAAATGTTCAAGATCACACACTTGAAGCTTGATGAAAAACAAGGGAGAAACACAAAATGAAAAACTCAGATTTAAGCTCCCCCTTAGTGGATGAAGATGATCTTGGTTGAAGCTTCCTCCTCAGCTAGATCTTCACTTGAATGGCCTACAGATGATCTTGAAAACCTTGCTCTTGGATGAAGAACTCTTGGACGCAGCACTGTTCACGGAGCTATAGTAGCACTCCTCTTTCTCCCCTTGATAGCCTCCTTGAGTGATTAGGGTTTTTGACCCCAAAATGATGTTTTTATAGATCTTGGATGGTCAAGGGACAAGCCAGGAACTAGATCCACAAATCATGGCATGTCTGGTGCCTTTGGGATTAAACAAACCCAATGAAAGGGGCTTCCTACGTTGAAGAACACAAGTGAACAATTGTTGTCTTGAAGCTGGCGGTCGACCGGCAGGAGGGGGCGGTCGACCAAAATTTTACAGGAATGAGGCTTTCAACGCTGGGAAAACCGGTCGACCAGCCCCTGACCGGCGATCAACCGCTACCTGAAAAACTTGCAATTTCAATGGAGTTAGCCAATGAATCATAATCCGTGAGCAAATTATCGTATGACCATATCCTGTTCCAATCACTATGAATTGCTTGAACTTATCAAGGACATTTCTTGAAACATGGTAGATTTAGGCATTTGCATGATTAAGGACGACTTTGAAAGTAGTTTAAGCAAGTTATTACTTAGGTTGTAATATCGAGGATTTGTTATCATCAAAATCATTGGGAGAGACTCAACAATCTCTCCCTTTTTGATGATGACAAAACTCTTGATTACAAGAGTAATGGCATGCTTTGAAAACCACATTGCGTACAGATAGTGCATCAAACCAAAGATTCTTCATCGTACAAGGTAGCGCAAACCATTCAATATATGCAAGCCATTCAACATTTTGTTTGCCAAGAAAGATGGAAAATGAGAAATAAGAGACAAGAGCCAATCACATTATATCAAAAACCAAGTGCATTCATTTCATCATTTCATTACAAGGTACATTGATGCTTGAGAGAATGAATGCAAGACTCTAGACCCATGCGACAAAACAAATGCAGAACTGACACAATGATCCTCACCAATGATCATGCATACAAACATACGAACATACGGACATATATATATATAAGACCTGCACTACTACTACTTCCCCATTGGCATCATCAAAAGGGGATAGGATAGACGAAAGAAGGACCCAAAAGGCACAAGACCAAAGGACAGCTGTATAGAGGGAGGAAGCAAGAGAAAAATCCTCATGGGGCATCTGCAGAATGCTGATCCTCTAGAGGAGGAGGCTGATATCCAAGGCGACGGCGGATGTCGTCAAGAGAATGATCTTGAACCTGAAGACAATCCTGAATACGGCCAATGGAGAGGTCACAGGCCGCATCATGGCGTTGCATGCCAAGAAGTGTTAGGTTCATGATATGGAAGGCCTAGCTGGAATCAGCAACACTGTCTGTGAGGCTAGTCATATGTATGGAGAGTGTGGCCATCTGAGTGGAGAGAGTATCCAGAACAGTGGAGAAGGAATCTATGCGACTTGACATAGTGTCAATAACATTACCCATAGTGTCGACGCGATCCCCAAAGGTAGAAAGTCGATCCCCAAAAGTGTCCACACAAGTCTCTAGTCTAATAAATTGCCTGTCAAAAGTCTCATAATCTACCCAAGAGTGTTGTGCGGCACCTTGAGTAGAAGACTCTCCATGATAGAGCTGTGGTGGAGGAGGCACCTCGGGATCCATATGATGAGGTGAAGGTGGAGGAGGCTGCTCCTCAGCCTGAACTGGAGGGGGGACATCCCCTTGACCTTGTTGCATCTCTTGTTCTTGCTCGTCCTCATTGTCAGCTTCTTCCCCATAAACTGGTATATCTCGGCATAGCTCCCCATCGGGACCATAGTAATACCCAAAATCTATAAAGATCTTATGCTTATTATATATATCATCTTGTCGAACATAAATGAACTGCTCATTTGCCAAATTGATCCCAGCATATATGAAGATGCCTGTCAACTGTGAAGCATATGGCAAGGATCACCAGAGATAGGTACGGCAAGTCCCAATCAGATCTGTCATGAGCCGACCCATGTTGATTGTAATCCCATTCATGACATTATAAAATAGAAACCTCTGAACCTCTGTTACTTCATTTCGACTGCCAACCTTGGGATAGATGAGTGAAGTGAACATATGGTGCAAAATCCTTTGTAGTGGTGGAAAATAATTAGCATTCAATGTGATTAAATCACTCACACCATGCACATAATCATAGTTTTTCATGGCAATGAAAGTAGCCTCAACTTTACCATTACCAAAAGTCTGGTCAGCACCCCAGGTTGAGACTCCTAAGGCTCGTCGAAAAAGATCGGGTGTAATATGTAACTCAACTCCTTGAACAACTGTATATAGCTCTTCATTTCTCTCAACTAGATTTCCATAAAGTTGTTGCACTAGATTATGATAGTATCTTGTATACCTAGTGACATAATCTGTCCAACCGTCTTGAATCTCAAAAAGAGCACATAAATCAGGAAGAAGCTCATTTACCTCATTAAAGTCGACTAGTCGAGGGTCGATAATAGGCCGTGGAGGCAAGCTTGGTGCTCGAGGTGGTGCATGAGCTCACTGAGGTGGAGGAGTTCGGGCCTATCACCTCTGACCACTAGCTTCCTCTTGGGTAGAACGTCGAGAGCTCCGTCTAGGCGGCATCCCAAACTAGAAAACCCGGTGGAAACCCTTGAAAGGATGACTCTCATCCTGGGGGAAGAAGTTGAAGCAAATGACACTCCAAGGGCTTAAAAAAGCCTTCTCTACAACCTGGAACCCTGGGAAAATCTTCACACTCGCACGAACGGCCAAATGGAGTTCGTCCCGAAACCATGACGAACATGCCGGATCTTGTGCGGGTGGAGGAATGATGAGGTTTAGGGGCTTGGGAGGTGGAGATATGTTGTTCTAGGGTTAGGAAATGGAATATGAGAGAGAGTGGGGGTGTTAGTATGAGAGAATGGGGTGTTAGGACCACTTATAAGATGGCTCGGTTGAGGGTCGGCCGGGTCGGTTCGCCGCCACCGGTCGACCGGTGCGGGAGCGGCGGCCGACCGCTAGCCCAAAAATCCCATTTTTTGTATATATTTTTTGTTTCTTTTTCATTTCTTTTCCTTTTTTTTAAAATATGGGGAACATCATTTGACCTTCTGATTATAGCCAACATCATGAAGTGGAGAGAAAGAGAAGTGATGGAGATTTGAGGAAAGTTCTCTAACTCCCCCTCAGGAGTTGCCATAGGTCCGGCATCACTGGGTCCACATTTATTTAACCAAGGAATATCTGGCCTTAGAAATATTATTCAAGGAGGTCTATATGTATAAATACATTCAAGCATTCAGGAGTATATATGAACACACACAAGGTATTAAAAGTAAATACATACAATATGCATGTTAATCTACCCTTGATGTATATGAGTTTCTACAAGTGCAATTCTTATCCTAAGTGCAGACATATGTATGTATGCTCTCACCCTTGCACATCCCAAGTTCTCTTCTTATCTTGCTAAATTGATCTTGGTTTAGGGGTTTTGTGAAAATATCAGCTAGTTGATTGTGTGTGTCAATGAAATTCAATTCAAAGACCCCTTTTCCTACATGATCTCTCAAAAAATGATGTCGAATGTCAATGTGCTTTGTCCTAGAATGTTGAACATGATTTTTTGACAAGCCGATTGAACTGGTATTATCACACAAGATTGGCACACATTTCATTTCAACATCCAAATCAAGCAATTGATTTTTGATCCAAAGTACTTGGGCTCCGCAACTTCCGGCGGCTACATATTCAGCCTCGACCGTTGAGAGAGCTACTGAATGTTATTTCTTGGAGGCCCATGAGACTAGACACCCACCAAGAAACTAATAGTACCCACTAGTACTTTTGCGATCTACAATACATCCGGCATAATCCGTATCGGTGTATGCAATCAAATCGAATGAACTACCGGTGGGAAACCACAAGCCAAAGTCTATGGTGCCAATTAAGTATCAAAAAATATGTTTAATAGCCATTAAATGAGACTCTTTAGGACATGACTGAAAATGAGCACATAGACATACACTGAATTGAATGTCAGGGCGGCAAGCTGTAAGATACAGTAGTGATCCAATCATACCTCGAAACAGTGTGGGCTCTACGGTTTTACCATTTTCATCTTTGTCTAACTTCATGGTTGTGGCCATCGGAGTTGACAAAGGTTTCGCTTCAGCCATCCCAAATTTCTTTAACAGCTCCAGTGTGTACTTAGCTTGATTGATGAAAATACCCTCGGGTGTTTGCTTCACCTGCAATCCAAGAAAGAAGTTCAATTCACCCATTAAGCTCATCTCAAATTCTCCTTGCATGATTTCTACAAATTCTTCACATAAGACATTGTTAATGGCTCCAAAAATAATTTCATCCACATATACTTGAACTACTAATATGTCTTTACCTTATTTCCACGTGAAGAGTGTTTGGTCAACCTTACCTCTTTTGAAACTATTTTTCATGAGGAATGAAGTGAGCCTTTCATACCATGCCCTTGGTGCTTGCTTTAAACCATACAAGGCCTTCTATAACTTGTACACATGCTTTGGATGCTTTGAATCTTCAAAACCTGAAGGTTGCTCTACAAAAACATCCTCCTTGATGTAGCCGTTAAGAAATACAGATTTAACATCCATTTGAAATAGTTTGAAGTTCAAAGAGCAAGCATATGACAATAAAATTCAGACTACTTCTAGTCTAGCAACCGGTGCAAAGGACTCATCAAAATCAATACCCATCTCTTGGCTATACCCCTTGGCTACAAGTTGGGCCTTGTTCCTAACAACAAGTCCCGTATCATTTAGTTTGTTCCAAAAAACCTAACGGGTTCCTATTACGGGTTGATTCTTAGGATGCGACACAAGAGTCAACACCTCGTTCCTTTCGAACTGGTGTAGCTCTTCATGCATAGCCTGAATCCAGGATTCATTTTGAAGAGCTTCATGAATATCCTTAGGCTCTTCTTGAGAGATTAAGGTCATCAAATATTCTTCTTCCACTAGCCTTAGTGACGATCTAGTTCTTACTCCATCTTGAGGATTACCTATGATTTTTTCAGCTGGGTGATCTTTCAAGAATGTAGAATAGCTGGGCAATTCGGGGTGCTGCACTTGTTGTTCTTGGAGCGTTTCAATTGAAGGATTTTCATCCTCTTCACTCTTGCTTGGGATTCCTTCAGTTGGTTTGTTCTTGGCCTTAGCATCATTTGAACATTTGGGATCTTCATCTACATCCACAATTGGAATAGATTGATTGGTCAGCTTCAATTCAGATTCATCAAAAATAACATGAGGACTTTCTTCAACAATCAAGGTCTTTTTATTAAAAAATCGATAAGCTCTAGAGTTAAGTGCATAACCTAGAAAAATTCCTTTGTCACTTTTCTCATCAAACATACCTAGGTTTGACTTACCATTGTTCAGGATGAAACATGGGCATCCAAAAGGTTTGAGATGAGAAATATTTGGTTTCTTACCTTTGTAGAGCTCAAGGAGTTTTCTTCAAAATGGGCCTTACCATCGCCCTGTTGGTGATGTAACACGATGTACTTACCGCCTCAGGCCAAAAATATTTTGGTAGAGAATTTTCACTTAACATGGTCCACGTCATGTCTATCAATGTTCTATTTTTTCTCTCCACTACTCTATTTTCTTGGGGCATTCTTGGTGATGAGAAGTTGTGCGTGCACCCCTACTCTTCACAAAAATTACTGAACTCATGATTTTTAAATTCACCACCATGATCACTTTGAACGGTAGTGATAAGGTAGCCTCTATCATTTTGGATTTTCCTGCAAAACACTTCAAACTCCGTCAAGACATCACTTTTATTGGCTAAAAATAATATCCACGTAAATCTGGAGTAATCATCAACAATATTAAATCCCAAAGATTTACCTCCTAGGCTGGATGTCCTAGTAGGGCCAAAAAGATCAAGATGCAACAATTCTAGAGGCCGGGAGGTAGAAACAATGTTCTTATTTTTGAAAGATATGCGTGTTTGCTTACCTTTTGTGCAAGCCTCACAGATTTTCTCACTTTAAAATTTTAATTTTGGCAAACCATTCACCAAGTCATGTTTAGACAACTTGGAGATTACTCTAAAACTAGCATGACCTAGTCTTCGGTGCCATTGGCATGCATTATCATGATTGTTTGCTACCAAGCACACATCATCACCAGAAACATCATCTAGATCAATAGTATAAACATTGTTATTTCTCTTGCCGATGAATCCGATTTCATTGGAGGTTTTATTTATGACAAGACAGTGGGTTTCATCAAAAATAATTTTAAAGCTCTTGTCACACAATTGGCTTATGCTCAGCATGTTGTGATTTAAGCCTTTCACTAAAATGACATTTTCAATCAAGGTTTCAGAATTCTTACCTATGTTGCCAATTCCAATTATTTTACCTTTGTCCTTTCCACCAAAGGCAACTTAGCCTCCATCTTTATCTTGCAGTGTAGAGAACACCTTCTTGTCCCCTTTCATATGCCTTGAACAGCCGCTATCCAAGTATCATTTGCTCCCCCTGGCTTCAAGACATATCTACAAGAAATAATATTCTCATACAATTGTTTTTGGTACCCAAACGAATTTGGGTCTATTGAAGTTAGTCCAATTCTGCACATATGATTTCTTTATCCAAGCAGCATGATTTTTATGTGAGTTTTGTCTAAACCAACAATGAGCAATAACATGACCAAAACGACCACAATGAAAGCAATTGACATTTGAAGACCTTATTGGGAATTGGCGTGGTTTTGGTTGAACATGTACTGGCTTAGAGTGTGAACATGAAGCACAATCATTTCCTTTTTCATGCACGTAAGATGTAGTAATCTTATGCTCAAAAGATTTCTTGTTCTGGGGTATGTACCGCAATCCTTCTTTCTGGAAGTTAGTTTTAACTCCCAACACATTGTCTAGGTTTTGTTTTCCTTTAACAAACCTAGAGAGAGTGAACTGTAAGTCAGTCACCTCTTTATTCAAGCTCACATTTTTATTTTTAATTTCTGAAATGGAGGATGTCAGAATTTCTTTTTCATTCTTGAACTTTTCACAGACTTTTTCAATTTCAGACATTTTACATGATAGCTCCTCTTTGGCGTTTTCAAGATCTGAAATCGTTTGAAGCAAAGTTTCTTTTTCTTCTGTTAACTCAAACCATTCTTGTTCCAGTTTCTCAAATTTAACAAAAGTATCCTCATGTGATACATCATCAATTTTCTTTTTGAGAGTTTTATTTTCAGATATGATTTTTCTATATTTTGTATACAGCTTTTCATATTCTGACTCCCATTGTTCATTGGAAATAAAATCAGGATCAGAATTTACCTCTGTTGCGTCATCCTCATGTGCCATAAGGCACAGGCTCTCCACTAGCTCTTGCAGCTCCTCGTCAGATGGTTCATCCTCTTCGTCGCTCCATGTAGCGACCATTGCTTTTGGCTTCCTAAATTTTTCCTTCTTGAACTTCTTCTTCAGATCTGGACACTCTCCTCTCATGTGTCCGGGTTTCTTGCATTCATAGCAAATGACGTTGTTGGGCTTGCTTGGCTCGCCCTTGGTTTGAACAGGCTTTCTTTGCCCTTTTCTAAAGTTTCCTTGGAAGTTATTTTTTCTTATCAAAAATTGCTTCACTTGATAGGTCAGCATGGCAAGGTCTTCTTCTTCATTGCTCCCTTCGCTGGATTCCTCTTCTTGGGAATCATCATCAGATTGGTGGGCTCTCAGTGCCACCGTTTTCTTCTTCTTGGTTTCCTCCTCAGCAGTTCTTTTGATGTTTATCTCATAGGTCATGAGCGACCCTATGAGCTCATCTAGAGAGAGTGTGGACAGATTCTTTAAATCTTCAATGACAGTAGATTTGGTGTGCCACGCGGATGGGAGAGATCTCAACACTTTCCTCACGAGCTCGGAATTAGTGTATTCTTTTTCGAGACTCTTGAGACCACTAGTAATCTTAGTTAACCTTGCAAACATCTCAGAGATAGATTCTTCAGGTTGCATCTTGAATAGCTCGTAGTCTTTGACGAGTAGGTTGGCCTTGGTCTCCTTGACCTCGGAGGTTCCTTCATAGATAAGTCGTAATTTTTCCCACATCTCCTTTGCTGAACTGCACATGGATACACGAGAAAACTCATTAGGATGTATAGCACATTGCATAATGTTCATAGAATTAAAATTTACAGTGCATTTCTTAATTTCCTCAGGTGTCCATTTTTCTTCATCATCCGAGAGTTTATACGAACCCTTGTCCACAACCCTCCAGATCTCATACTCTTGGGCTCTCAGAAAGACATGCACTCTATTTTTCCAATAGAAGTAATTTGAGCCATCGAAGTATGGAGGACGATGGATGAAATGACCCTCAGGCATCATACCCTTTTTTGCCATTGATCTGGATCTTACTCTAGATCATTAGATCCGAAAGAAATAGAGCCTTGGCTCTGATAGCAATTGAAGTCCCGAGATCAATGACACCCAAGAGGGGGGTGAATTGGGTGTTTACAAACTTTTAACAAAATCTTGCCCAAATCAAACAAGTGTGAATAATAGCCGTAATGAATTTCAGAACTATATGAAAACACTCAGATCTAATAGAATCTATCGCACTCAACCGATCTTAGGTACGATGACGGAGGTGGGAATCTGGATATTCTACTCACGCAAGATGTTATCTTCCTGACAATATTTGCCTTGTCGATCCGAACCCACCTTTTAATATACCCGAGATCTAATATGAGAATGATAAATTATGCTAGATCTAACTCAAACACTACAACCAGATTAATCTATGTGTGTGCTGCACAGAATGGGGATAGAAGAAAAGGAACAAACCACACAATGGACAATGATTTTTAGGTGATTCGGATGCAACAACGGCAACCTACGTCCACCCCTCATGATCTGTGAGGATTTTCACACTATCTTGTAAAGGATTACAATATCAAAACACACACACACACACACACACACACATGAGGAGTTCGGAACTCCCACGATGGTGCACAAACACCGAATCACAAAGGTATGTGAAGACTAGAAGAAACACACACACACACACACACACAAACACACACACACACACACACACACACACACACACACACACACACACACACACACACACACACACACACACACACACACACACACACACACACACACACACACACACGTGAGGAGTTCGGAACTCCCACGATGGTGCACAAACACCGAATCACAAAGGTATGTGAAGACTAGAAGAAACACACACACACACACCCACACACACACACGGATCTGCATAGATCCACACATACACAAGTGTTTAAATGTTCAAGATCACACACTTGAAGCTTGATAAAAAACAAGGGAGAAACACAAAATGAAAAACTTATATTTAAGCTCCCCCTTAGTGGATGAAGATGATCTTGGTTGAATCTTCCTCCTCAGCTAGATCTTCACTCAATGGCCTACAAATGATCTTGAAAACCTTGCTCTTGGATGAAGAACTCTTAGACGCAGCACTGTTCACGGAGCTACAGTAGCACTCCCTTTTCTCACCTTGATAGCCTCCTTGAGTGATTAGGGTTTTTGACCCTAAAGTGATGTTTTTATAGATCTTGGATGGTCAAGGGACAAGCCAGGAACCAGATCCATAAATCATGGCATGTCTGGTGACTTTGGGATTAAACAAACCCAATGAAAGGGGCTTCCCACGTTGAAGAACATAAGTCAACAATTGCTGGCTCGAAGCTGGCAGTCGACCGACAGGAGGGGAATTTTACAGGAATGAGGCTTTCAACGCTGGGAAAATCTGTCGACCGACCCCTGACCGACGGTCGACCAAAATTTTACAGGAATGAGGCTTTCAACGCTGGGAAAACCGGTCGACCGACCCCTGACCAGCGGTCGACCGCTACCTAGAAAACTTGCAATTTCAATGGAGTTAGCCAATGAATCATAATACGTGAGCAAATTATCATATGACCATATCCTGTTCTAATCCTTATGAATTGCTTGAACTTATCAAGGACATTTCTTGAAACATGGTAGATTTAGGCATTTGCATGATTAAGGAAGGCTTTGAAAGTAGTTTAAGCAAGTTATTACTTAGGTTGTAATACCGGGGTTTTGTTATCATCAAAATCATCTGGAGAGACTCAACAACCCACCCATGGAACCAGCACTCCCAGTAGTACCCCTTAACTCCTTTCACACCACTTTCCAGTCCTTCTACTTTGTAAAAAATGTGAAGGACTTTCTTAGGAGTTTAGATTGTCAATGGGAGTTGACATGTATGTTGGCCTTAGGGTCTGACCAACCCTATAGTCATAGCTTCATGCTCCCTGCTTTGGGGTCCATTACCTCGGTGTACACCATAGGTCATATCACCTCGGAGGTTCTTTTGTTCTTCCCTATGTTTGAGGACCTTAACTCCATTCCCTCTCGTGCTATTACTGTCTTGAGGGATGAACCTTGCATTCCTTGCTTTCCAAGTGAGCCCATTGTCCCATCTATCATAATGCCAGAAGGTGACCATCTGCACCTTGGCAAATGTCGAACATGGGCTAGTATAGTGAAGGGGCATGTTATGAGCAATCGCCCATTCTTTGACCCTTTTGACCCCCTCCCTAGTGAGCCTCTCGACCCACATTCTCCACTCCATTTTGTCCAGGAGGTCCACTACCACACCCCTTCCACACAGGCCAGTCGACACCCCTCCCTACACGCACTCACACCTAAGAGCTTGGCAAGAAGGAAGCCCCAGTCTCTCTCTCATGCATCATCATGTCCACAGTCATATAGGGGTTACATAGTGAGTGAGTTTGGACATACTGGTCTCCCAGAGTCTACCACATTTAGTAGGACACCTATTCATAATAGGTACAACTTTGGTTGTCCAGGTCCTCCCCGTGTTGTCCAGTCAGGTAGGTGTCATAGACATGCTAGGTCCATGTTTGGATGTCCAGGACCACCCCTGCATTCGCATAGATATGAGTCCACATAGCTATTCCGGAGTCTACATCATCATCACCACCTTGAGTCCAGCAACACGCGATATAAAGAATTTCATGACGCTCATAGACACCCCCGCGAGTTCCGGGAGGGAGATTATGTCATGATCCGGGTCAGACCGGAACGGTTTCCTTCTGGAGCCGTGAAGAAACTACAGGCTCGTGGTGCTGGCCCCTTTAGAGTTTTGAGGTGAGTTAGATCCAATGCATATGTTGTAGACTTGTCGGAGGACTATGGTATTAGCTCCACATTCAACATCTCGGATCTAGTCACATACATGGACCCGACAGTGATCCCTAGTGAGTTATTTGGGCCTTCTCCACCCCTTGTGAGCGAGCCATCCCCTGAGGGTCCACTTCCAGCCCTGTCACATCAGCAACGTGAGCGGATAGAGTCTATACTCGATGAGCAGGTGACTACCACTAGGAGTGGTGCGTATCACCGCTACTTGGTTCGTTGGAGAGGACGGCCCGCGTCTGAGGACACATGGATCATTGGGGCAGAGCTTGCGAGGATAGATCCAGACCTGCTCGAGCGATACCGGAGGGACAGAGATCCTTACTCGATGGGGTCGAGTTCTTCCCGCTCGGAGAGAGTTGGTGAGAACACCCGAGCTCGAGATCGGCGTGATGCGGCAGAGCGACATTATAGGACGCGCAGCACTGTTCGGGACGTGTAGACTTTGCTGTGGCTTGGAGAGGACTTGGAGAGCTACCCATGAGCTAGAGTCTTATTTTCTTTGTCACTCTGGACTTATGTAGGCCAATTTGGGGCCAATTGGATTTCATTTCGGTCACATTTGTGCGTAGGAGGCTGCATTAGGGGTTAATGGGCCACCTCTCGTTTCAGGCCCAAGGAGGACTAGGCTGGCCGCCCCTTCTAGTGGGCCCCCCAGTTTGGGAGGTGCGCCCCCTTCCCATACCCATTAGGGTTAGGGTTCTGGGCGCAAACCCCCACCCTTCCCTCTCCTCATTAGAGTTGCCCCCCCCCCTCTTCCTAGTTTTTAGCTAGCCTTCCTATTTTCCCTCCCTCCTTTCCTATTGTGTAGGATTTCAAATTCAATAGGCTTCTTTTAGTATTTTCTTTTAGGAAATTAATTAGGATTTCCCCTTCCCATATATAATTGATGTAATTTCTTTTGAGAAGGTTAATGAATAATTATTATTGGAGAAAAGCTTGTGTGTTGGCCGCGGCCTCCCCACCTCCCTTCCTCTTGGGTGCGACACCCATCTATCCCCCTCTTCCCCTCCCTCTAGGGTATGAAGCCCTAGCCCCCTTTCTTGCAGGTTCTTGCTGCTCCACTGCTGAGAGGTGACCTCCTCATCTTCTTCTCAAGCCAAGAGTCCAATGTATCAAGGTTTTGCTGCAAGCTTGGAGGAGGAACCTTGCTGCCGTGCGCACCCCTCCCTGGGTGTCTGTCTGCAGAACTGGACTAGGAAGATCAAGTTGGCACCCCATTCTCCCGTCCTCAAATCCCATTGACTTCTTCATAGCTTTTCTTCCTCCACCTGTTCCACACGTTCCCTGAAAATCCCATGACCTAACTCGTCTAGTAGCAAAAGTTGCCTTTGTAAGCCCTTTCTCTACGCGGGCTGCCTTTGTGCAGACCTGCACGAAACCTGAACCCTGAATATCAGATTGGTAATCCATCTTCCCGACCTCTGATCACTTCTACCTCTTCTCCACTTTTCTTCCTCTACCTGTCCCACACCTCCCGCCAAAATCGCGCACCAAAACGCGTTGTGTGCATGAACTTCTCTTTAGAGCCCTTTTGGTCACGCAGATTGTCCCTGTGCAGTCCTACCGGGACAGTGCTCAAACACCTCCAATAGGACGACCCCCAAATCGTCTCTGAATGACCTCAAATTTTGAGAACTTTCTAACCACGTCCAAAACCTTTCCCCAGAGTTTTCTCACAATTTTCTTAGCCCGTTTTCTCTACTTTGCCCACCCATACTTCCTACCCTCAGTTCTGACTGCACTAAACTGTAGAACTGAGCCCAGTCTGGTTTCACTTCCCACGCCCAAAACCCCCACTACACGCCACCCCTCCACTACTACCCAATCACCCCATGGCCCTCACCTGTCCACCAGAGAAAACCCTGCCCCATTTGCCACGTGGGAGCCCTGGTTCCAACCCGATTTTCGACCCACGGTCCTGCTGCCTGAGGATAGACCAGAACACGTAGGGTCTGTTACAAAATTCGCAACGACGTCCTCGGTACTCAGTTGCAGTCGCCACTTCACTGGCGTCCCTGGGACATCCCCAAAAGCGTCCACGCCAATTTTTGTGACCAGTGGACGAGCAGAAGGTGGTGTACCAGGCTCATCTACATGCTGCTTCCTAGCGCCGTGCAGTTTGGCCAGTAGTCTGTCCGCCCGTTCGAGGTCGCGTCAGAGCTTCCCTCCTGCGCTGACGGTGTCCAGCGTCTTCCCGAGCGATCTTCATCCCTTGCTGCTCGCCTCCAGGGACCGTTGCTCCTTCTTAGGCGCCGAGGCTCGCCTTCCTCACTGCTAGACTAAGGCCAGTTCGTGGGCACAGTTCGCTTAAGTTGAGGCCGTACATGGACGATGAGCTTCACCGACCCGGTACCCGTCACCCCACTTCGCACGACCCCTGGATATCACTGTGTAGCCTTTTACGACCCTTCGAGGAGTGGGCGTTGTTTGGGTTGTACCTCTGTTTAGCTCTTGTACCGGGTGGTCGTGTGACTTGACCGGGCTTCTTCCCCACGCCCCGAGCGTGGAGGTATGCGTCTGCTCCTCCCTTACATTACTTGATCATTTAGTATATTCTCTGGACGTCGCTGCTTGTGAGTTCTTAGGTTCCTAGCTCGCTTTTGTTTTTATCACTGCCGCGGTGAGAGAGTGTGACCGTCCGTGACTCACCGTGTTGTGAGTGTGGAGTCGCCCACCCGGCCTGTTTCTCAACCGTGCGGATCGGCGCGCTTCCCTCTTTTGGGCGCTTGTGAGCTTGTGGTTTGCTTGTTTCTTTGGTATAGTTTCCACTTGGGTATCGTCGGTGTCGAGTCTACGCCATTCGAATTATTGACGTTGCTGGTCATAGTTGTTGCTTAGTCCCGACATCACGTAGAGTCTTAGCTTGCATAGCATCCCGCATCATACTATATAGGAATCTAACTGACCACAATAGACTGACAGACACAGAATCTAGACAACTCCTCCTAATACTTAGACATCATGCATCAAAATGGACTATAGATAGAGCAAGCAAAGAATCTCCCCCTAACTTTATGACATGATTTGTCTTGGTACTTGGCGGAGAACTTAGGTCCAAGACCACCTCACGCTTAGTGCAGGTTACCAGACATAAAATGCCCTTCTCCTAACACCATTTTATATACCAAGATTAAATGAGCAAGAAGGGAGAATGATAAGGAACAAAAGATGCACAAATGCGTCGACCTGTTAGCTGGATGCATTGTCGTAGAGACAAGTGATAGAGTTGTAAGTGAAGAAGATTGAACAGATAGGTTGAGGCATAGGCTCAGTGCATTAAGGCATGCAGCAGCCTCAAGAGCAGTTGATGGAATTCAGAGTTCAAGGGGGTCTGAAAATGCCTACTTCTCTTCTTAAAGTAGAAAACTTTTCATTATCCAAGGGCTTAGTGAAAATATCTACAATTTGTTGTGCTGTGCCTACATGGATTAATGCAAAGTTTCCTTTGGAAACTTCATCTCTTATGAAGTGATGTCTGATCTCTATGTGTTTGGTGCGTGAATGCAAGACAGGATTTTTTGACAGGTTTATAGCACTTGTATTATCACAGTATATGGGTGTGCAACCAAGGTCTACATTGTAGTCCTTGAGCTGGTACTTAATCCAAATAACCTGTGTACCACAACTCCCTGTTGTTGTGTCTCTGTGATTTTGATGATGTTAATATTATGTCTCATTATATATGTGAATATGTTAGTCATTAATTATGTTAGATGACATAAAGAATATATGAGAATGTATGATGTGCATTCAGAACAAGTTTTGAAGGTGAATCAAAAAGTCAACACAGGTCAACAAGGTCAAACGCCACTGATCTGGTCAAAATGTGAGTTAGATCTTAAAAGGTAAGGACAATGCACATCTCAGTCCATTACATATCAAGGTCAGTGCAGCCTTGTCATATTTGCTTAAAGGTTAGTGCATACTCATTACATTGTGCATTAAGGTTGATGCTAGTGTTGCCTGCTGTCTCACTAAGGTCGACGTTACCTCAAGCTTCAACTGAGGTAAGGTCGATGCTAGTTCATGTCTCATGCGCATAAAGTCGATGCTAGTTACCAGTTTGCATATATCAAGGTCGGTGCTAGTTACCAGTTTTCATATATATATAGGTCACTGCTAGTTACTGTATCTGCGTAAGTCAGGTCGATGCAAGTTATCAGTTTGCATATATCAAGGTCGGTGCTAGTTACCAATTTGCATATATTAAGGTCAGTGCAAGTTGCATGTAAGGTCGGTGCTAGCAGCATTCCATGCACAACTAAGGTCGATGCAAGTTGTGTATCTTGCATACAACGTCGGTGCAAGTACTTAGCTGGCTGCATCTAAAGTCGATGCTAGTCTTTGTCTTTGAGCATTCAAGGTCGTTGCTAGTTTGCTTTCAAGCATCCAAGGTCGATGCTAGTTGTGTCTCATGCATACCTAAGGTCGATGTTAGTTGAGTCTATTGCATCTAAGGTCGATGCTAGTGTCAAGTCTGTGCAGGACCAAGGTCGATGCTAGTTTGCTTTCAAGCATCCAAGGTTTATGCTAGTTGTGTCTCATGCATACCTAAGGTCGATGTTAGTTGAGTCTGTTGCATCTAAGGTCGATGCTAGTGTCAAGTTTGTGCACATTCTTTTATCTTACATATAAGGTCGATGCACAACGTCTGCATTTAGCATAATCAGAGTCTGTGCACATTTGTTCACCATGAAATTGAAGTCTGAGCACATTCACCTACTTGTTCTTCAAGGATGAAGCATATGCATACATTGACTAAGTGTTTGATGAAATGTCTCAGAGAGTAAGTTAGCAGAGCAGCAGGCGAGCTCGAATTGAAGATGGGCACGTGATCCCAAGTTGGCTAGAAGCTGGCACGTGACCCAGGGATACTTATGATTGGCACATGATCTGAGGCATATAGTGGTCTGATATTCTGACACGTGGCATCACTGAAAAGGTGGGAATGAGCCCTCGCCCTCCACATGCCCTAAGCGTGAGCTCGAGGGACCCAGACTAGAAGCTCTATAAAACCCTCTCTTGCTGTGAAAATCAAGAAGGGAGAATACAAGAAAGCATACCAGAGAAGAAGAAGAAGGGGCCGCCAGAAAGTGAGAGCAAAGAGGAGAAACAAACAAAAAGCAACAGAGCATCTGAGCATTTGGAAAGAAGATAGAAGAAAAATTGAGAGAGCAAGGAGAGCCTGAGCAAGGAGACTCAGAGAGAGCAGTAAATCTGAAGATCTATACTTGTCAGTTGGAGGATCAAATCCTCAACTAATCTGCTCCAGTTGGAGCTATATTGTTCTTCTCTTTGTTTGTGCCTTTTTATTTTTTCTTTCCTGCAACGTTACAGTGTTCATTTTTGTTGGTCTTTTCCAATACCCTGTTTTAGGTTCAGGTTCCTCCTTGGGATTAAGGAGAAGGGAGACTTGGGTCTCCGGTTGTGAGTGGCTGGGTGTCATTCACAGTTTTTCCTCTAGTTTGGAGGAAGGGAGGTTCACCTCTGGTTCTAGTTCTATGAGTTGCAGAGCTAGGGGGCTAGTCTTGTGGGAAGCAAGATCAGGTCAAGGGATTTATCTCCCTTAGTCTCAAACTATTTGGCAGCGTCTGTTGCAGACTGAGTCTACTTGTTCTTGCTTGAAGCAAGGGAATCCTCACTCGGTTTGAGTGACGGGTGGATGTAGGTCTGTGGGTTGTAGACCGAACCACCTAAAAATCCTATCTATTGTTGTTTGCTTGTGCACACTTCCATATCATCTATCTCCCCTTCGCAGGTTGTTTGAGCTTGTCTAGTTGACTTCCCGTTCTGTGTTATTTGGCATTGTCTAACACTGTCGCGTAGTGTCGTCCGCATATTTAGCAATTTCTTTGGGTTGCTGGGTACCTGTTGGGTATGCACACTAAGTGTTCGAGTGAGATTTGAATTCTCAATAGAATACTTATCTAGACCAGCTAATTAGCCTCGACTTCTGCATGATTCCTAGTTATTGTTTTATTTGGGTAAATTTTGGTAACAGATTCATTAACCCTCCCTTGAATCCGTGCCTTGCACCCATACATTCTAACAAGTGGTATCAGAGCAGGTTGCTGGCTCAACAGATCCAACGATTTGTAGTAGTTCCTGGTGGTTCTGGGTGTTCTTTTTCTTTTTGTCGTTCATTATTTCTGCTTGATTGCTCTCGATATCCATATGGCTCAACTGTCTATGTTTAATGGGTCTGATATCCCTAAATGGCTAGGCAGTGTGTGCACGTTTATAAATGTAGTAAATCCAAACCTCTGGAACCTTATTTCCAAAGGTCCTCACAAACTGCCTAAAGATGTGTCGAAATGGACGGACAACCATATAATGAAAAATAATGAAAATATTAGAGCTCTCAACATTTTAAGAAGAGATGTTGATCCTAACACCTTTCCTTTGTTACCCATTGCAGGTCTGCCCAAGAAATCATGGATAAATTGATGGCAACCCACAAGAGAAGGAAAGATATCTGCATGATGGCTAATGAGAGTAACCATAGCAGTGATCAAGATGAATTCGAAGATGGTGAAGAGGTAAACAATCCCTTCTTTAGCTTTACTTTAGATGATTGGGAAGATGCTTATGGCAAGCTGCTTGAATCACACGAAACACTGAGAAAGAAGAATAAAAGTCTGAAAAAGAAGCTAAATGACCTTGAGAATTCTAATTCTGGAGGCGAAGACTTCAATATTCTGAAAATAGAGAATGAAATCTTTAGAAAACAACTAAACAATCTTGACGCAATTGATTCAGAACTGTCACATTTGAAATCTGAAAATGACAGAATGAGAAAACTTGTAAAAAATCTGGACAATGTCAAAGCAGAAGTGGACAATTTGCAATCTGAGAATAAATGCCTTCAGGAACAAATTAATGATCTCAAAACTGAAAATTGATGTCCTAAAAAACAATTGGAGAGTCATGTCAATGATGGTTCAGAATTAGAAGCTTTAAAGTCTGAAAATGAAATTCTCATAAATCAGATTGAGAAAACTGATAATGAGTATACAATAATTATTGCATGCAATAAAAGCTCATTAGTGGAAGAGATAAATGAAACACACCATTGTGATCTTAAATGGTACAAGGATCTGGTTGCCTCGTTAAGAGAAGAAAATAAAGAATTACTTAACAAGGTTTTCGAAACTGAACAGAGCGAAGAAGAATTAATTGAACAGCTAAACTCCATGACTAATGATGAGAATCTTGCTAAACAAATCAAAGAGTTGAAATCTGAAAATGAAAAATTGAAAGAATTGAAGCAAGTGAACACTGCTATGTCTGAGAGGCTTCTTGTCCTAGAAAGGGGAAAATGTGTTGTTAATAATAAAGCTGAAAATGAGCTTAAACTGGAACAAGAAATTGAGAAATATAAAATTACAAACAAGGTGCTAAGTGAGTGTGTTAATTGCAGTGAAGAAGAAATTGCTGGTTATGAATTACATATTGCATCCCTGGAAGATGAGATTAAGGACCTAAAGAAGTCTTTGTTTAGATTTGTTGAAGGTCAAGATAATTTGGATAAGTGGCTAGGAATGAAAGTGAATTTTCAGAAATAATGGTTGGGCTATAACCCTTCAAAGAAAAAGAATTTTAAGAACAAAATTCAAACATCCTTTGTTTCTCGCTCAACTTCTCACAGCCCTCCGAACCTTCCTGGTTCTCAGTCTTCTACTCAAAAGAAAATAACTGAAAATCAAAAAGATAAGAACCATCTTGTTTCTGCCACCTCTTTGCATGTTCCCTATAAGACATCCTCACACACACATGCATACAAAAAGAAAGTGATTTGTCATTACTGTCACAAAATCGGGCATTTGATGCATGAGTGTAAAGTGATGAAAAAGGATGATCTAAATGCTAGTAAAATGCGTGCTAGGAAAACTTATCTTAAAAATCATGCTGTTCAGAAAAAGGGGATTCAATGTTATTACTGTGGCAAATTAGGCCACATTGCATCTCACTGTTGGCATAACCATGGGAAAGATGTTCACTTCAAATTTGATAAACTCCCTGCAGATAGAAATGGTTCTAGTAGGAGGAATAACTTGCATGCTAAAAATTTTCAGAACAAGAAATCTCCTACCAATCAGAAAAGGAATGTTCCTTGTTTCTGCTCTGGGAAGATAGGGCACATTGCAGCCCAATGTTGGTCTGCCAGTGCATAAGAGAAAGCTCATCCTTACTCTGGTTATAATAAATTTCTTGTGAACCATGCTTCTCATAGAAATAATTTTGTTTCAAAAGTTCAGCATATTACATGTTTTAACTATGGAAAGCCAGGCCACAGAGCTGCTAACTGTTGGCTGGCTGGTAATGAAAAGAAAAATTTTCATGTTAATAACAGAATTAATCATGTTCACTCACACCAACTTCATGATGCATATAAGAAGAACATGAAATCTGTTATCTCTTGTCATTACTATGGACAGTTAGGACATTCCATGTCTAACTGCTATTTGATGAGGCTTGATGATTCTCAAGTGTTGAAAATGAGGAGAGCACTATTCAAAGGTGCTACTGTCACTGAAGGACCCAAGGAGACTTGGGTTCCTAAGAATGCAAAATGAGAATTTGCAGGAGTGCCTTGGGATGGAGAATAAAAAGGGGGTTTAATAAATCAAGGCGCTCAAGTAAGGTAAAACCCCAACTCTACTGTTTACAGGCTTGTTCACCTGAATTCTTTTTTGACTGAATATCATGCTTAATATGTCAATTAAGATCTTATGCATACATGTTCACAACTGCATCTGCCATTTGCATCTTTTTCATGTCCATGCATATGTTGGGTGATGTGTGCATATATGAGACTAAAAGGTTGTCTGCATTTGATGCATACATATGTCAATTGCAGTTGTTTGATATTTATCAAAATGCATAATCACTGAAAATAAGTTGCATTTCTAAAAATTTTGAATATCTGGAATTTGATCCCTGCATGCTGTCACATGCATAAAATGCTCATTTGCACACATTCTCATTCGCATACATATTTGTTTAGAGAACTGTCATAAGAAAAAATTGAAGATGCACATAGGACTGCACTTCCACTGCATTATCATGCATGACCCAGAGGTATATTAAATGGAACAGTGCCAACGGGCAGATGAGGTCTGTTGGAAGCTCTAACCATGTGTGAGGTGGTCTTTAGACCAAGTTCGCCAGCTACCTTAGGTCAAATCTACACTTAGAGCAGTTTAGAATATTCTTGAGCATAATTCATTAATCTCCCTGCATAGACTTCATTGCTTGTGTTGCACTCAAAACTTAGTCATTCAATGCATTGTGTTAGGGGGAGTCAATGCATATGCATACACGTTGTTAAATGCACCTCATTCATGTGTTAACAAAATTGTTTGACATACATGCACTTACATAGGGGGAGTCCCTGCAAATCATAATTAACTCATGTGCATTTGTCAACATGCATTTGTTGATTTGAGAATTAATTGGCAGCCCATGCATGCATTAAGGGGGAGCATAAATCATGTCATTGAAATTGCATAACTTGTCTCATATTTCACTCCTTGTTGATTTCGGACGGCCAATCTGCTCTTTGTGGTAAACCTATGATTTAATCTTCAGCCTTAGCTACTGTCCTGGCTATGATCCTAATTGATCAACATTTTGTGCTGCTGTGGAGTGGAATACATCCCACCTCCATGAAATCTAAATTTCACTTGTCTATCTTGAAATCGTCTGTATTCATCGGCTTCATGATCTTGAAATCTATTTTCTGCTACATTCGCTGAGTTTGTGCTGGTTGTTTTGAATTCCTTCAGAAATCTCATCTGATTTGGACTGAATTATTAATTCTGCTTCATGTTAAACCCTATCAGTTACCATGCCTAGTGCCCTCAACTACTTGTTGAAATGGCTATTTCAGAAGTTCCATTGTCTTGACAAATGGTTGGGAAGATTTCAATGTGTGAGCCTTGTTCATAAATCTGAAAATTTTATGTTAAAAAAGAATCTTCTATTATACGGATTTATGAATATCTAAAAGTTTCAGATGGTTTAAGCTTCATGTATTTCTTGAATCTTTAATTCGAATATCTGGAAAACATCTGAATCAACTCTTTTAATAAATTCTAAACCATTTGATTCTTGTTATATCATGTAAGATCTTCAGAAATCTGGACTTTCTTAAAATCATGGCTCACCTTAGTTGAAATGCTTGATGTAAGTATTGTCTTTAATCATTTGATTACTCTGAGATTTGTTTGAAAAAAAAAATTTGATCAGAGCAATGCCTTTGGTCACTGAGAAACCATGTCTAAAGGACTGTGTCATGAAGTGCCATGGGTAACTCTACTAAAAATTTGATGAAAAATCTGTGAAAGGTTAGGCAGATCAATGATTAGGTTGAACTGAGAAACTAGGTCACTTCATCAAAGAAATGGAGATCACATATGTCATGAAGTGCCCTAGTTAACTCTGTTCAATATGAATCCTGACAGTTAGTCATAATAAGTGCTTAGGGATACTGGCGTCTAAACAACGTGTATCCTCTAGTTACAAGATGTGTACTAAACTCGATTGATCTTGAAAGATATTGCTATAAAATTTCCTACTGCATACAAAGAAAAATAAAAACAAAAACTTGCTTAATCTTTAGACAAAATCAGATGCTTTCATGAATGTTTAATCTCACTACTACTTTTTGCAACTCCTAAGGAGTCATTGAAATTGAATGTCTAAGATGAAAGGAGATCATACTAGATGTTATCATGAAAGCTTGGTTCAATTTTATTAAAATTGCTCCAGATATGAGTACAGATAGTCTATTTTGAATATTCTCTGAATACATTATCTTTAAACCATCATGCTTAATAAAGAACTATTCATAAGCCCTTATAAATGAAGACTCTGACACATGTTTAATTTTGGATTTATGGCTTGGCATCTCATTGTTAATCTTCCTTACTCTTTTTGGAAAATCTGTTGATTTCTTAGAGTTGAAACCTGTTGGGGCTTTATTCTGCAGAACACTCCTTGCTTACGCTCAATTCTTCACTGATTACATCATTTCAATTTCTGCTAGTTGCTATTTTCTGTAGACTGCACAACCTCAATTCTCTCACTGCTCGCACTTTAACAAGTGGTATCTCCCATTGCCTGCTTTGGCCAACTGTCCCTGTGGTTTGCTGATCTTATTTCATTTCACCCTTTCTTCTTTGTCAAAAGGGAAGATTATCTGTTCAAAGGCGTATTCCTGTCTGCATCCTTTTGTTCCAAAGGGGGAGAATTTATGACAATTCTTTCTTTCCATGTGATCCTTCCTAAAAAAAATTTTGTGGAGAAACTAAAGGAGAAGCATATGTTTCTCATAGTTCTATCAGATGTTGCATGTCATGTCATAATTCATATTGGTCTGCCTTTACATTCATGGGGGAATTTACTTCATGCTTAATGCTAAATACTCCTGCCTTTTTGATGTTGTCAAAGGGGGAGAGTTTGTGAGTCATTTGTCACGACAGAAGTTGATGTTATGCAGCATGCTTTGCTGTATCTTCATGAACATGTCATGAATTTGTTGCAATGACTGATAATATTGCCATCATCAAAAAGGGAGAGATTATTGTGTCTCTGTGATTTTGATGATGTTAATGTTATGTCTCATTATATATGTGACTATGTTAGTCATTAATTCTGTCAGATGACATAATGAATATATGAGAATGTATGATGTACAGTCAGAACAAGTTCTGAAGGTGAATCAAAAAGTCAACATCGGTCAAAGAGGTCAAACGCCACTGATCTTGTCAAAATGTGAGTCAGATCTTAAAAGGTAAGAACAATGCACATCTCAGTCCATTACATATCAAGGTCAGTGCAGCCTTGACATATTTGCTTAAAGGTCAGTGCATACTCATTACATTATGCATTAAGGTCGATACTAGTGTTGCCTGCTGTGTCACTAAGGTCGACGTTACCTCAAGCTTCAACTGAGGTAAGGTCGATGCTAGTTCATGTTTTATGTGCATAAAGTCGGTGCTAGTTACCAGTTTGCATATATCAAGGATAGTGCTAGTTACCAGTTTGCATATATATATAGGTCACTGCGAGTTACTATATCTGCGTAAGTCGGGTTGGTGCTAGTTATTAGTTTGCATATATCAAGGTCGGTGCTAGTTACTAGTTTGCATATATTAAGGTCAGTGCAAGTTGCATGTTAGGTCGGTGCTAGCAGCATTCCATGCACAACTAAGGTCGATGCAAATTGTGTATCTTGCATATAACATCGGTGCTAGTACTTAGCTGGCTGCATCTAAAGTCGATGCTAGTCTTTGTCTTTGAGCATTCAAGGTCGATGCTAGTTTGCTTTCAAGCATCCAAGGTCGATGCTAGTTGTGTCTCATGCATACCTAAGGTCGCTGTTAGTTGAGTATGTTGCATCTAAGGTCGATGCTAGTGTCAAGTTTGTGCCGGACCAAGGTCGATGCTAGTTTGCTTTCAAACATCCAAGGTCGATGCTAGTTGTGTCTCATGCATACCTAAGGTCGCTGTTAGTTGAGTCTGTTGCATCTAAGGTCGATGCTAGTGTCAAGTCTATGCACATTCTTTTATCTTACATATAAGGTCGATGCACATCGTCTGCATTTAGCATAATCAGAGTTTATGCACATTTGTTCACCATGAAATTGAAGTCTGAGCACATTCACCTACTTGTTCTTCAAGGATGAAGCATATGCATACATTGACTAAGTGTTTGATGAAATGTCTTAGAGAGTATGTTAGCAGAGCAGCACACGAGCTCGAATTGAAGATGGGCACGTGATCCCAAGTTGGCTAGAAGCTGGCACGTGACCCAGGGATACTTATGATTGGCACATGATCTGAGGCATATACTGGTATGATATCCTGACACGTGGCATCACTGAAAAGGTGGGAACGAGCCCTCACCCTCCACACGCCCTAAGCGTGAGCTCGAGGGACCCAGACCGGAAGCTCTATAAAACCCTCTCTTGCGGTGGAAATCAAGAAGGGAGAATACAAGAAAGCATACCAGAGAAAAAGAAGAAGGAGCCGCCAGAGAGTGAGAGCAAAGAGGCAAAACAAAAAAAAAAGAAGCAGAGCATCTGAGCATTTGAAAAGAAGATAGAAGAAAAATTGAGAGAGCAAGGAGAGCATGAGCAAGGAGACTCAGAGAGGGCAGTAAATCTGAAGATCTATACTTGTCAGTTGGAGGATCAAATCCTTAACTGATCTGCTCCAGTTGGAGCTATATTGTTCTTCCCTTTGTTTGTGCCTTTTTCTTTTTTCTTTCCTGCAACGTTATAGTGTTCATTTTTGTTGGCCTTTTCCGATACCCTGTTTTGGGTTCGGGTTCCTCCTTGGGATTAAGGAGAAGGGAGACTTGGGTCTCCGGTTGTGAGTGGCAAGGTGTCACTCATAGTTTTCCCTCTGGTTTGGAGGAAGGGAGGTTTGCCTCCGGTTCTAGTTCTGTGGGTTGCAGAGCTAGGGGGCTGGTCTTGTGGGGAGCAAGATCAGGTCGAGGGATTTTTCTTCCTCAGTCCAAAGTTGTTTGGCAGCGTCTGTTGCAGACTGAGTCTGCTTGTTCTTGCTTGAAGCAAGGTAATCTTCACTCAGTTTGAGGAGGGGTTGATGTAGGTCTGTGGGTTGCAGACCGAACCACCTAAAAATCCTGTCTATTATGGTTTTCTTGTACGCACTTCCATATCATCTATCTCCCCTTCGCAAGTTGTTCGAGCTTGTCTAGTTGACTTCCCATTCTGTGTTATTTGGTATTGTCTAACACTACTGCGTAGTGTCGTCCGCATATTTTGCAGTTTCTTTGGGTTGCTGGGTACCTGCTGGGTATGCACTCTATGTGTTCGAGTGAGATTTGAATTCTCATTAGAATACTTATCTAGCCCAGCTAATTAGCCTTGACTTCTGCATGATTCCTAGTGATTATTTTATTTGGGTAATATTTGGTAACAGATTCATTCACCCCCCCTCTGAATCCGTGCCTTGCACCCATACATTCTAACACCTGCTACTACATATTTAGCTTCTACAGTGGAGAGGGCCACAGAGTGCTGCTTCTTGGAGGCCCAAGAGACTAAGCACCCACCTAAGAATTGGCAGAAGCCACTAGTTCTTTTCCTATCTAATTTCCAACCAGCATAGTCTGCATACGTGTATGAGATTAAATCTAAAATGTGTGCAGCAGGATACCAAAGTCCTAAATTGTGTGTGCCTGAGATGTATCTGAAAATTCTTTTAACAACACCTAAATACACTTCAGTGGGTCTAGACTGAAATCTAGCACACATACACACACTAAATTGAATGTCAGGTCTTGAGGCAGTTAAATATAAAAGAGAGCCAATCATACCTCGGTATAGTTTTGCATCCACTTCTTTACCTTACAACTCAGCATCTAATGAAGTGTTTGTACCCATTGGAGTGGCTATGTGTTTCACTTTGTCCATGCCAAATCTTCTGATAATCTCCAAGGTGTACTTTGTCTGGCTGATGAAACATCCGTCTTCCAACTGCTGAACCTGTAATCCAAGAAAAAATTTTAGCTCTCCTACCAGGCTCATTTCAAATTCACTTGACATAAGACCAGCAAATTCATTACATAGTTCAAAACATGTTGAACCAAACACAATATCATCTATATATACATGAACTATGATTAGGTGGTCAGATAGATTTTTAGTGAAAAGAGTTTGATCCACCTTACCTCGACTGTACCCATGGCTGATCAAAAATTCATTCAATCTGTCATACCAGGCTCGAGGTGCCTGCTTCAAGCCATACAATGCCTTATTTAACCTGAACACATGGTTAGGTTATATAGACAGTTCAAATCTAGAGGGTTGCTCAACCTAAACTTTCTCTTTTATATACCCATTTAAGAATGCACTTTTAACATCCATCTGATGAAGTTTAATATTTTTAGAGCAAGCAAAAGCTAGTAGTATTCTAATTGCTTCCATCCTAGCCACTGAGGCATAAGACTCATCAAAGTCCACCCCAAACTCTTAATAGTAGCCTTTGGCTACCAACCTTGCCTTATTTCTAGAAACGACACCATCTTCATTTATTTTGTTCCTAAAGACCCACTTGGTTCCTATGACAGACACGTTTTCAGGTCTTGGAACAAGATCCCAGACTTTATTTCTTTCAAACTGTCCTAGTTCTTCGTTCATTGCATTTACCCAAGATTCATCATTCAAAGCTTCTTCTACTATTTTGGGTTCAATTTGGGACACTAATGCTATTAAGTCTTCATTATTTACAGCCTGATTGTGATGTCCCAGGAGATCCGGATATCGATAACCCGATATCATTGATTTACCGATACCAAGAGCTCAGGGAAGCCACCCAAGAGGCTGATGAGGCCCCGTAAGGGTTAGTAAGTGTTTGTTGAGGGGATGCATAACAAATAAAAATTACATGCGCAATATTAATTAAAGCATACATTTGGACTTTAAACGGAAGCATCTATATATATCAGAGTGGTAAATTTATATAAGTAGTCCAGATTCATATATCACAAGTCCCACACTATATAATGGTCCAAAAATAAATAGCTACATGGGACGCAACCCGGCCAAAAGAAGAAAAAGGACAGACTGACCACTGACAGACCACTGATGGCTCTAAGGTTTTTCGCCAAAAGCACGAGAGAATCCTGCAGCCGGTTGCCCCGCCTCACCTGTAAAAGGAAGGGGTGAGTCTCATAGCAGAGACTCAGTAGGGTTCACAGAAATCCCTAACTCGCAACTAACTAAAGGAAAGTAGTAAAGCATGCATTGGCATAAATAAATGACAATCTAATAAAGCTTTAAAATTAACTAAATAGTTTATAAATAGCTAACTAGAATGCTAATTAGAATTTAAACGCAAGTACTTGAAATCTACCAATAGACAATAACTCAATCATTTCCAAGTGACAAGAGTGAGAAGGAGAGGAGCTCCACCAGAAGAGGAAACCAGATGCGTCCACTGACGGCTTACACTGCGTCTCAAGTATCTACGCAAGCCTGATCATACCAAGCAAGACGCGTAACAGTACCAGAACAAGTAACTAGTCAGAGAAACACTCGTCAGTGTCAGTCCAAGTCTCTGACCACGTGTGCACACACCGGCTCGTGCCTAAAGTCGGGCCTCTAGCTAGTATTCCCCTCCGTAGGACGCTAAAGTTGGACTGGGGCCCACGAAACTAGCTTCAAAATCGTAAACTGGGAGACCCCGCCACCTCTCCCGGGTGGGATCAACACTGAAAGTCGTCGGGCTACGACTGGTGGTTCCATCACTAGGAAAGAGAATAAAGCTCTATTGGGGTCTAAAAATATGCCATAACTTATGATAATGATTAAACATGGCAATTAAGCAAGATTAAATGCATAATTAACCGAGTATACTAAAATGGCCGTTGTTCAATAATTCAATGCTTAAACAATTTGAACATGCCAAAATGGGAATTATTCCATAGCTAAATGCATAAACTATTGAACATGTGGAAATGGCAAATATTCATTAATTACATCCATAAATAACTGATTATGCATATGCAACTATTAAATGCATAGCTAAACAAACACGCATAATTCGCAGAACATGCGGTTAAATTAAAGCCGTTATAGCCTTAGCCGGTCGAACGACGGACCGTTACGTGTTGCTAAACGGACTAACTGTGAAATTTCTACTGCCATTCGAATTTAAATAATTTACGCGGTCTAATCGTCAGCCGCTTGGGTTAATAAACAGGTTATGGCGGACCGTCATAAAGTCTAGAATAATTGAAACATAGTCCTTACCGGAGAACCGAATCCACCGGAATCATAATCGGATTCCCTCCCGGTCGACTTAATTCGACGGGAGTTATTATTTTTAACCTGTTCCCTGCCATTCCACCATCATAATATAACAATTTATTGCCTATGAACTCAGCAACGATGGGCATGTCAATTAATCTATGAACTCAACGACGATGGGCATGTTATTAATCTATGAACTCAGCGACGATGGGCATGTTATTAAAACATAAAGAGGATGGGCATACTATTAAAACATAAAGACAATGGGCATGCTATTAAAACATAAAGATGATGGGCATGATATTATTACTCTATGAACTCAACAACGATGGGCATCCTATTAGAATTGTTTAACGGGCTAGGGCTACGATCCCCCTACCTTAATCGTGCCGAAAACCCCGTTCTGACCGCATGCAAGCCGAGGGATGCGCTGCGGTCTGCCTCTCCCGGTCGTCTCTCCACTCCACGGTTCGTCCCAGGTGGATGCCTCCGCGTTCCTCGCGTCGTGGAGGAAGTCTCCGCTAGTCCTAGCACGAGAGGAAGGCCGATTAGCCGCGAGAGCGCCATGAGAGAGGAAGAGAGGAGCGCCCGATGCCACCGTGGGGTCGCACCTCCGCACCGGGATCAGAGCCGACGCGGTCTGTAGCAACCCTGATAAAATATTAATAACAATAAAGATTTTAAATTAAATCAAATAAATAGATAAATAAAACAATATAAAATAACGCCTCGGATAAAGGCGCTATTCAAATTAGAAACGCCTCTAGATAAGGCGTTATTCAATAAGTGACGCCCTGACCACACGGCGTCAAATTCCAACGTCAAAAACGGTAAGGCCAAGAAATGCCCCTATCTTGGGCGTGTTTTAAACAAAGGAACGCCTTAACGAAAGGCGCTTCTTAAGAAATGACCTGAACCAGGTCGTCAATTCAGGAATCGATGCCCTGACCTAGGTCGTTAATTCCATTCGAGTTCCGTTCGACACGGGAGCTTATCCAGGGTAATGGATAAGTATTAGAAAGAGTTAAAAGGTGGTAAGGACTCTATCAAGGAAGTATTACTTCCACACAATCACTAACCCTAATAGGATTTCCCAAAATCCTATAAAGACTCTTGACAGCCGAACCCTAAACCTATTTGGACGATCGACCTGCTGCTGCACGGTAAGTGAAGAACATATGTTCTTCTTATTTTCTTTTGCCCTCTGTTTCGACTGCATGAAGAACTGATAAATCTTCATTGACTTTTCTTTGTAGGAAGCTCCACAGCTACTGCCGAAGAACAAGGTAATGTTCTTCAACCGTTTCCCTAACTTCGATTATATCCTCACCTTCCTTCCTTTTTCTTCCCCTACAGGTTGATTGAAGATCATCATCTCCATCATCTTCATCAACTAAATTTTTCTTCTTCTTCCTGTCCGATCTGCATACTGCTGCTATCAAGGGTATTAGAAGCTTCAGTGTGTTCTTATCAAGTTATTCACGTGTCCCCTCTCCAGATATCAATTAAGGTAGGTTTTCTCAAGTTACTGTAGCCCAAATAAATTAAGACAAGACTTATATACGTATTGACATGACATGCATACGGTTTAATATGGTTTTATTATGTTTCTGCAATATTTTGAAAGAGACGCCCCTGTCCAGGGCGCTACTTTACAAGAAACGACCCTTACCAGGTCGTCAATTTCATATTTGACGCCCTGTACACAGGCGTTAATTTCATGTAAATGTTAATCACCTATCTTAAGAACTGATTATCCATGCAATTACATTAAATCAATAATTGTTAACGGTTAAAAGTCAATAAACATGAAACATCAAATCTAATATACTGCATCTGAATTCCTGCCAATTTTTCTGTCATGACTATATGATTGTTATCCTTGATTATCGTGCAAAGCTTGCTTTGCTGGTATTTCTTGAATTCACGACCTGGACTAGGTCGTTTTCCATGTGTTAACGCCCCATCACAGGGCGTGAATTGAAGAGAAACGCCCCTTACTAGGGCGCGTATCTGTTAAAATCCTGGAATACATATTCTGAAAAATAGAATTAAATGGTAACGCCCCTTCCCAGGGCGCGTTTTTTTATAAATTCCTGAAAATATTGATATTCTGTCAAACAGTGAAGATAAAAGGACGCCTTCTAGTGTAGTCGTCAAATCTTGAATAAACGCCCCTGATCAGGGCGCGTTTTTGACAAATTACTGAAATATTGAAATTTTGTAAAAATGGAAAATAGATAAACGCCCTTCTGTTAGGCGTTAATTACTTGAGAAACGACTTTACCTAAGTCGTTATTTTCTGTAAATTGATATTTTTCTCCTGATTCTGTTAACCGATGGTTTCATATGTTATATAATATATATCGGCACTATTCTCCACTCCGTGAGTATAGTCCCACGTTTCACGATTGTTTTATCGATCACACTCAATTCTCATTGACATACAAGCTCTCCATTGGACATTCCGTTCCTTTGGACTAGCGAGTTAGTCATAGAGACCTCCGTAAGACTCCTCGTAGCCTTGGATTCCCTCAAGGCCGACTGAGCTGGTTGTACCCTAAAAACCCATTACACGATCTTTGCCATGTCAATCTAAAGAAACATGGTATACCGGCCCTTATGATTATACAAAGAGTATATCATAAGAAATTCTTAATGGGATGATGATATCATGCCATATCATGTCATTCTTGTAAACCTCAATTCTATGATAAGAATGAGGGTATCTTACCTTTGATATACTGTTCATGTGGACCTCAATTCTATATAAAGAATGTCCATATTGATTTGTCATGGTACCCAAGTTAAGGGAACCATATTCTACCTAGTTTTATCGATATCGTGATTATACCGTTATTATCGCCATTCTATGTCCTTTGTCATATTTTTGGACTCCATTCTGTCAAAGTTGTCATACATGTCTACAAGCTTGATTATTGAAATTCAAAAATTGGCTATATATATATAAGAGTGGATGTCAAAACACATGATAAATGCCTGCGCATATAGGGCCCGATCTGGTCCTGGGAGGAGCACCCGAAAGTACTTGTGCCCATGGGAGTTAAAATGATAAGGTATCTGGCATTATACCGAGTACTTTACTTTCTAGATTGGACATTCCACATAAATCTTGTGCTTGAAATCGTACTTGACTTGACATGAAATGCGTGGCCCGAAAAAGGGTAATTTACTTGCTTGATACATGATAGCCAAAGTTCTTGACATGACTTGTTAAATGTACTTGCTTGAATATCTCAAATGTCTTGTTATCTTATTGAAAGTTCATGATTTGTCCATCTTAATTCCTTGATATTACATTTTCTCTATCTTGTCGTTTTATGCGAGCATGCATAGCTTTATTGCATTCATGAAAATGTAATTACTTAAACCCCTTGCTAGTACTTGAGATATAATTTCCTACTGAGCGTTCGCTCATTCCGTTTGTCCCTTTTTACTTTTCAGGTAAGTCCGACGACGATGGAAGTCAATCGGATGGGAATGGTCAAGAGTGAAAGTGATAGAGCTGCTCAAGTGTCATCTAGTCTTTTCTATAGTTTCTTGAGTCAACTATGTACTTTTCCTTTATTAAACAGAGTATTGGATTTGTAATAGTCTATCCATTATGAAATAAAGGATTGGGTTATCTTGCTATTTTGCGCATCTCTGTCTTTGTGTCGAATACACGACCACTCTGATTGACATGATTGATATAAACTCGTCGCGCATATCCGGGTATCTTCCGCGCTCGGGGCGTGACAGTTTCTGTGGTATCAGAGCCTAGGGTATTCAATTCCTAGGAAAAACCCAAGTCCAAGGATAAGTTGAACGTTTAACCAAGTGAGATTGGGTAGAACCAAGGGTTAAGAGTCAATGAGTCTTTTAATAAGATCACAGTGATATAATACTAACGTAGCTATTGTAATTATAGGATAATGGCTGCCGAACGTGCTCAATGGCGCAACATGCAGCGTACCCTCCAAGGGATGACTCAAGTGCTACAACAGGTAGCACAGGTGGTGCTCCACGAGCTGGAAGCTTACACCAAGCCTTTAAGAGCATGAATCCCCGAAGTTCATAGGATCGACCGATCCGGACGATGCCGAGCATTGGGTTCGGGAAACCGAACGCATATTCCGTGTCATGCAATGCACGGATCAGGACAAAGTTCTATTAGCTACATTCCAGTTAGAGAAAGATGCTAGATGCTGGTGGGAGTCTATTGAAGCAACCATCGATCTACTCAAGTAACATGGGAAGAATTTGTGGAATACTTCAATGCTAAATATTTCTCGGACCGAGTCCAAGAAAGAAGCTGCTGAGTTCGCTGCATTAAAGCAAGGATCCTTATCAGTAGCAGATTATGAAGCTCAGTTCTCGAGATTGTCCAGATATGCAAAGCACTTATTAGCACGGAGAAGATGAAAGCCCATAGATTTCTTAATGGGCTTAGACCCCACTATATTACTCAACTGGCGCCTATGGACATCCAAGTTTATTCTGAAATAATGCGCCGAGCTCAATTACTTGAAGATGCCACGGAACTATCTGATAGGATCTGTGGAAAAGACAAGAAGGAGCAAGTCACAGGTTCGGGTTCTTTTAAACCCAACTTTAAGAAGAGGCCCAATAATGGAGGTTCTTCCTCTCAAGATCAGAAATTCAAGAAGACCAAGCCCTTCTCTATCACCAATACACCTTCAAACGTAGTATGCAAGCATTGTGACAAGGCTGGTCACAAGACCGAAGAATGCTGGAGAAAATTAGGAGCTTGTCTCCGTTGTGGGAGTCGCGAACATCGGATTCCCGATTGTCCATTAATGAATGACCAAGCCGGTGACGGTAAACGACCGGTGACAAAGAACGCTCGACTTCATGCAATAAAGGAGACCGAGCAAGAAGAAGGTGGACTGGTAGAAGGTACATTAACAGTTTGTTCCAAAAGTGCTTATGTCTTATTTGATACGGGTGCATCGCATTCCATTATTTCTAAGAAGTTTGCCGACCCGTTACCGTTAGAACCAGAATGGATAAAAATAGTTCTAACTACTCCTCTTGGAAGTGAAAATGATATTACTCATCACTACCAAAACTGTGAGGTAATGGTTCAAGGTAGGAATTTACCTATAGATCTCATATGCCTCGATCTAAAGGAGTATGATGTTATACTAGGAGCGGACTGGTTATCCAAATACCAGGCAACGGTTGATTGCCGCAATAGCCAAATTGCTTTCAAAGATATTCCAGAATTAGTCTTTACTCGCCCCAAGAGTCGGAGCAATTCCCCTCTTATTTCGGCCCTCCGAGCTAGCAAGCTCATCAGGAAAGGATGTACATCTTTCCTTGCCTTTGTCACAATTAAAGAAGCTAAGGAAACCAAGCTAGAAGACATTCCAGTAGTGCAAGAATTCCGGACGTGTTTCCGGAAGAGTTGCCCGGATTACCCCCTCAAAGAGATGTGGCCTTCACCATTGACTTAGTCCCTGGTGCTGGTCCAGTTTCAAAGGCACCTTATAGAATGTCCCCTGCTGAACTCAAAGAGTTGAAGGAGCAATTGATGGAACTAATTCGAAAAGGGTTTATTAGACCAAGTACTTCCCCGTGGGGAGCACCAGTCTTATTTGTGAAGAAGAAGGACGATCCATGAGATTGTGCATCGACTATCGACAGTTGAATCATCTCACTATCAAGAACAAGTATCCACTGCCGAGAATCGATGAGTTATTTGATCAGATTTCAGGATCCAAATATTTTTCCAAGATTGATCTCAGGTCGGGATATCATCAGTTAAGGATCAAAGATGATGACATTCATAAGACCGCATTCAGAAGCAGGTATGGCCATTATGAATTCGTTGTTATGCCTTTTGGACTAACAAATGCCCCTGCTGCCTTTATGCAGTTAATGAATAGCATATTCAGGCCCTACCTAGATCAATTCATGGTGGTTTTTATTGATGACATATTGATATATTCCAAGACTAAGGAAGAGCATGAGGAACATTTAAGGATCGCATTGCAAGTATTGAGGGAAAATCAATTATATGCAAAGCTCAGCAAATGTGAATTCTGGCTTGAAGAAGTGACTTTCCTCGGACATGTGATATCCAAGGATGGTCTATCTGTAGATCCGTCAAAGGTCGAAGCTGTTAGAAACTGGGAAAAACCAACCAATGCTAGCGAGATCAGAAGTTTCTTAGGCCTTGCAGGCTATTATCGGCGATTCATCAAAGACTTCTCCAAGATCGACGTGCCCCTTACAAGGTTAACTCGCAAGGAGATCCGATATGAATGGAGTGAGGAATGTGAAAGAAGTTTCCAAACTCTCAAAGATCATCTCACTACAGCTCCGGTGTTAGCTCTACCGATAGAAGGAGAGAAATTCGAGGTCTACACAGATGCTTCTGGCATTGGCCTCGGATGTGTCCTAATGCAACAAGGAAAGGTCATAGCATACTCTTCACGTCAACTGAAGAAGCATGAGGAGAATTACCCCGTCCATGACTTAGAACTGGCCGCGGTGGTATTTGCCCTAAAGATATGGAGACACTACTTATATGGAGTGCAGTTTACTGTATACTCCGATCACAAAAGTCTCAAATATCTATTTTCACAAAAGGAGCTAAACATGAGACAAAGACGCTGGCTAGAATATCTCAAGGACTTCGACTTCAATATACAATACCATCCCGGAAAGGGTAATTATGTTGCTGATGCCCTTAGTCGAAAGCCGAGAGCAATGATAGCCAATTGTATGATACAAGAATGGAGGTTACTAGAACAGTTCTCCGAGCTCAATATAAGCTTGGACAAGGAAGCCAAATTTGTCACATTATCTCATGTAAGCATACAGTCAGATTTATTATCTGAGATACAAGCACTTCAGGATGATGATCCTATATTAGTAGAAATCAAGGCAGATTAGAAGGACAATCTGATTTTCAACTAACTTCTGATGGAAGATTATTGTTCAAAGATAGAACTTGTATACCAGATTGTCCAGAATTAAAGAAGAAGATCTTAGATGAAGCTCACAGATCAAGGTACACTATTCATCCAGGATCAACCAAAATGTACCAAGATGTAAAGAGGAACTTTTGGTGGCCCAATATGAAAAGAGAAATAGCAGACTATGTATCACGCTGTCTCACATGCCAACAGGTCAAGGCGGAACACCAAAAGCCTGCTGGAAAACTACATCCTCTAGATATTCCTAAGTGGAAGTGGGAGGATATTGGTATGGACTTCATCATGGGTTTATCTAAATCAAAAGGAGGACATGATGGAATCTGGGTTATCATTGACCGATTAACTAAATCGGCACATTTCTTGCCAATAAAAAGCCGATGGTCAATTGATGTGCTAGCTGCACTATACATCAAGGAAATAGTCAGGTTACATGGAATTCCTGTCTCGATCGTGTCTGACAGAGATCCCCGTTTCACTTCTCATTTTTGGAAGGATTACAACATTCGTTGGGAACAAGGCTTAACTTTAGTACAGCTTTCCACCCACAAACGGATGGTCAGACCGAGAGAGCTAATCAAGTTGTTGAGATATGCTAAGAGCTTGCATCATTGACTTTGGTGGAAGCTGGCATGAACATTTGCCTCTAGTGGAATTTGCATATAATAATAGCTACCAAGCTAGTATCCAAATGGCACCTTTCGAAGCTTTATATGGAAGGAGTTGCCGATCACCCTTATGCTGGAACGAAGTTGGAGAGAAACAACTGTTAGGTCCAGACATGGTAAGGGATACAACTGAGAAGATACAAGTAATCAGAGAAAGATTGCAAGTTGCTCAGACCAGACAAAAGGCTTATGCTGATACAAGAAGAAGAGATCTTGAATTCCAGGTTGGAGATCATGTATTTCTTAAAATATCGCCTGGACGTGGCATACGAAGATTTGGTGTTAAGGGCAAGCTTACGCCAAGATTCATCGGACCATTTGAGATACTCGAAAGAGTTGGCGAGGTTGCTTATCGCATCGCGTTGCCTCCTCAATTGTCCGAGTACATAATGTATTTCATATATCTATGTTGAAGAAGTATGTGCACGATCCATCGCATATTATTGAACATGGAGATCTGGTGATCCAGAAAGATCTCACATATAAACAGAAGCCTATGAAGATCTTAGATCGTGAAATACGAGCTCTAAGGAATAAGGTTATTCCCATGCTCAAGGTGCAATGGAACAAGAATTCTGAACATGAAGCAACATGGGAGACCGAGGAATCTATGAAGAAACGATTTCCCAAGTTATTCTAAGAGGTATATGATCTACACTCTCCACGTATATACATATTATGCAATTGAATTTGGGGACCAAATTCTTTTAAGTGGGGGAGGGTGTAGCAACCCTGATAAAATATTAATAATAATAAAGATTTTAAAATAAATCAAATAAATAGATAAATAAAATAATATAAAATAACGCCTCAGATAAAGGCGCTATTCAAATTAGAAATGCCTCTAGATAAGGCGTTATTCAATAAGTGACGCCCTGACCACACGGCGTCAAATTCCAACGTCAAAAACGGTAAGGCCAAGAAACGCCCCTATCTTGGGCGTGTTTTAAACAAAGGAACGTCCTAACGAAAGGCGCTTCTTAAGAAACGACCTGAACCAGGTCGTCAATTCAAGAATCGACGCCTTGATCAAAGTCGTTAATTCCATTCGAGTTCCGTTCGACACGGGAGCTTATCCAGGGTAATGGATAAGTATTAGAAAGAGTTAAAAGGTGGTAAGGACTCTATCAAGGAAGTATTACTTCCACACAATCACTAACCCTAATAGGATTTCCCAAAATCCTATAAAGACTCTTGACAGCCGAACCCTAAACCTATTTGGACGATCGACCTGCTGCTGCACGGTAAGTGAAGAACATATGTTCTTCTTATTTTCTTTTGCCCTCTGTTTCGACTGCATGAAGAACTGATAAATCTTCATTGACTTTTCTTTGTAGGAAGCTCCACAGCTACTGCCGAAGAACAAGGTAATGTTCTTCAACCGTTTCCCTAACTTCGATTATATCCTCACCTTCCTTCCTTTTTCTTCCCCTACAGGTTGATTGAAGATCATCATCTCCATCATCTTCATCAACTAAATTTTTCTTCTTCTTCCTGTCCGATCTGCATACTGCTGCTATCAAGGGTATTAGAAGCTTCAGTGTGTTCTTATCAAGTTATTCACGTGTCCCCTCTCCAGATATCAATTAAGGTAGTTTTCTCAAGTTACTGTAGCCCAAATAAATTAAGACAAGACTTATATACGTATTGACATGACATGCATACGGTTTAATATGGTTTTATTATGTTTCTGCAATATTTTGAAAGAGACGCCCCTGTCCAGGGCGCTAATTTACAAGACACGACCCTGCCCAGGTCGTCAATTTCATATTTGACGCCCTGTACACAGGCGTTAATTTCATGTAAATGTTAATCACCTATCTTAAGAACTGATTATCCATGCAATTACATTAAATCAATAATTGTTAACGGTTAAAAGTCAATAAACATGAAACATCAAATCTAATATACTGCATCTGAATTCCTGCCAATTTTCCTGTCATGACTATATGATTGTTATCCTTGATTATCGTGCAAAACTTGCTTTCCTGGTATTTGTTGAATTCACGACCTAGACTAGGTCGTTTTCCATGTGTTAACGCCCCATCACAGGGCGTGAATTGAAGAGAAACGCCCCTTACTAGGGCGCGTATCTGTTAAAATCCTGGAATACATATTCTGAAAAATAGAATTAAATGGTAAGGCCCCTTCCCAGGGCGCGTTTTTTTATAAATTCCTAAAAATATTGATATTCTGTCAAACAGTGAAGATAAAAGGACGCCTTCTAGTGTAGTCGTCAAATCTTGAATAAACGCCCCTGATCAGGGCGCGTTTTTGACAAATTACTGAAATATTGAAATTTTGCAAAAATGGAAAATAGATAAACGCCCTTCTGTTAGGCATTAATTACTTGAGAAACGACTTTACCTAAGTCGTTATTTTCTGTAAACTGATATTTTTATCCTGATTCTGTTAACCGATGGTTTCATATGTTATATAATATATATCGGCACTATTCTCCACTCCGTGAGTATAATCCCACGTTTCACGATTGTTTTATCGATCACACTCAATTCTCATTGACATAAAAGCTCTCCATTGGACATTCCGTTCCTTTGGACTAGCGAGTTAGTCATAGAGACCGCCGTAAGACTTCTCGTAGCCTTGGATTCCCTCAAGGCCGACTGAGCTGGTTGTACCCTAAAAACCCATTACACGATCTTTGCCATGTCAATCTAAAGAAACATGGTATACCGGCCCTTATGATTATACAAAGAGTATATCATAAGAAATTCTTAATGGGATGATGATATCATGCCATATCATGTCATTCTTGTAAACCTCAATTCTATGATAAGAATGAGGGTATCTTACCTTTGATATACTGTTCATGTGGACCTCAATTCTATATAAAGAATGTCCATATTGATTTGTCATGGTACCCAAGTTAAGGGAACCATATTCTACCTAGTTTTATCGATATCGTGATTATACCGTTATTATCGCCATTCTATGTCCTTTGTCATATTTTTGGACTCCATTCTGTCAAAGTTGTCATACATGTCTACAAGCTTGATTATTGAAATTCAAAAATTGGCTATATATATAAGAGTGGATGTCAAAACACATGATAAATGCCTGCGCATATAGGGCCCGATCTGGTCCTGGGAGGAGCACCCGAAAGTACTTGTGCCCATGGGAGTTAAAATGATAAGGTATCTGGCATTATACCGAGTACTTTACTTTCTAGATTGGACATTCCACATAAATCTTGTGCTTGAAATCGTACTTGACTTGACATGAAATGCGTGGCCCGAAAAAGGGTAATTTACTTGCTTGATACATGATAGCCAAAGTTCTTGACATGACTTGTTAAATGTACTTGCTTGAATATCTCAAATGTCTTGTTATCTTATTGAAAGTTCATGATTTGTCCATCTTAATTCCTTGATATTACATTTTCTTTATCTTGTCGTTTTATGCGAGCATGCATAGCTTTATTGCATTCATGAAAATGTAATTACTTAAACCCCTTGCTAGTACTTGAGATATAATTTCCTACTGAGCATTCACTCATTTCGTTTGCCCCTTTTTACTTTCCAGGTAAGTCCGACGATGATGGAAGTCAATCGGATGGGAATGGTCAAGAGTGAAAGTGATAGAGCTGCTCAAGTGTCATCTAGTCTTTTTTATAGTTTCTTGAGTCAACTATGTACTTTTCCTTTATTAAACAGAGTATTAGATTTGTAATAGTCTATCCATTATGAAATAAAAGATTGGGTTATCTTGCTATTTTGCGCATCTCTGTCTTTGTGTCGAATACACGACCACTCAGATTGACATGATTGATATAAACTCGTCGCGCATATCCGAGTATCTTCCGCGCTCGGGGCGTGACACGGTCTCTTCTCCTTGTAGGCTTGCAGACGAGGTCGTCGGACTCCGCCGCCGCACCGCGAAGAGGAGAAAGTGGGCGAGAGCGTGCCAGTCTCGCGGGTCCACCGGTGAAAAGGGGGGGTTTCGTCGCCTCGACCCTCCTCCCCACCAACTCACCGGCGTCGTCCGCCGGTCACGGCCGCCGTGCCGGGGTCGCCACGCCGAGAAGGGGAGAAAGGGGGAGGCAGAGTCATGCCGTTCGTGGCGTTCGCCCCTCCGCCCGCTGGTTCGCCTGCGTTCGGGTGAAAAAGGGAAAAGAGGGGGGAGGAAATGAGAGTAAATCGAGAGAGAAAGGGGAGATCATGAGGGTTAAAAAAAGGGTTGATGCGGGACGGGACCACGGACACGACAAGCTCGCGATCGTCCCTTGACGAGGGAAGCGTCGGATGTGCGCGGTTGAGAAACCGGCTGTGAGCTAGGGTGGTCGGCTCTCTTTTGCGCCCGGATCGGGTCACGGGATGGCTTCGCTCTCTCTCGCAGCAGTGATATTATAAATTGAAGGTGAGCTAGATATCCCTACACATGCTCTCTAGCAGCGGCATATAAAGCATATAAAGAATTAAGCTAATGCCAAATGTAAGGGTGAAGGCGATACCTCCACGCTCTCGGCGTGGCGAAGATGGCACCCGGCCGAAGCTCGTACTCCCGGGAACTTAGTACATTATGTTTACAGCAGTACAAATAAGCCCACTCCACGCAGGGAGGTAAAGGGCGACACAAGTGGGCCCGGGAGGACCAAGTTCGGGTTGACGGGCGGTTTCGGGCAATGCTTCGGCTTCACGCGTACTCGTGCTAGTGGGGGCCCACGTATTGACTGGAGGGGTCGTGTGGGGCCTGATGACTCCTCTGCTGTGGAGACACTTGGAAAGCGTTCCCCTGGGGTGGCGAGCTGCTGGAACGACCGCCGGACGCCGGGCGGCCCTCGGACGACGCTCGCGGGAACTCGGCCACGAATCTGAAAATTCTGTTTGCAGGCGTGCGACTCGGAGAAAACTGCTGCTGCGATCAGCCCCGTCGTCGGAATACGACGAGGTTAGCGCCGTTGGAAAGCTGACACAGAGTACTTTGACGTAAGGGTCTTCAAAAAAAATAATCAGATCTGTATTTCTGATCATGTAATTTACAAGCTTGCTGGAATCTGGCCAGAACTGCAGGGGCAGGTTCTGACTTCTCTGAAGATCGATGTTGACCGGAAAGAACACCTCCGAATCTTGAAATAATTTCTTCAGTAAAGTTGAATGTCTCTGAGAGAGGAATCCGGGACTATTTTTGGTTTTCTGATTGGAGACGAAATGGATTTTCTGGGGTTTTTTTACTGGACCTAGGTCGGATCTGGGAAACTATGGGCAGACTGTTCTTGGGAACTTGGACGAAATTTGAAAAATACTTGGAGGGTGAACCAAAAATTAATAAAATTCCTGGTGGTATAGGGATGTGGACAGAGATCCCAGTAAATTTGGGTAACCCAACAGAAATCAAAAGATGGTTCGAATGGGGTAAACTCAGAGCTGGTGAACAGTAAACAGAACCAGGATAGATCTGGAACTTGGACTTGGACGAAAATCAAAAAATTTCTAAAGGATGAATTGTGACTTGATTTTTTTTGTGGGGATAAGGGTTATAGAGGGGAACCAACCCTGAAATTTTGAGCTTCAGAAGATGAAGGGAGTGATAGCAGGAATTCGGAGAAGAAGGGTCTATCCTGAGTGGACAGAACACCGAAACCGTTGGCGACGACGCGTCGGCGGCGAGACGATGGCGGCGGCGATCACCGGAGTTGCTTCAGATGCTGGAGGGGATCAAGGGGGAAGGGATTACACTCTATAAAGGGGGCTGGAGGTGGAGGAACCAGGGAGAGAGAGGGGAGGGGTGCAAATCTCACTTGGGGGCAAATGCCAATTTTCTCTTCATTAATTCATGCAATATGAAAAATACAAGTATATATATGCAAGGGGTCTAACCTATTCTAAGCCCTTGGATCAAGGGTTGATCAATGAAGGGTTGAGATGTGGTTTGACAACCACATTAAACCCCATTAAACTACTAGGTTCGCCCCCCCCCCCCTTTAAGAAGGCAATTAGCATTTGTCTTCTTTAATTAATTCTAGGTCCAAGTCCAAGGTTGTACCATGGACCAGCCACCTTGGACCCAGGAGTCCAGGTGGACCAATAAGGAGGAGGGAAGGGGCCCCTGCAGGGCCTACATGCACATTTGCAAAGAAACCCAATGGCCTTTTGCAAATAAACCCACTAAGACCTACTATTGTGTACCCATATATCACAAGGGCGTACATACAAATACAAAAGGACGTAGATGCAAACACAAAGTGAGCGGGCTGACGTTGATGTCCCCATCAATTCTCCCCGGGTGGGAGGAACTCGACCCCGTCGAGTAGGGGTATGGCTGCTCCGGTACTCCGACGGATCCGTCACCGTGCTAAGTAGCGCGGGTATGCTCCACTCCAAGTGATCGGCACCTGCTCATTCCATATATACTCGATATGCGCGCTGCTATGGCTAAAGGTGGTCACTCTGAAGGGGCACTCTCAAAAGGAAGGAAACAGCTCGAAGACTCACTAGGAATCACCGCTGAGTCCCTATAGGTGACTGATCCGGGTATAGAAGTAAAACCGATCCCATACTCATCGAGTGAGTCGACTCGCTTCACACTCATAAGAGAACGACACGAGCTTGCACAAGACACATGCAGACTCACCATGCACTGACACTTGAATGAAAATCACACAAATAATCGACTCAAAATCACCACACAAACAAACCACACAAAGAAAGCACACTGACTCATGCATGACTCTAGACTAAGGTGGTAGCATCAAACCCACTAGGTGGCGACATCCTGGGCGGCCGAAGGGTCGCCCAGCTCTTCCCCCATGGCATAGTATTCATCGGCCAGTGCCTCATCGGCCTCGTAATCGACATGCTCAAGCTCGGGAGGTGCAGATCTGCCAACACCTAAGGCTAGGGTGGTGCGAGCGGGACACTCACTAGCAATGTGGCCGTACCCGTGACAGTGGAAACATTGTATTCGCGATCGACTACTCTCCTCGATAAGAGGGGCCTTACCCTTATCATCCCGCCGGGTAGGGGGTGTAGGCAACAATGGGGGAGATGTAGGTGCCTTGGACAAGAGTGGAGGGGGTGCCGGTGCCAAAGGACGGGCTATAGGAGCTGGGGGACGGGCAAAGGGTGCCGGTGGTTGGGATGGAAATAGATCCCGGGGTGGAGGAGGGCGAGGCCGTGGAGCGAAGTGCTCCTGACGGGTGGGCTCCTGAGGTCGAGCCATGGGAGGCCGCTGATGTGGGCCTATAGAGTGACGGGGCTCGGTACTCCGGAGAGGGGTGGGGCCCAACCGATGGCTAGACTCGAACTCTCCCTCAAATTGCTCCATCTCGAGAGCAACCTGGTATGCCTCTTCCAACGTCTTGGCATTGCGGCGGAAAAGCTCATACTGGTAGTGTGGCCGCAAACCACGTTGAAAGCGGGACACGGGCATGGTACTCTCCTCCGTGACACCACATCGTAGAAAGTACTCATCAAACTCCGCGATGTATTCGGAGACGGACCGGTCTCCCTGGCTAAGACTTTGCCATCTATCGATGAGTCGCTGGCGGTAGGTGGGAAGAAGGTACTTTTGCCGAAGTTTATTCTTCATCTCGGCCCATGTGTCGATCGGGGGTTCTAGCCGCTGAAGTAGCAGGCTCTCCACATTCTTCCAATAGGTTTGTGCCTGCCCCATGAGTTTCATGGTGGCAAATCGGACCCTTCGACGCTCCGACATATCATACCATTCAAAATAACGGTCCATGCCAAACTCCCAATCTAGGTAGACTTTCGGATCCAAAGACCCGTAAAAAGCGGGAGGATCCGCTCGCACGGTCTTAAGGACCCAATCATCATCCTCATCTCGTTGTGGCTGAAAACCACGACGGCGTTGACCATACCCCTCGTAGGCATTGTCGGACCCATAGTCCTCGAGACCAAGGTCACGGTGTGGTAGTTGGGGAACCCGAAGAGGGGCGGGTGGAGGAACCAGTGGTGGCTGGTTTTGGGCCGCGGGAGCGGCTTGGACTTGGGCCATGGGAGCGGGTTGGACTTGGGCCCCCGCGGGAGGAGGTGCGGGTGGACCTTGGGCTGCCCCAGGAGGGTCCCCGTGTGACATCCTATCTAACCGCCCAACGAGGTCTTGGACCGACCTATCGGAGTTCTCCATGCGTCCCTCCATGGCCCTAAGGCGACCATCCATATTCTCGGAGAAGGTCCGAAAGTTGGCATCGGATTGGTCCAACCTAGCCATAATGGCCATCATCGCCTCTTGTAGGGAGTGGAAGTCTCCCGAGGTATCCCGTGGGTTGGCCATAGGTGGGGGTGGGGGTGAGTACTGAGTACCCCGACGAGTGGGCATGCAAACACACCGACTAGAAGACACCGACTAACGCAAAACACACTAATGCAAAATGATGCACCTAGACTTAACCAAAACTCGGTACGCGGCGGAGACAATCGACCTGAAGGTCACTCGCACAACTGTGCGGCCTTCCCGATAGGCGTAACCTAACGGTCGGACAACACCTTTTTATATACCGAGTAAAGGGATGTATGCGACCCAAAAACGACTCTTTTTTGTTGTTTTGAAAATATGATGATCCTAGACTCGACTTAAACTGACTAATGACTAGACGCAAATGACACTTTTTTTTTGACACCCTAGACTCAACTCGCTCTGATACCAAATTGATGCGGGACGGGACCACGGACACGACAAGCTCGCGATCGTCCCTTGACGAGGGAAGCGTCGGATGTGCGCGGTTGAGAAACCGGCTGTGAGCTAGGGTGGTCGGCTCTCTTTTGCGCCCGGATCGGGTCACGGGATGGCTTCGCTCTCTCTCGCAGCAGTGATATTATAAATTGAAGGTGAGCTAGGTATCCCTACACATGCTCTCTAGCAGCGGCATATAAAGCATATAAAGAATTAAGCTAATGCCAAATGTAAGGGTGAAGGCGATACCTCCACGCTCTCGGCGTGGCGAAGATGGCACCCGGCCGAAGCTCGTACTCCCGGGAACTTAGTACATTATGTTTACAGCAGTACAAATAAGCCCACTCCACGCAGGGAGGTAAAGGGCGACACAAGTGGGCCCGGGAGGACCAAGTTCGGGTTGACGGGCGGTTTCGGGCAATGCTTCGGCTTCACGCGTACTCATGCTAGTGGGGGCCCACGTATTGACCGGAGGGGTCATGTGGGGCCTGATGACTCCTCTGCTGTGGAGACACTTGGAAAGCGTTCCCCTGGGGTGGCGAGCTGCTGGAACGACCGCCGGACGCCGGGCGGCCCTCGGACGACGCTCGCGGGAACTCGGCCACGAATCTGAAAATTCTGTTTGCAGGCACGTGACTTGGAGAAAACTGCTGCTGCGATCAGCCCCTCGTCGGAATGCGACGAGGTTAGCGCCGTTGAAAAGCTGACTCAGAGTACTTCGACGTAGGGGTCTTCAAAAAAAATAATCAGATCTGTATTTCTGATCATGTATTTTACAAGCTTGCTGGAATCTGGCCAGAACTGCAGGGGCAGGTTCTGACTTCTCTGAAGATCGACGTTGACCGGAAAGAACACCTCCGAATCTTGAAATAATTTCTTCAGAAAAGTTGAAGGTCTCTGAGAGAGGAATCCGGGACTATTTTTGGTTTTCTGATTGGAGACGAAATGGATTTTCTGGGGTTTTGTTACTAGACCTAGATCGGATCTGGGAAACTGTGGGCAGACTGTTCTTGGGAACTTGGACAAAATTTGAAAAATACTTGGAGGGTGAACCAAAAATTAATAAAATTCCTGGTGGTAGAGGGATGTGGAAAGAGATCCCATTAAATTTGGGCGACCCAACAGAAATCAAAAGATCGTTCGAATGGGGTAAACTCAGAGCTGGTGAACAGTAAATAGAACCAGGACAGATCTGGAACTTGGACTTGGACGAAAATCAAAAAATAGCTACAGGATGAATTATGACTTGAATTTTTTTGTGGGGATAAGGGTTCTAGAGGGGAACCAACTCTGAAATTTTGAGCTTCAGAAGACGAAGGGAGTGATAGCAGGAATTCGGAGAAGAAGGGTCTATCCTGAGTGGACAGAACACTGAAACCGTTGGCGACGACGCGTCGGCGGCGAGACGATGGCGGCGGCGATCACCGGAGTTGCTTCAGATGCTGGAGGGGATCAAGGGGGAAGGGATTACACTCTAGAAAGGGGGCTGGAGGTGGAGGAACCAGGGAGAGAGAGGGGAGGGGTGCAAATCTCACTTGGGGGCAAATGCCAATTTTCTCTTCATTAATTCATGCAATATGAAAAATACAAGTATATATATGCAAGGGGTCTAACCTATTCTAAGACCTTGGATCAAGGGTTGATCAATGAAGGGTTGAGATGTGGTTTGACAACCACATTAAACCCCATTAAACTACTAGGTTCGCCCCCCCCCTTTAAGAAGGCAATTAGCATTTGTCTTCTTTAATTAATTCTAGGTCCAAGTCCAAGGTTGGACCATGGACCAGACACCTTGGACCCAGGAGTCCAGGTGGACCAATAAGGAGGAGGGAGGGGGCCCCTGCAGGGCCTACATGCACATTTGCAAAGAAACCCAATGGCCTTTTGCAAATAAACCCACTAAGACCTACTATTGTGTACCCATATATCACAAGGGCGTACATACAAATACAAAAGGACGTAGATGCAAACACAAAGTGAGCGGGCTGACGTTGATGTCCCCATCAAGGGTTAAAATAATATATATATTTTTCATTTTTAACCCTTTTTTACACTCTAAACCCCCATGAAGAGAAATTGCCATTATGCCCCCTTAAATTCTTAAAAGCTTTAATCTAAATAGATTAAATGCTAGAAAAAGGCCCATAAATTTCATAAAATTAGCCAAAATTCATGGATTAAATTCTATTATATTACCGGTAAAGATCCGTTAAAGGACAGGCTTCACAGTCCCTCCCTCCTAATAAAAATTTCATCCTCAAAATTTAAAAGGAAGAACAATGAGAGAACTGAAAGGAATATACCTTATTCGAACAGGAAGGGAAATTGTTGACGCATTTCATCCTCATGTTCCCATGTAGCTTCATTACTAGAGTGATGATGCCAGACAACCTTAACAAGTGGAATTACTTTATTTCTCAATCGTGGCTCACGACGATCTTCAATTCTGATCGGATACTCTGGTGTGGATAGATCTGCAGTCACTTCTGGCCAAACTGAATCATCAAGGATGTGAGATGCATCTGAAACATATTTCCTCAGCTGAGACACATGAAAGACATCGTGGATTTCCTGCATCGCCGCTGGCAATTGAAGACGATACTCCACTTGGCCCACACATTCCAAAATAGGAAACATACCAATATAACGGGGACTGAGCTTTCCACGCTTCCCAAACCTCATAGCGCTTTTCATCAGAGATATTTTTACAAACACCATATCTCCAGGCTCAAAGTACAATGGTCGCCTGCGCTGATCTGCATAGCTTTTCTGTCGACTCTGAGCTGTCGACATTTTCTGCCTGATCAAGCGAACCACATCAGCACATTGCTGAACCATATCAGGTCCTGTCAATAATCCGTCACCGGCCTCAAACCAGCTTAAAGGTGTACGACAAGGACGCCCATATAAAGCCTCATACGGTGCCATGCCAATGCTGGAGTGATAACTGTTATTGTACGCAAATTCTACAAGTGGCAAATGCTGACTCCGCGAATCCTGCCAATCCAGGCAACACGATCTCAGCATATCTTCTAAAGTCTGAATAGTCCTTTCTGACTGACCATCTGACTGCGGATGATACGCTGAACTAAAAGCTAACTCTGTGCCCAACGCCTTTTGAAAATTGTACCAGAAGCCAGAAGTAAACCGTGGGTCACGATCTGACACAATTGATATTGGAATTCCGTGCAATGGCACAATCTTTTGAACATAAAGCTCGGCCAATTTTTGAACACTCCAGGTAATTTTAATTGGCAATAATCTTGCTGTTTTTGTTAACCGATCAACTAACAGACGGATTCCATCAAAGCCTTGTGAAGTCCAAGATAAACCCACAACAAAATCTATCGTGACATGATCCCATTTCTACATCGGAATTTCTAAAGGCTGAAGCATTCCTCCAGGTTTTTGGTGCTCGACATTAACCTGTTGGCATGTCAAACATTTAGACACAAATGCAGCTACATCCTTTTTCATTCATGACCACCAGAACTGTATTTTCAAATTTTGATACATCTTGGTAGTGCCGGGGTGAATGGCATAACGGGATCCATGGGCTTCACGCAAGATGGTATTTCTCAACTCATCAACAGCTGGAACATACAGTCTGTCACGGAAGCTGAAAACTAAGTCATCATCAAACTCAACATCATGCATCATTATAATGCGGGATAAATCAAAATCTGCCTACTGAGCTTCCTTGATCTGCTGATAAATAGCTGGAGTCATTACAAGACTAACACACACAGCTACCATCGGATCAGAAGGAATGTCCACGCTAAATGTTTCACTAGGAAATTGTTCCCACAACTTCCATTCATGAACAAGCAAATGACTAATTTGCACTTTCCTGCTCAGAGCATCAGCCACAACATTCATTTTTCCTAGCTGATAGGAGAGAGTGAAATCATAGTCTTTCATATATTCCATCCATCTACGCTGTCAGAGATTCAAATCTTTTTGAGAAAACACATACTGCAAGCTTTGATGATCAGTAAAGATCTCAAATTTCTCACCATACAAGTAGTGTCTCCAGATCTTCAGTGCAAAGATCACCGCTGCAAGCTCTAAATCATGAGTCGAATAATTCTCTTCATGATGCTTTAATTGTCGGGATGCATAAGCTATGACTTTACCATGTTGCATAAGCACTGCACTCAGACCTACTCGAGAGGCATCTGTGCAAACCACGAATCCACCCGAGCCAGAAGGTAATACCAGCACTGGAGAAGACGTGAGAAGCCTTTTCAATTCATTAAAGCTCTGCTCACATTGATCTGACCAGACAAAAGGTACATCTTTACGTGTCAGTCTAGTCATCGACGCGGCAATCCGTGCAAAGTCTTGAATGAATCTTCGATAATAACTAGCAAGACCCAGAAAACTTCTAATCTCTGTCACAGTCCTCGGTCTCTGCCATTGAAGAACAGGTTCAATCTTTGCCGGATCAACTGCAACTTTGTCATCAGAAATCACATGGCCGAGAAAATGAACTTCCCGAAGCCAAAACTCACATTTATTGAATTTTGCATATAGCTCATGATCTCGCAGAGTCTGCAATACAATCCTGAGATGCTGAACATGTTCTTCTTCAGAAGCCGAATAAACCAGAATATCATCGACAAAGATCACTAAAAATTGATCCAGGTATGGACGGAACACACGCTGCATCAGGTCCATAAAAGCTGCTGGAGCATTGGTTAGCCCGAACGGCATAACCAAAAACTCATAATGACCATAACGCGTGCTAAAAGTAGTCTTTTCCACATCAGATTCTCAAATCCGCAATTGAAAATAGCCAGATCGAAGATCGATTCGTGAAAAGACAGTAGCAGACTGCAATTGATCAAATAAATCATCAATCCTGGGGGGAGGATATTTATTATTGACAGTCACCTGATTCAATTGCCTGTAATCAATACATAGTCTCAGGCTCCCACTTTCTTTTTCATAAACAGGACTGGAGCACTCCATGGAGAAAAGCTTGGATGAATATAACCTTTTCCCAATAATTCTAACAATTGTGCCCTCAGTTCCTTCAATTCAGCTGGATCCATGCGGTATGGTGCCTTTGCCAAAGGTGTCGTACCTGGAATCAATTCAATCACCATTTCTATTTCTCGCTGTGGAGGTGAGCCTGGTAACTCATCAGGAAATACATCAGGAAATTCACATACCACAGGAATAGTATTGATATCCTACTGTGGTGCCTCAATAGCAACCATGGAAGCTAAGAATCCTTGACAACCTGCATTAAGCAATCTACATGCTTGAATAGCAGAAATAAGTAAGCGAGAAGAACGAGATCGAATAACTTGAAAATAAAATTATGGTTTCCCCTGTGGTTGAAAATAGACTTTCTTTGATCTATAATCAACCACGGCTCCATACTTTTCTAACCAATGCATGTCCAGAATAATATCATAATCAACCAGCTGCAACGCATATAATCTAGCCGGCAACTGATGATTACCAATCATAATAGGCGACTCTTCCAGACAAAGAGGAGTGAACCTGAAATCCCGAGAAGGTAGTTCCACAAGCGACTCACACGTAATTTCAGAAGTCGGCTCCTCAATACAAGCAATAAAGTCTTCCGAAATAAACGATTGAGAAGCGCTTGAATCAAATAAGACACGAGCTACATGACCATAAATCATAACCGTACCTTCAATAAGATGAGACGCCACAGCTTCAGCTTGGGTAATATGAGAAACCTTTCCCTTTTACTTCTTGCTCGCTGTAGTAGACTGCTGGGAAGAAGACACTGAAGCTTGAGGATAATACTATTGTGCCTGAGGTGGTGGAGGAGGTCTGAACTGAGGCGGCTGCGGTTGAGAAAACTGCACTGGCTTCGGCCTCTGCGGACAGTCTGAAACCACATGTCCCGGTTGATCGCATTGGAAACAAACCACCGGCAACGAACACGGCTTGCGTGGGTGGCTCCCACCACATCTTGCACACACTCTCGGCTGACTAACTACTGAGCATTGACGCTGCTGGAAAGAAGGTGCCGATTGCTACTCCACGGTACCCGAAGATGCCTGAATACCATACTGCTTCTTAAACTTCTTGAATTTCATAAACTTAGGCTTAGTAATAGGAATGCCACTGGCAGCAAGAACAGCAGATGGGACTCCTGTAGCAGATGGCTGACTGAACTGTTGACGTTGCACACTCGGTTGGATTGGCGCCCTTTGAGTATGCCCTCGGGATCTTGCCAAGTCAAGCTCTAAAACTGCAGCTTCCTGATATGCCGCGTCCATCTCCGTAACCCTTGTCGCTATCAAAGGCTGCCTCAACTCTGGTTTTAATCCACACAGAAATTGTTCAGTCTTTAAGCTTTCATCAGCAAGAATGTGGGGCGCATACCGACCCAATTCCATAAAATTGCTCTGATATTCCAGCACAGTCATATTGCCTTGAGCTAGTTCCATAAATTGGTGCATTTTATCCATCCTAAGATAAGCTGGACTGAAGGTGCGCTCAAAGGCTGTGACAAACTCCATCCATGTAATTTGACGAAGAGGACGGGATCTAAAAGCGACCTCCCACTCCGTGGTCCACCACGTGAGTGTTGCTCCTTGGAGTTGAAAAGTAGCATGTATGACTTTTTCATCCTCTGTGCACTCCATGGAATGGAATTCACGTTCAGTTGCATCAATCCATACAATAGCCACATCAAGATCTGCCTGTCCTTCACAAGTCGGTGAGTGGAATAGCAAAACTTCTTTTAAAGCTCTGCCATGGCCACCAGAAGGCAATTCAGCTTGAGGAGCAGGGTCAGCTTGAATTGGGGCTGGCACATTAGCCGAAGCCAGAGGAGAAGTGCCACTACCTTCCCTCGGGACACGTGCCCTTCTACGAGGCGGCATTTTAATCTAGAAGAAAACATGTAATAACAGAAAATGCATCAGTAATCACGGAAAATATCCTAAACCAACAGTAGTAGACTCACATGGACTTGTTCTGGACTAACGTAATTTCAATTTCTTATACAAATCCTCATCACCGCTCTGATACCAACTGTGACGTCCCAGGAGCTCTGGATACCGATAACCTGATATCATCGATTTACCGATACTAAGAGCTCGGGGAAGCCACCCAAGAGGCTGATGAGGCCTCACAAGGGTTAGTAAGTGTTTGTTGAGGGGATGCATAACGAATAGAAATTACATGCGCAATATTAATTAAAGCATTCATTTGGACTTTAAACGAAAGCATCTATTTATATCAGAGTGGTAAATTTATACAAGTAGTCCATATTCATATGTCACAAGTCCCACACTGTACAATGGTCCAAAAAAAATAGCTACACGGGACATAGCCCGGCCAAAAGAAGAAAAAGGATAGACTGACCACTTACCGACCACTGACAGACCACTACTGGCTCTAAGGTTTTTCACCAAAAGCACGAGAGAATCTTGCAGCCGGTTGTTCCGCCTCACCTGTAAAAGGAAGGGGTGAGTCTCACAGCAGAGACTCAGTAGGGTTCACAGAAATCCCTAACTCGCAACTAACTAAAGGAAACCAGTAAAGCATGCATTGGCATAAATAAATGACAATCTAATAAAGCTGTAAAACTAACTAAACAGTTTATAAACAGTTAACTAGCATGCCAATTAGAATTTAAACGCAAGTACTCGAAATCTACCAATAGACAATAACTCAATCATTTCCAAGTGACAAGAGTGAGAAGGAGAGGAACTCAACCAAAAGAAGAAACCAGATGCGTCCACTGACGGCTTACATTGCGTCTCAAGTATCTACGCAAGCCTGATTATAGCAAGCGAGACGCGTAATAGTACCAGAACAAGTAACTAGTTAGAGCAACACTCGTCAGTGTCAGTCCATGTGGCTGACCATGTGTGCACACACCGGCTCGTGCCTAGAGCCAGGCCTCTAGCTAGTATTTTCCTCCGTAGATTGCTACGGTTGGACTGGGGCCCACGGATCTAGCTTAAAAAATGTAAACTGGGATATCTTGCCACCTCTCTTGGTTGGGATCAACACTGAAAGTCGTCGGGCTACGACTGGTGGTTCCATCACTAGGAAAGAGAATAAAGCTCTATTGGGATCTAAAAGCATGCCATAACTTATGATAACGATTAAACATGGCAATTAAGCATGATTAAATGCATTATTAACCGAGTATACTAAAATGGCCGTTGTTCAATAATTCAATGCATAAACAATTTGAACATGCCAAAATGGGAATTATTCCATAGCTAAATGCATGAACTATTGAACATGTGGAAATGGCAATTATTCATTATTTACATCCATAAATAACTGATTATGCTTATGCAACTATTAAATGCATAGCTAAACAAACACGCATAATTCGTAGAACATGCGGTTAAATTAAAGCCGTTATAGCCTTAGCCGGTCAAATGACGGACCATTACGAGTTGCTAAATGGACTAACCGTGAAATTTCTACCGCCATAAAAATTTAAATAATTTACGCGGTCTAATCGTCAGCCGCTCGGGTTAATAAACAGGTTATGGCGGACTGTTATAAAGTCTTGAATAATTGAAACATAGTCCTTACCGGAGAACCGGATCCACCGGAATCATAATCGGATCCCCTCCCAATCGACTTAATTCGACGGGAGTTATTATTTTTAACATGTTCCCTGCCATTCCACCATCATAATATAACAATTTATTGCCTATGAACTCAGCAACGATGGGCATGCCAGTTAATGTATGAACTCAGCGACGATGGGCATGCTATTAAAACATAAATGATGAGGACATCACTAGCTTTCCCCTTTGTTCGAGGATCCCGATGCTCGCCAGCTATGCTACATCCTGTCGGCCACTATATTTCGAGTCATATGATGTAATTTTTAATTTTCTTATCATGTACTTTTCCTTTTATTTGAGTCCAATACCTAGGTTAGGTAGCTATTTACCTAAGTCTAGAGTCATTATGTTGGTTAATGGGCCCAATTATATGGGCTAGGCCTAGGGGCGCCCCCTTCCCCTTGGTTATGTGTTAATAGTCCAAAAGTCAGGGACTGATGTGAAAATGTGGGATTCCTATAAATAGGACCCCAATCCCTCATTTGGAAGCAAATGAATTATTGAGTAAAAAAACTTGCCACAAGAATTGTGCCTCCCCTCTCTCTAGCTCTCTCTCTCTCTCTAGTTCTCTCTCTCTTTCTAAAGGGGGCGAACCCCATTCTCTCTCCTCCCCACCCCCAAATTTGAAATTCACTCTCTCTCCTCCCTATTCACCTCTAATTAAGACCCCTCCCCCTTCCCCATACCTCTCATTTAAGTCCCCTCCAACCCCTAGGTGGAATCCCCTTCTCCTAGGCACCTCTCCCTCCTCCCAAGCAACCTTTCCCCTTCCCCATACAACCTGTCATTTTCCCAAGGGAGAATCGCTTCTCCCAAGCACCCCTTCCCCTCCCCAAGGTAACCCTTCCCATTCCCTAGGACCCCATTAACCCCTCCATTAACCCACCATTCAAAACAAAGGAGAGATCTCTCCTCCCTCTCTCCTTCCCAACCCAAATTCGCATCTCCCCCTCCCTCCACTTGCTAGACCACCTCCCAGCCCCCTTTCTGCCCCTCCCACACCTTGAATCACCCCCTAACAGACCCCCACATTGTCAGGTGTCACCCCCACACCCATCCACCCCATTTCCCACCCCATCTATTCCGTCTCCCATCACCTTTCATCACCCTATCCAACTCAGTTCGCTGCCAGCAGAAGAAGCTCCACTTGCAGAGACTTCCCCGGTGCTGTCCGACGTCATCTGGAGGTATACTATATATCGCCGGAAATGTCTTCCAGTCTTCTTCGCAGGCGAGGTGGAATCGTCTTGTTCTGACTTCACTACAGATCGTGGTGCCCATTCTCGTGCGGCTGCGCCAGTTTTGAGCCAGAACCTGAGGTCCGTTTTGCAGAGGCTGCACCGACGCCAACAGCGCGATTCAGCCTAAACTCTCTTCTGAGAGTTGTTTCTTCTCCAAATCCTCAACGCTCCCGAGGTAGAATCGTATCGTTCCGACCTCACTGTAGATCATGGTGCCCATTCTCGTGCGGCTGCGCCAGATTTGAGCCTGTACCTGAGGTCTGTTTGGCAGAGCCTGCACCGACATCAACGGCACGATTCAGCCTGAACTCTCTTCTCATAGTTGCTTCTTCTCCACGTCCTCAACGCTCCCGAGGTGGTCTCGCTGCGTTCCGACTCCGGCACAGTGCGTGGCGCCCGTTCTCGTCCGACTGCACAATCAGGACCAGAACCTGAATCACAGCTGCAGTGCAGGATCTACCACGGCCACACCCCTCAACTTCTGAAGGCTCCACTTGGCCGAGAGCTGCTATCACAAGGCATCCACCATCACCAACAAGCGGCATCCCTTTCGGAATCAGGAAGAGCCTTTTCCACTTTTTCTCTCCCGGGTGCGAAGAACAGATCGTTCAGGTCCTGCCCTCACCCCCCCTCACTCAACGGACCTCTCCTCGCCACCCCGACATCGTCTGGTGCCCATCTTGGTTGCTGCTCGGAGAAGACTCGTCCACGGTCGTCCTCGACTTAATTCTGACACCTTTGAACTCTGGGAGCTGCCGTGGTGACTTCATCCATCCGCTGCTGCTCCCTGGGAACGGTCCGCGTCTGAGCGCAAGGACCCTGTTCCAGAGCCCATCCCCGCCAGCGACGACTTCAGGACCGCCCACAAAAATTCACAGGCGTCCTTGGGTCCGTCAGCGACGTTTTGGCACTAGATTTGTTGACTTCCAAGCTCGGTGGAGTGCGTGACAGCTTCAACATCGCCTCCCTATCCGGTCATCCCAGAACCGAGCAGATCATCCGGCACTTGCTTAAGTCGATTTCCCCCCTCCCCGCCTGGCCGGCTTAGCGCCCCTCCCTGTGTGGAGGTAGTGTTTACGTGTAAACCTTACTTCCCCACCCCTAGTCCAACCCTCCTGTGTGAGGAGTAGTGGATGTAATTAATTTCAACAGGTTGAAGCTTCATCGACGCAGCGTGCGGGTGGCCCACGCTTCCCCGCTCGCCCTCGTCTCCGGCCGGGATCGGTGTATTCACCGATCAGGTGAGCTTCGGGTTGCACTACTCTACTGGAATTTCTTTGCTTGTTTAGTAATACCTCTTAGTGCCGTCGGTCGGTGAGTGAGTGCCTGATCTCAAAAATATCATCGATTTGAGCGACCACTGCGGAGTGAGTTGAAAGTGCGACCCTACATCCCATGCCCTCGGCGTGCTGGCCGCCCTTGATATTGGGCATCCCTGGCCCATTGGGGTCCATCCTTAGCTGCCCATACCCTTGGAACCTTGTGGTCCAACCTCGGACCCACACCGCCATCGCCGGTCCACCTACGGAGCCGAGTGTGCCAACGCGAGTGAGTCCGCTTGTGAGATATCGCCGTTCGGTCCGGATTGCTTGCAAATTCTAGGTCCGAGGAGTCGTGGTGTCACATCAAATGGTATCATAGCAAGTTTTAGACTTGTCTCTACGAGTCTAGTCCTAGGGCATTGGCATTTGAGTCTCCCTTGCATCTTATTTTCCATCACTCCCTTGCATGACCACCCTAGGGAGACACCCCAACTATCCATGGACCAATTTGACGCTTTCATCAACAAATGTCATAACTGTATAGATACCCTCACCTCCCGGCTTGATCGGCTTGAAGCAAAAGGGAACCACGGCCCTAGAGCTTGGTCACCTCAGGATGGATTTGGAGCCAATGAACCCCCACTTAGGAGCAATGGCCTTAGAGTCTTGCCTCCCCGGGATGAGTTTGATAGGAAAGGGTTAGGCTATGATCCTTACTATGAGAGGTCCCAACACTATGGGCGTCAGGAGAGACGCCCCTGGGATAACCTAGACAACCAATCCTCAAGAATGATGCAATTCTCTAGGTCTTCTAGGTTCACTCCATGACCAGATGATTCCAATGACATGGGACCCCGTCCCAACCTAGACCCTCTCCCGAAGACACCCATGCCATGCCCTAACGGAAGTACCCCAATTCGGCCCACAAATCCTCCTCCCACCCCTTTCCAAAAGGAACTTAAGGAGGTGACCGAAGTCTATGAGGCTCCCCTAGATTGGGAAGAAGAATATGAAGCCCAATTGGGTCAAGAGAACTCATTCCTTCCCAAAGAAAACCCACTGAGCCAAACTGGGTGCACCCTCCCCTATGAGTTACAAGATGCCCAACCTAGGCCTCCACTACTACCCCTCCCCATTCTATCCCAAGTCCCCCATTACCCACCACATAAAGAGCACCACATGCCAGTCATCATCACCCCACCCACAAAGGACCTACTCACCTCCTTGGTAGAAGAAACCATGATCCCCACACCCGACCCCCTAGTAGGGAACACCCCAGAACCACTCCCCACCTTGGAGGAAAATCATGGCCAAAACAAGGAAGAAATTTCACCTTTCATGCCACCCCCGCAAATTGGGAGTGAACTCATCATAAATGGGCCCTTGGTTAGATGGCTTGTGGAAAACCGGGCTCACCCTATCCTGCCCCATGCCTACCCTTCCATAGAACAACACCTCCCCATAGTACCCTTATCCACCTATCACACCACAATCCAATCATCTTATCAGGTGGAAACATTAGGGGATCTTCTTAAGGGTATAGCTTGGCAAATGGAGCTAACTGGCAAGTTGACTACAGTAGCCGACTGACCTAGGAGCCTTGACCTCCTACACCTATGTGTCGGATCCATCTCCTCCATTTACACTGTGGGCTGCTACACTAGCGACCTTCTTTTACTCCTCCCTACACCCGATGAGCCCGATGCTATCCACAAACTAGAGTTGCTTGTCTCGGGTAGAACATCTAGTCCTCCATTCATGGCCGACCATCCCACCAAGAACTTTGGCCCAATCATTTTACTAGAGGAGGAGTGTCCGCCATCAAATGGTTGTGAGGACCATGAGGACCTAGAGTTCCTCTCCTTAGGTGACCCTTACCATGACCCCTTCGATCCCTTCCTATGCCCCCCCACCTTACTCACCACCAACCTTTTCCTACCCCAACTGACCTTATTGGACCAAGCCCACTCCATTTTCCTAGACCCCTTTGACCCCTATGAGTGGAAACTCTCACACCAAGCCATATACATAAGAGAAACCATTTGGATGGGAATGCATGTGCCACTACATTTTGTATCATTTGGTAGGGCTAGTAGGCCCAGTCATCTCATACCTGTCACACACACTTTAGGCCCAATGCATGACTGGCTCACATTTGGATGTGCTGGTCCTCCCTCATTTATCATTGATCATATACATGTTAGGAGCATCTACGGGTGTCCGGGTCCCCCGGCATTCATCACCACTTTGTGTGATAGGTTCCCCTACATATACCATGGCCCTCCAACCATTGTTATGAAGTCCCTGCATGATAGGGCCACTTGTGGCTGCCCCGTTCCACCTAAGTTTATCAAGGTCCACATGGCATCACAACATGATAGGTCATATTATGGTTGCCCCGGTCCACCTTTACACACCAAGCTTTTCACACCCACACCGCATCATAGTGCATGGCATACGCATACACGCAAGCAATTCGCAATGAGCGGTGAGGATCACAAAGAGCGGATGAGAGCTCGCGAGCGCCACTTGGAGTTTCAAGTAGGCGATTTGGTGATGATGGCATCGGAGTGGCTCTACCTTAGGGTCACCTCCCATTCGAGGGCACGAGGACTTGGACCTTTCCCTGTTCCTAGTGGCTTTGGCAACACAGCTTATGGATTGAACTCACCAATGGGTTATGGGATATACCCCACTTCTCACGTGGCAGACTCGGCACCCTATATGGTCACCGCGGTGGATCCTAGTGAGTGCTTTGAGCCTATACCTTCTTTTAAGAGGGACACCCCGGAGAGCCACCACACAAAAGCCTTGAGAGCCCGACGTGTGCACATAGGGGCAATACTAGGCAAGCATGGTTCCATCACCAGCAAGAGGGTGTGCCCAAGCCACCTTGAGAGGATGAAGAACCGTCCCCTGGTCGCAGATGCGGGTTGAGTTTGGAGGTTGAGGTTCGCCCTGAGCTGCTTTGGAGGACCACTCCCCCGGTGGACCCATACTCGATGGAGTCGAGTTTTCCGCACCCCGGGGGTATGATGAGGACATCACTAGCTTTCCCCTTTGTTCGAGGATCCCGATGCTCACCAACTATGCTACATCTTGTCCGCCACTATATTTCGAGTCATATGATGTAATTTTTCATTTTCTTATCATGTACTTTTCCTTTTATTTGAGTCCAATACCTAGGTTAGGTAGCTATTTACCTAAGTCTAGAGTCATTATGTTGGTTAATGGGCCCAATTCTATGGGCTAGGCCTAGGGGCGCCCCCTTCCCCTTGGTTATGTGTTAGTAGTCCAAAAGTCAGGGACTTATGTGAAAATGTGAGATTCCTATAAATAGGACCCCAATGCCTCATTTGGAAGCAAATGAATTATTGAGTAAAAAAACTTGCCACAAGAATTGTGCCCCCCCTCTCTCTAGCTCTCTCTCTCTCTCTCTCTCTAGCTCTCTCTCTCTCTAGTTCTCTCTCTCTCTAAAGGGGGCGAACCCCATTCTCTCTCCTCCGCACCCCAAATTCAAAATTCACTCTCTCTCCTCCCTATTCACCTCTAATTAAGACCCATCCCCCTTCCCCATACCTCTCATTTAAGTCCCCTCCAACCCCTAGGTGGAATCCCCTTCTCCTAGGCACATCTCCCTCCTCCCAAGCAACCTTTCCCCTTCCCCATACAACCTTTCATTTTCCCAAGGGAGAATCCCTTCTCCCAAGCACCCCTTCCCCTCCCCAAGGTAACCCTTCCCATTCCCTAGGACCCCATTAACCCCTCCATTAACCCACCATTCAAAACAAAGGAGAGATCTCTCCTCCCTCTCTCCTTCCCAACCCAAATTCGCATCTCTCCCTCCCTCGACTTGCTAGACCACCTCCCAGCCCCCTTTCTGCCCCTCCCACACCTTGAATCACCCCCTAACAGACCCCCACATAGTCAGGTGTCACCCCTACACCCATCCACCCCATTTCCCACCCCATCTACTCTGTCTCCCATCACCTTTCATCACCCTATCCAACTCAGTTCGCTGCCAGCAGAAGAAGCTCCACTTGCAGAGACTTCCCCGGTGCTGTCCGACGTCATCTGGAGGTGCACTATATATCACTGGAAAGGACTTCGAGTCTTCTTCGCAGGCGAGGTGGAATCGTCTCGTTCCGACTTCACTACAGATCGTGGTGAACATTCTCGTGCGGCTGCGCCAGTTTTGAGCCAGAACCTGAGGTCCGTTTTGCAGAGCCTGCACCGACGTCAACAACGCGATTCAGCCTAAACTCTCTTCTGAGAGTTGCTTCTTCTCCAAATCCTCAACGCTCCCGAGGTAGAATCGTATCGTTCCGACCTCACTATAGATCATGGTGCCCATTCTCGTGCGACTGCGCCAGATTTGAGCCAGTACCTGAGGTCCGTTTGGCAGAGCCTGCACTGACATCAACGGCGCGATTCAGCCTAAACTCTCTTCTGAGAGTTGCTTCTTCTCCACGTCCTCAACGTTCCCAAGGTGGTCTCGCTGCGTTCCGACTCTGACACAGTGCGTAGCGCCCGTTCTTGTCCGACTGTACAACCAGGACCAGAACCTGAATCACAGCTGTAGTGCAGAAGCTACCACGGCCACACCCCTCAACTTCTGAAGGCGCCACTTGGCCGAGAGCTGCTACCACAAGGCATCCACCATCACCAAGAAGCGGCGTCCCTTTCGGCATCAGGAAGAGCCTTTTCCATATTTTCTCTCCCGGGTCCGCAGAACAGATCGTTCAGGTCCTGCCCTGACCCCCCCTCACTCAACAGACCTCTCCTCGCCACCCCAACATCGTCTGGTGCCCATCTTGGTTGCTGCTCGGAGAAGACTCATCCACGGTCGTCCTAGACTTAATCCTGACAAGTTTGAACTTCGTGAGATGCCATGGTGACTTCATCCATTCGATGTTGCTCCCTGGGAACGGTCCGCGTCTGAGCGCAAGGACCCTGTTCCAGAGCCCGTCCCTGCCAGCCACGACTTCAGGACCACCCATAAAAATTCACAGGCATCCTTGGGTCCGTCAACGATGTTTCGGCACTGGGTTCGTCGACTTCCGAGCTTGGTGGAGTGCGTGACAGCTTCAACATCGCCTCCCTATCCGGTCATCCCAGAACCAAGCAGATCATCCGGCACTTGCTTAAGTCGATTTCCCCCCTCCCCGCCTGGCCGGCTTAGCGCCCCTCCCTATGTGGAGGTAGTGTTTACGTGTAAACCTTACTTCCCCACCCCTAGTCCAACCCTCCTGTGTGAGGAGTAGTGGATGTAATTAATTTCAACAGGTTGAAGCTTCATCGACGCAGCGTGCGGGTGGCCCACGCTTCCCCGCTCGCCCTCGTCTCTGGCCGGGATCGGTGTATTCACACCGATCAGGTGAGCTTCGGGTTGCACTACTCTACTGGAATTTCTTTGCTTGTTTAGTAATACCTCTTAGTGCCATCGGTCGGTGAGTGAGTGCCTGATCTCAAAAATATCATCGATTTGAGCGATCACCGCAGAGTGAGTTGAGAGTGCGACCCTACATCCCACGCCCTCGGCGTGCCGGCCGCCCTTGATATTGGGCATCCCTGGCCCATTGGGGTCCATCCTTAGCTGCCCATACCCTTGGAACCTTGTGGTCCAACCTCGGACCCACACCGCCATTGCCGGTCCACCTACGGACCCGAGTGTGCCAACGCGAGTGAGTCCGCTTGTGAGATGTCGCCGTTCGATCTGGATTGCTTGCAAATTCTAGGTCCGAGGAGTCGTGGTGTCACATCAATAAAGGTGATGGGCATGCTATTAAAACATAAAGATAATGGGCTTGCTATTAAAACATAAAGACGATGGGCATGCTATTATTACTCCATGAACTCAGCAACGATGGGCATGCTATTAGAACAGTTTAAAGGGCTTGGGCTACGATCCCCCTACCTTAATAGTGCCAAAAGCCCCGTTCCGACCGCATGCAAGCCGAGGGACGCGCCGCGGTCTGCCTCTCCCGGTCGTATCTCCACTCCACGGTTCGTCCCAGGTGGATGCCTACGCGTTCCTCTCGTCGCGGATGAAGTCTCCGCCAGTCCTAGCACAAGAGGAAGGCTGATTAGCCGCAAGAGCGCCATAAGAGAGGGAGAGAGGAGCGCCGATGCCGCCGTGGGGTCGCACCTCCGCGCCAGGATCGAAGCCGACGAGAATGTCGACGCTATCTCTTCTCCTTGTAGGCTTGCCGACGAGGTCGCCGGACTCCACCGTCGCACCGCGAAGAGAAGAAAGAGGGAGAGAGGGGGCCTATCTCGTGGGTCCGCCGGTGAAAAGAGGGGGGGGGGGTTTCGCCGCCGTGACCTTCCTCCCCACCAGCTCTCCGGCGTCGTCTGCCGGTCGCCACCGCCGTGCCGGGGTCGCCGCGCCGAGAAGGGGAGAAAGGGGGAGGCGGAGTCGTGCCGTTCGCCCCTCCGCCCGCGGGTTCGCCAGCGTTCGGGTGAAAAAAAGAAAAGGGGGAGGGAGGAAATGAGAGTGACTCGAGAGAGAGAGGGGAGATCGTGAGGGTTAAAAAAGGGTTAAAATAATTTTTTTTTTCATTTTTAACCCTCTTTTACACTCTAAACCCCCAAAGAAGCAAAATTGCCATTATGCCCCCTTAAATTCTTAAAAGCTTTAATCTAAATAGATTAAATGCTAGAAAAAGGCCCATAAATTTCATAAAATTAGCCAAAATTCATGGATTAAATTCTATTATATTACCGGTAAAGATCCGTTAAAGGACGGGTCTCACAGTCCCTCCCTCCTAATAAAAATTTCATCCTCAAATTTTATAAGGAATAACACGGAGAGAACTGAAAGGAATATACCTTATTCGAATAGGAAGGGAAATTGCTGACGCATTTCATCCTCACGTTCCCATGTAGCTTCATTACCAGAGTGACGCTGCCAGACAACCTTAACTAGAGGAATTACTTTATTTCTCAATCGTTGCTCACGACGATCTTCAATTCTGATCGGATACTCTGGTGTGGATAGATCTGCAGTCACTTCTGGCCAAACTGAATCATCAAGGATATGAGATGCATCTGAAACATATTTCCTCAGCTGAGACACATGAAAGACATCGTGGATTGCTTGCATCGTCGCTGGCAATTGAAGAAGATACGCCACTTGGCCCACACATTCCAGAATAGGAAACGGACCAATATAACGGGGGCTCAGCTTTCTACGCTTCCCAAACCTCATAACGCCTTTCATCGAAGATATTTTTACAAACACCATATCTCCAGGCTCAAATTGTAATGGTCGCCTGTGCTGATGTGCATAGCTTTTCTGTCGACTCTGAGCTGTCGATATTTTCTGCCTGATCAAGCGAACCACATCAGCACATTGCTGAACCATATTAGGTCATGTCAATAATCTGTCACCGGCCTCAAACTAGTTTAAAGGTGTACGGCAAGGATGCCCATATAAAGCCTCCTACGGTGCCATGCCAATGCTGGAGTGATAACTGTTATTGTAAGCAAATTCCACAAGTGGCAAATGCTGACTCCACGAACCCTGCCAATCTAGGCAACACGATCTCAGCATATCTTCTAAAGTTTGAATAGTCCTTTCTGACTAACCATCTGACTTCGGATGATACGTTGAACTAAAAGCTAACTCTGTGCCCAACGCCTTTTGAAAATTGTACCAGAAGCCAGAAGTAAACCGTGGGTCACGATCTGACACAATTGATATTGGAATTCCGTGCAATGGCACAATCTTTTGAACATAAAGCTCGGCCAATTTTTGAACACTCCAGGTAATTTTAATTGGCAATAATCTTGCTATTTTTGTTAACCGATCAACTAACAGACGGATTCCATCAAAGCCTTGTGAAGTCCAAGATAAACCCACAACAAAATCTATCGTGACATGATCCCATTTCTACATCGGAATTTCTAAAGGCTGAAGCATTCCTCCAGGTTTTTGGTGCTCGGCATTAACCTGTTGGCATGTCAAACATTTAGACACAAATGCAGCTACATCCTTTTTCATTCATGACCACCAGAACTGTATTTTCAAATTTTGATACATCTTGGTAGTGCCGGGGTGAATGGCATAACGGGATCCAAGGGCTTCACGCAAGATGGTATTTCTCAACTCATCAACAGCTGGAACATACAGCCTGTCACGGAAGCTGACAACTAAGCCATCATCAAGCTTAACATCATGCATTATTATAACACGGGACAAATTAGAATCTGCCTACTGAGCTTCCTTGATCTGCTGATAAATAGCTGGAGTCATTACAAGACTAACACACACAGCCACCATCGGATCAGAAGAAATGTTCACGCTAAATGTTTCACTAGAAAATTATTCCCACAACTTCCATTCATGAACAAGCAAATGACTAATTTGCACTTTCTTGCTCAGGGCATCAGCCACAACATTCATTTTTCCTGGCTGATAGGAGAGAGTGAAATCATAGTCTTTCATATATTCCATCCATCTGCGCTGTCAGAGATTCAAATCTTTTTGAGAAAACACATACTGCAAGCTTTGATGATTAGTAAAGATCTTAAATTTCTCGCCATACAAGTAGTGTCTCCAGATCTTCAGTGCAAAGATCACCGCTGCAAGCTCTAAATCATGAGTCGGATAATTCTTTTCATGCTGTTTTAATTATCGGGATGCATAAGCTATGACTTTACCATGTTGCATAAGCACTGCACCTAGACCTACTCGAGAAGCATCCGTGCAAACCACGAATCCACCCGAGCCAGAAGGTAATACCAGCACTGGAGAAGAAGTGAGAAGCCTTTTCAATTCATTAAAGCTCTGCTCACATTGATCTAACCAGACAAAAGGTACATCTTTACGTGTCAGTCTAGTCATCGACGCGGCAATCCGTGCAAAGTCTTGAATGAATCTTCAATAATAACCAGCAAGACCCAGAAAACTTCTGATCTTTGTCACAGTCCTCGATCTCTGCCAATGAAGAACATGTTCAATCTTTGCCGGATCAACTGTAACTCCGTCACCAGAAATCACATGGCCGAGAAAATGAACTTCCCGAAGCCAAAACACACATTTACTGAATTTTGCATATAGCTCGTGATCTCGCAGAGTCTGCAATACAATCTTGAGATGCTGAACATGTTCTTCTTCAGAAGCCGAATAAACCAGAATATCATCGACAAAGATCACTACAAATTGATCCAAGTATGGACGGAACACACGCTGCATCAGGTCCATAAAAGCTGCTGGAGCATTGGTTAGCCTGAACGGCATAACCAAAAACTCATAATGACCATAACGCGTGCTAAAAGCAGTCTTTTCCATATCAGATTCTCGAATCCGTAATGGAAAATAGCCAGATCGAAGATCGATTCGTGAAAAGATAGTAGCAGACTGTAATTGATCAAACAAATCATCAATCCTGGGTAGAGGATATTTATTCTTGACAGTCACCTGATTCAATTGCCTGTAATCAATACATAACCTCAGGCTCCCATCTTTCTTTTTCACAAACAGGACTGGAGCACTCCATGGAGAAAAGCTAGGACGAATATAGCCTTTTTCCAATAATTCTAACAATTGTGCCCTCAGTTCCTTCAATTCAGCTGGAGCCATGCGGTATGGTGCCTTTGCCAAAGGTGCCGTACCCAGAATCAATTCAATCACCATTTCTATTTCTCGCTGTGGAGGTAAGCCTGGTAACTCATCATGAAATACATCAGGAAATTCACAGACCACAGGAATAGCATTGATATCCTCTTGTGGTGCCTCAACAGCAACCACGGAAGCTAGGAATCCCTGACAACCTACATTAAGCAATCTAAAAAGCTCGAATAGCAGAAATAAGTAAGCTAGAAGAACGAGATCGAATACCTTGGAAATAAAATGCTGGTTTCCCCTGTGGCTGAAAATAGACTTTCTTTGATCTACAATCAACCACGGCTCCATACTTTTCTAACCAATCCATGCCCAGAATAATATCATAATCAACCAACTGCAACGCATATAATCTAGCCGGCAACTGATGATTACCAATCATAATAGGCGACTCTTCCAAACAAAGAGGAGTGAACATGAAATCCCGAGAAGGTAGTTCCACAAGCAACTCACAAGTAATTTCAAAAGTCGGCTCCTCAATACAAGCAATAAAGTCTTTCGAAATAAACAAATGAGAAGCACCTGAATCAAATAAGACACGAGCTGCATGACCATAAATCATAACCGTACCTTCAATAAGATGAGACGCCACAGCTTCAGCTCGGGTAATATGAGAAACCTTTCCCTTCTGCTTCCTGCCCGCTGCAGTAGTATGTTGGGAAGAAGACACTGAAGCCTGAGGATAATACTATTGTGCCTGAGGTGGTGGAGGAGGTCTGAACTGAGGCGGCTGCGGTTGAGAAAACTGCACTGGCTTCGGCCTCTGCGGACAGTCTGAAACCACATGTCCCGGTTGATCGCATTGGAAACAAACCACCGGCAACGAACACGGCTTGCGTGGGTGGCTCCCACCACATCTTGCACACACTCTCGGCTGACTAACTACTGAGCATTGACGCTGCTGGAAAGAAGGTGCCGATTGCTACTCCACGGTACCCGAAGATGCCTGAATACCATACTGCTTCTTAAACTTCTTGAATTTCATAAACTTAGGCTTAGTAATAGGAATGCCACTGGCAGCAAGAACAGCAGATGGGACTCCTGTAGCAGATGGCTGACTGAACTGTTGACGTTGCACACTCGGTTGGATTGGCGCCGTTTGAGTATGCCCTCGGGATCTTGCCAAGTCAAGCTCTAAAACCGCAGCTTCCTGATATGCCGCGTCCATCTCCGTAACCCTTGTCGCTATCAAAGGCTGCCTCAACTCTGGTTTTAATCCACGCAGAAATTGTTCAGTCTTTAAGCTTTCATCAGCAAGAATGTGGGGCGCATACCAACCTAATTCCATAAAATTGCTTCGATATTCCAGCACAGTCATATTGCCTTGAGCTAGTTCCATCAACTGGTGCATTTTATCCATCCTAAGATAAGCTGGACTGAAGGTGCGCTCAAAGGCTGTGACAAACTCCATCCATGTAATTTGACGAAGAGGACGGGATCTAAAAGCGACCTCCCACTCCATGGTCCACCACGTGAGTGTTGCTCCTTAGAGTTGAAAAGTAGCCAGCATGACTTTTTCATCCTCTGTGCACTCCATGGAATAGAATACACGTTCAGTTGCATCAATCCATACTCTAGCCGCATCAGGATCTGCCTGGCCTTCATAAGTCGGTGGGTGGAACAATAAAAATTCTTTTAAAGCTCTGCCATGGCCACCAGGATGCAATTCAGCTTGAGGAGCACGGTCAGCTTGAATTGGGGCTGGCACATTAGCGGGAGCCAGAGGAGAAGTGCCACTACCTTCTCTCGGGACGCGTGCCCTTCTACGATGCGGCATTTTAATCTAGAAGAGGACATTTAATAACAGAAAATGCATCAATAATCACGAAAAATATCCTAAACCAACAATAGTAGACTCACATGGACTTGTTTTGGACTAACACAATTTCAATTCCTTATACAAATGCTCAGCACCGCTCTGATACCAACTGTGACGTCCCAGGAGATCCGTATACCGATAACACGATATCATCGATTTACAGATACCAAGAGCTCGGGGAAGCCACTCAAGAGGCTGATGAGGCCCCATAAGGGTTAGTAAGTGTTTGTTGAGGGGATGCATAACGAATAGAAATTACACGCACAATATTAATTAAAGCATTCATTTGTACTTTAAATGGAAGCATCTATATATATCAGAGTGGTAAATTTATACAAGTAGTCCATATTCATATATCACAAGTCCCACACTATATAATGGTCCAAAAAAAATAGCTACACGGGACGTAGCCCGGCCAAAAGAAGAAAAAGGACAGACTGACCACTGACAGACCACTGCTGGCTCTAAGGTTTTTCACCAAAAGCACGAGAGAATCCTGCAGCCGGTTGCTCTGCCTCACCTGTAAAAGGAAGGGGTGAGTCTCACAGCAGAGACTCAGTAGGGTTCATAGAAATCCCTAACTCGCAACTAACTAAAGGACAGCAGTAAAGCATGCATTGGCATAAATAAATGACAATCTAATAAAGCTGTAAAACTAACTAAACAGTTTATAAACAGCTAACTAGCATGCCAATTAGAATTTAAATGCAAGTACTCAAAATCTACCAATAGACAATAACTCAATCATTTCCAAGTGACAAGAGTGAGAAGGAGAGGAGCTCCACCAGAAGAAGAAACCAGATGCGTCCACTGACAGCTTACATTGCGTCTCATGCATCTACACAAGCCAGATCATAGTAAGCAAGACGCGTAACAGTACCAGAACAAGTAACTAGTCAGAGCAACACTTGTCAGTGTCTGTCCAAGTCTCTGACCACGTGTGCACACACCGGCTCGTGCCTAGAGCCATGCCTCTAGCTACTATTCCCCTCCGTAGGACGCTACGGTTGGACTGGGGCCCACGGAACTAGCTTAAAAATCGTAAACTGGGATACCCCGCCACCTCTCCCGGGTGGGATCAACACTGAAAGTTGTCGGGTTACGACTGGTGGTTCCATCACTGGGAACGTGAATAAAGCTCTATTGGGATCTAAAAACATGCCATAACTTCTGATAACGATTAAACATGGCAATTAAGCAAGATTAAATGTAAAATTAACCAAGTATACTAAAATGGCCGTTGTTCAATAATTCAATGCTTAAACAATTTGAACATGCCAAAATGGGAATTATTCCATAGCTAAATGCATAAACTATTGAACATGTGGAAATGGCAATTATTCATTAATTACATCCATAAATAATTGATTATGCTTATGCAACTATTAAATGCATAGCTAAACAAGCACGCATAATTCGCAGAACATGCGGTTAAATTAAAGCCGTTATAGCCTTAGCCGGTTGAACGACAGGCCGTTACGTTACGTGTTGCTAAACGGACTAACTGTGAAATTTCTACTGCCATTCAAATTTAAATAATTTACGTGGTCTAATTGTCAGCCGCTCGGGCTAATAAATAGGTTATGGCGGACTGTTATAAAGTCTAGAATAATTGAAACATAGTGCTTATCGGAGAACCGGATCCATCGGAATCATAATCGGATCCCCTCCCGGTCAACTTAATTCGATGGGAGTTATTATTTTTCACATGTTCCCTGCCATTCCACCATCATAATATAACAATTTATTGCCTATGAACTCAGCAACGATGGGCATGCCAGTTAATCTATGAACTCAGCGACGATGGGCATGCGATTAATCTATGAACTTAACGACGATGGGCATGCTATTAAAACATAAAGATGATGGGCATGCTATTAAAACATAAAGACAATGGGCATGCTATTAAAACATAAAGACGATGGGCATGCTATTATTACTCTATGAACTCAGCAACGATGGGCATGCTATTAGAATAGTTTAACGGGCTAGGGCTACGATCCCCCTACCTTAATTGTGCCAAAAGCCCTGTTCCGACCGCATGCAAGCCGAGGGATGCGCCGCGGTCCGCCTCTCCCGGTCGTCTCTCCACTCCACGGTTCGTCCCGGGTGGATGCCTCCGCGTTCCTCACGTCGCGGAGGAAGTCTCCGCCAGTCCTAGCATGAGAGGAAGGCTAATTAGCCGCGAGAGCGCTGTGAGAGAGGGAGAGAGGAGCTCCCGATGCCACCGTGGGGTCGCACCTCCGCGCCAGGATCGGAGCAGACGAGAATGCCGACACGGTCTCTTCTCTTTGTAGGCTTGCCGACGAGGTCGCCGGACTCCGCCACCGCACCCCGAAGAGGAGAAAGAGGGCGAGAGGGGGCCGGTCTCGCGGGTCCACCGATGAAAAGGGGGGGGGGGTTTCGCCGCCATGACCTTCCACCCCACCAGCTCGCCGACGTCATCCGCCGGTCACCGCCGCCGTGCCGGGGTCGCCGCGTCGAGAAGGGTAGAAAGGGGGAGGCGGAGTCGCGCCGTTCACGGCGTTCGCCCCTCCGCCCGCGGGGTTGCCTGCGTTCGGGTGAAAAAGAGAAAAGGGGGGGGGGAGGAAATGAGTGTGAATCGAGAGAGAGAGGGGAGATCGTGAGGGTTAAAAAAGGGTTAAAATAATATATATTTTTTTCATTTTTAACTCTCTTTTACACTATAAACCCCCAAAGAAGCAAAATTGCCATTATGCCCCCTTAAATTCTTAAAAGCTTTAATCTAAATAGATTAAATGCTAGAAAAAGGCCCATAAATTTCATAAAATTAGCCGAAATTCATGGATTAAATTCTATTATATTACTGGTAAAGATCCGTTAAAGGACGGGTCTCACACTGATGATAAGACCTAGTTCTATGGGGATCTTGCAAATTACCTATCATATTGTGTGCAGGGTGATCTTTAAGAATTCTAAGATTGGTTGAAGACTCACCTTGCTCGGCTGACTCACCCTGAACTGGTTCATCTTATGCAGTAGGTTCAGATACCTTTGGTTCTTCATTCAATTTTTCTTCCAGAAACTCTCCATCATGTCTTGAATTCCTATCATCATCATCCAAGTTAGCAGAATAGATGGTTTCATTAAAAACAACATGAGGAGACTCCTCTACAGTTTGATCAATTATATTGAAAACCCTGTATGCCCTAGACGTTTCAGAATATCCTAGAAAAATTCCTGGGCTACTCTTGGCTTAAAACTTATCAAGGTCCTTTTTATTATTATTGTGAATGAAGCATTTTGAACTGAAAATCCTAAAGTAAGCCACATTTGGCTTCTTACCTCTTAAAAGCTCATAGGGAGTTTTCTTATGGATGGGTCTTACCATGGCCCTGTTGATAGTATAGCATGTAGTGTTGGCCGCCTCTGCCCAAAATCTTCTAGGTAGCTGACTCTCCATGAGCATGGTTCTGGCCATTTCAACAATGGTCCGGTTTCTTCTTTCCACTATGCAATTTTGCTCTAGAGTCCTAGGAGAAGAAAACCTATGAGTCAGTCCTTCACTATCACATAGATCAGAAAACATAGAGTTCTCAAACTCTTCTCCATGATCAGATTGGATTATATAGATGTTATGTTTACCCTCTTGCTTTATTTTATTGAAAAATAGTTTGAATTTATTGAATGCATCATTTTTATGAGCAAGAAAGTAAATCCATGCAAAACGGGTAAAGTCATCCATAATGACAAATCCAAATATCTTACCATTGAAGCTCAATGATCGAGAGGGTCCAAAAAGATCCATATGCAAAAATTCCAAAGGCTTAAAGGAGAGGGGTTATGTCCTAAGTTTGAATGAAGTTCTAGTCTGTTCACCCAATGCACATGCATCGCACATATTTGAATTTTTTGTGAATTTTATTTTGGGCAAGCCTCTGACCAAATCATGCTTAACCAATTTATTGAGAGTGCTATAACTAGCATGCCCAAGTCTCCTATGCCAATAAAAGGCATTATTTTCTAAACTAGCAGACAAGCAGAGATTAGATGCAGATGAATCATTCAAGTCTACTATGTAGACATTATTCACTCTATGTCCTACAAATTTAACTTAGTCAGAATTTCCTTCAAGTATTTTGCAAACATGATTATCAAAAATTACTTGGTGACCTTTGTCACAGAACTAACTGATGCTAAGCAAATTATGTTCGAGACCTTCAGCTAAAAGGACCTTTTCAACAATGTTTGAAGGGAGCTTACCAATTGTTCCTGAACCGATTATTCTACCTTTATTTTTCCCTCCAAATTTGACAAGTCCTCCTATCTTCAGCTATAGCTCACTGAATTTACTTTGGTCTCCAGTCATGTAACAACCACTATCTAAATACCAGCTGCTATTCAGGACTGCCAGATTGACCTGAAAACAAATCAAGCAAAAGAGTTTGGAACCCAAGGAAGATTGGGTCCAAAGACATCATTCAAATCCTTTAGCAAGCTTTTCGGAATCCAAAACTGTTTAATAATGTTTTTCTCATCCTCTTTCTTGTTGACAGTTTTGTTGGGGTTATATGCAAAATTTTGTCCACTTTGCCTTTTATTAAATTGGAATTTGTTCCAGTTTGTGGACTGTTTATTTCTTGGGAGTCTTATGTACCTATTCTGTCTGAGAAAATCATGATTGTTAAAATATCTTTATGAGTAGATATAATTTGACTAGTGTGCCCTACTTTGGTTCAAGTTTCTTTGAATCGAAGGTTTTCTGTTCTGGGTCACTTGCCTTGACCTGTTAATTGTTTTGCTCTGAGGCATGGGGGTGTTGCATCGAGGCATAGAGATGTTGCGTCGAGGCATCGCATCCTGAATGCCAGCGTTGACTCTGTCTGAGACAAAGTGCCTCGATGTAGTAATGAAGTTGCGTCGAAGCATGGCAGCTTTGGTAGCTGAGTTCCCTTGAATTTTAATTTCTTGTCCAGCATGGTTTATTGAATTTATTTTTATGAATTTCATTACTTTTGGTTGCTGGGCATTCTGGTTGCTGTTGGAACTAGATGGGGTGTCCATTTTCTCTTTCCCTTTTCCTGGGCAGAATGTGATGGTTTTAAACACAAAAGGTTTTTTGTCCGTTGGGTCATAGCCGAGACCCTCCTTGTTGAAATTAACCTTTACACCTAGCATGGTATCCAGGTTAGACTTTCCTTGCACAAAATTCTCCAGCATTTTCTCTTTATCATCTAATTCTCTCTGAAGTTGTTCACACTATTTCAATATTTCAGAATTTGTATTTTTCACAGCCTCATATTTTTCTTTTGTTAACTCCTTTTCTTTTTGAATTTCTTGAAGTTTGATCTTAAATTCATCTAAATTGTTCCTAATTTCTTGCTTTTCTGTTCTAAGCTTTTCATTTTTAATTTTTTGAGGATCCATTTTCTCAAGCTATTTCTTAAGGTCTTCGATTTCTTTTTCCAAGAAAGCTTTATCACTAAGTGTGTCGTTCAGTTTTATTTTCATAGACTTGTAATCTTTGGTTTGACAGTTTAACTTATCTAGCAAGTCAGCGTAAGCATCCTCCCATTCATCAATAGAATAGTTCTCGAAAGGATTGCTTACCTCATTGTCATTGTCAGCCATAAGACACAGTCCTTGCTCTTCTTCCTCTGAAGATCCGCTGTCAGGGTCTTCTTCTTCATCACTCCATGTGCAGACCATGGCCTAAGGATTTTTCTTCTGCACTTTTACATTCTTCCTCATGAGCTCCGGGCATTCATTCATCATATGACCTCACTTTTTACAGTGAAAGCATGTAATCTTGTTAGAATTTTTGTTCTTATCAAATTTAAAATTGGTGTTCTTGCCAGTCTATTGCGGTCTCCTCCATCTGAAAATTTTTCCTCTGGACCTCAGGAATTTTTGAAAATGCCGAGTCAGCATAGCTTGTTGCTCATCATCGAGGTCTGAGAAGTTCTCATACTCCTCACTACTTTCACCACTGCTTCTAGACACCTTAAGAGCTATGGTTTTCCCTTTCTTGCTCTCTTTTGTATTCCTCTTAAGATTAATCTCGTAGGCCATCAGGGATCCTATCAGCTCTGTGACAATCATGGTGGATAGGTCCATAGATTCTTCTAATACAGTGGCTTTTGTGTGCCACACTGGGGTTAGGGACCTTAGGACCTTCCTAACCAAATCACTTTCCTGAATTTGTTTACCCATAGCCTTTAAACTATTAGTAACCTGTGAGAGCCTAGCATACATTTCTGATATGGTTTCATCGGGCTTCATTTTAAATAATTCATAATCAGAGGTTAACATATTTACCTTGGTGGCTCGCACTTGTGATGTTCCTTCATAGATCAACTGAAGTTCATCACACATTTTCTTGGCTATCTTGCATGCAAAATCCTGGAATACTCCTCTAGATGCACAGCACACTGCATGATGTTCATTACTGTCCAAGTCACAGTTGATACACGGATCTGCTCTCTCGACCAAGTGGTTTCTGATAGGGTGCTAGGCCCGGATACAGAGGGGGGGGTGAATGTAACCCTCTAGAAAATATAGCCCAAATTAAAACATTAAAGCTCAGATATGCGGAATAAGACTAATGAGCTTTCCAAGATGAAATGAGAAGGCAACACATGGACAAACAGTTGGACTACAACAATGCAGCCACCTGATCAATCAGAAACGAAGGCAGAGCTAAACAACGCAAACACACTAAGCAGAATATAATGCTCAAAAATTAACTCTCTAGATGATGCAACTAGCCAAGCATGCGCAACCTGTGAATGGGAGGTAGAAGATATGGAGCTACCGCAAGGCAAACCACTGCACAAATAGTTTTAAGGTGGTTCGGTCCTTCAGACCTACATCCACCCCTCACTCCCAACCGGAGAGAGGCTTCACTAGCAAACGCTAGAACCATGCAGACTCAGTCTGCAAACAGTTGTTGCCACACAGCTTGACCAGGGGAACAACCTCCCCTCTTCCTCCCTACCGGAGGGACACCCAAGTGACTCCCAGCCACATGGAAACTAGAGACCGAAGTCTCTCTTCCTCCAGACCAGGAGGGAACCCACCAGTGACTCCCAGTCACCAGCAAACCAGAGGTCGAAGACCTCTCTTCCTCCAGATCAGGAGGGACCCCTGGACTTGCAACCCAAAAGCCCAGAACCGGAGATCAGATCTCCCTTCCTCCAAACCAGAGGGAACACACAAGTGACTTCCAGCCACTTGCAAACTAGAGGTCGCAGACCTCTCTTCCTCCAGACCAGGAGGGACCCGACCTCAGTCTAGAGGATCGGAAGTACAAAGCTAACCAAATGAAAAAGGAAAAATAAGAAAGGAAAAATACACAGCGATCAGAAAGCTGTAAAGAAAGATAACACAAATGTGGCTCGCATGGAGCTGACTGGCCTGGATTTGATCCACGGTCCAGTAGACAGATCTTCAGGTAAGCTTCTCTTCCTCTTCTCTTCTCTCTCACTTTCTTTTTCTCTTAACCCTCACGAGCTCTCTAACTCTCTCTTTCTCTTCTTCTCCTTCTGCTCTTCTTCTCTTTCTTTTCTTCTTCTTTCGCAGGCTCTCCCAGTCTCTTCTCTTCTCTTCTTCTTCTGATTTCTACTACAGCTCTTTTCTTCTTCTGCTCTTTTTACTCTCTCGATCTCTACTCCTCTATTCTTTTTGGCTCACCCCTCCTCGTCGCTTGTTGACACCTGGAAAATGAACAAGGGTGAAAACATAATTGAAAAGAGGGTCGGACCAACAGTGAAAGACCAATGATAAAGCTCATCAGCTGTCTGCTCGGCTAAAGCCCTTATCGGCAAAGCTGATGCCCGATGTCAATGTCACTCAGACGGCGGCACTGATAAAGCAGCTGTCACTCGACTGATGAGACCTTCCAGCCCTTTGATGAGAGCTGTACTACCGTTTCGCCCAAGAATCCACGGATGATATGTCAGGGTAAGTCAGATGTCGGCTTACTGACAGATGTAATATGAGATGAAGATGAAGCCGGTACCGGCAGATGAAGATGGCAAAGGCTTTGCAAAGTCAGAACAGAAAAAGAATGGTCTCCACAGGTTATACACCCGGCGAAAGTCTTGTCGGACTAAAGCTGATGCCCGAGATCGTCACCATTCAAGTGACGATATCGATGAGATAATACCTGATCTTGTCACCGTTCAGATGGCCATTCTGATGAAACCCTTGTCCACGGACTGATGAAACCCCCGTCCACGGACTGATGAAACCCTTGTCTACGGACTGATGAAACCCTTGTCTACGGACTGATGAAATCCCGGTCTACAGACTGATGAAAACTGTAATGATGATCTCAATACAAGATATGTCACCAATAGAGGGCCCTTTCGGGTGATGAAGCATTTGAAAAGACCCAAGTGGGCCTGTGAAAGCAGCTGAAAGACCCAAATGGGCCTGTGAGGAGGTGGCGCCGAAAGGCTGAATGTCCAAGGCGCGCCGGGAAGCTCAAGCCGAGGCCGCCGAGATGAGGCCTGCCGAGAGGGAGAAAAGGGTTATAAAAGCCCCCTCCCTTTGAACAGAAAAGGGGATCGGTTGAAAAGGGGATCGATCGGAAAAAAAAAAGAGGAAAAAGATAGAGCAATAGAAAGATAGAGAGGGAGTCCTGCTCAGAGAGCGAGAGCCCCCCCTCAACCAAAAGAGAAGAGAAGAAATAGAAGAGAAGGAGAAGGAAGGTTCCAGGTGGGCACTGGGGAGGGAGAGGAGTCAATGCTCCACCCTCCCCCATGCTTTCTTTTCTCTTTTTCTTCATGTAATCTTTAGAGTTTCATCTCGATTGATAGAGTGTAACCGGACAATCCCAGCCTCGATTTGTATCTCCCTGTTCCTCATTCCCTCCCTATGAGCAATCTAAGTCTGGAAAAATGCATCGAAATAGAATATTACAGTGGCCTATTTGGGTACTGATGGATTGAAATTGCTGTTATCCTCCTCCGTTATTTCTTGTGCATCCGCTCGTCCATTGCTTAGATGCTTTTATTTTTCGGCCGGTGCTTCATATCTCGGAGTCGGTTCTCCTGTGAAGAATGAAGGCGGAACCCCAACCCTCGTTCAATGGGTTATTGGGTTCCGTCCCTCTCCTTTCTTCCATGGTACGATAGACCCCCCGGAACATCGTGGATTTCTATCGAGTTCATAGCTAGTTCAGGGTCAGAGACAGCAATCTCTTGACCGGTTGAACATCAGATGATCAGAGAAAATCTTTTGCATAACCCTACGAGGCGATGGAGCTATGCCACTGCATAAGCTTCGTTGACCTCTAAAGGAACATCCAAATGGTGCTGCAGGCACGTATATGGCCAGGGGTCCAGTACCCCTCCGTTTGGCTTTTACCCCGACATTCCGTGGGTGATTGTCTATCATCTCCTGGCAAATGCTGACCGCAGGGGAAATGTCGCCAAAATTCTCAAAGTTCATTGAAACCCCATGTTTGATCTTCCCCCAGACGGCCGGCAGTAGGAAGAAATGCATCCTTCAGAAGGCTATAGGATGATCTCATTTCCCCATCAATTCCCCCCTCCAGATTTCCTTGGCATCCTCCTAACAGAAGCATCCATGAAATCCCCTTTTTAGTATTCCAAATTCAGCTTCAATCGCATTCAGAAACTCAAAATCCCTGAAACAGAGCATCGTTCGAGCTCTGGAAAATGATGAAACCCTGTAGCAAATCTGCCTTCTCGGCGCACAAAATTGCCCGCCGAGAACCCCTCTGCCGAGAGGTCTTTCCCCTCAGCTACACGACAAGCTTCGTCCAGAGCCTTCGTCATGAGAACCTCCTAGTCCAGCTCCCGGAGCCAGGTTCCCGGCGCGACCAGGAACGCGCCGAGAACCCTTCTGTCGAGAACCCCTTGCCCTTGCTAGCCATTTTCCCCCTGCCATTCGAACCTGCTGGCCCTTCCCGGCGCCACCTTCCCGGCACGCCCAGGAGCGCGCCGGGAAGCTCCACTCCGAGGGCCTTCCCCCCTTTTTATCTGGCCGCGCCGAGATCCTTATTTGGCCTGCTAAACCGTGCCGAGAAGCCCCCCTCTTGGCCAATAAAGCCACGCCGAGAGCCCTTCCTTCTTCGACCGATGAAACCCAGTCAGAGGCCCTCTTCTACACTGATATCCTTCAATCTTTGGTCTCCATACACATACGCCCCGGGGATGTTCAGAGATCGTCATGAATGCCTTAAGAGGACATAGTAATGGGGAAGGTCTCCCCTACAGTCTTCATTCCCGATCCAGATTTCACCCTTATGAACCCGAAGGGTCATGTCATTACATGAGTCCCGAGGGATTTCAAGGGGATATTAAACGATGGAATAAAGGTAAGCGATGTCCCGGGGCCCGACGCCCATCCTCGTTCGGTTGCCATCCCGACACTCCGTGGATGATGACCTATCCTCTCTTGGCATAATCCAAGTTGAGGGGACATGCTGTCGAAATTTACACATACCCTGCCAGGTAGCTATGATGTCCTATCTCTCAACCCCGTTGGCCCACGGAGCTATGTCCCTACATGCTCTCCGACGGTCCCTTGAAGGGGGAATATAGATGCAACATCGCGTACGCACGGGGCGCGTCATGTTATGACAGTGCTTACTCGGACTCTGGGTCAGTTATGCCCGATCTTTTACGGATCCCACCCTGCCACGGCATGGGTGGTTTCCTATTCCCCACTCGACATGGTCCGAGTTGGTGGGAATATGCCGTCGGTTTTATCCTGAAAATAACGAACCCCTGCTTCGTCTAATCCATTTAACGTTTTGCAAACGATTGAATTCCGTCTCTTTTAAGCATGCGGCTTAACCGCTGTCCGCCTCCTATCTCTAGCGTTTAATCAAGGGTTGTCCTCCTTAGGGAGGACGTAATTAACGTCATAGCGTTTATGGTATGACGGACTTCTGGTCCCGACTCGGACTTCATAATCGACTGATCAAGTCAGATCGAGCGCACAAAGAAATTGTCACCCCGGTGACTAGCACGCCAATAAATAAATAAATCAATAAATAAATAAAATAAACTAAAAATAAAATAAAATGTGTCAAACATCGCTCGATCAGCTTTTCTTCTTTTTATAACAGCAGCCAGCAGGAGGGCAGCACTGGGCGCGTGTGGCTTCCACATTTCCCGCCCAGAACTTTTGGCCACGTGTCAGTCTCTCAGCCAGCTTCAGCATACGTGTCACAATCCTATCAGCCCTTCCAGCCTCGGATCACGTGCCGCCCAGTCACTGGGGAATATTCTTCCTCTGACCACCTTCTTCCTTTTTGTTTTTCTTCTTCTCCTGCAGCAAGATTAAAACCATTAATACTCAGGGTGCTCTCTCTCTCTCTCTCTCTCTCTATATATATATATATATACCTGAAATAAGTCGGTTGACACTCAAGCTAAAGCTGCACGAGGTGTGTAGGTACAACAAAAGGTGCACTATACTGAGAACGACACGAGATACATAAGATGACTACAGTACGAGATAAAGAGAGAATGACACGAGGTACCACAGTAACAAAGCTAACACTACAAAGAGAACAACACGAAGTACCACAGTAACAAAGCTAACACTACAAAGAGAACGACACGAAGTCAGATGAGAACAGCACGAGGTAAAGAGAGAACGGCATGAAATAAGGAAGGAAATAACACGGAGTAAAACGGTAGTAAAACATGCGATCAGAGGGAACCTGGACGAAGATAGAAAGAAGCAACACAAAGTCATAAAAATAACACTAAGACACAAACACAGAAATGACATGAAGACTCAAAAACAAATTTAACACGAAGACATAAAAACAACATGAAGACACAAATACAGAAATAACATGACGACACGACAAGAGACGGTCAACGAGACGCTGACTCTGTACAGACTTAAGCTAAAGCAAGACAGTCGATGTAGACTTTATGGAGCAAAGCCAATGTGTAGACTTCACGCTGTACAGACTTTCCAAAGAGAACGTAACGCTGTACAGACATGAACTGAAGACCAATGTATGGACTTCAAAACAGATGCTAAGGCCAAGAGGAGTGTATAGACATGAAGCTTGACAATCCAGTGTATAGAGTTGAAGCTGATATGCCAATGTACAGACTTAATCGATCAAGCTGGTGTATAGACTTTGGTAATCTTCAAGGCACAATGTCCAGACTTTGCCACTGTATAGACTTGAAGAAACAGTGCAACGTATGGACTTGATCTCAAGAAATGTAAGCGATGTACACACTTAACCAATGTATAGATTTGCTCATATGAGTGAACAATGTATAGACATTAATGACTCATGCAACCAGACATGTGAAAGCACAAACCAATTTATCACAGCATGACTCAAGCAAACACATGCATTCTTCACAATTCAGACATGGCACACTCATGCAATTTTCAGACTTCATTGTAGACTTGGAGAACCCAGACACTTAATGTTCAGATGCGTCGACCCATCAGCACAATGAGTTGATGCACTGCTGTGTACACTGTGCAGACATAATGTAGACAGAATTGAGTAGAGCATGTTATCTAACAGCCATATGAACTCCATTCATTTACATGATAAAACAGGAATTAATCGAGCATATAAAAGACACAGTAAGATGACTCACAGTGAATAACTCATCCAAAGGCCAATCATCAAAACCACTATTAAGGCCATCATCAAAACCACAAGGGCACAACAATCTCTCCCTTTTTGATGATGGCAACACTACACAGACATGGCACACTGATGCAATTTTCAGACTTCATTGTAGACTTGGAGAACCCAGACACTTAATGTTCAGATGCGTCGACCCATCAGCATAATGAGTTGACGCACTACTGTGTACACTGTGCAGACAGAATGTAGACAGAATTGAGTAGAGCATGTTATCTAACAGCCATATGAACTCCATTCATTTACATGATAAAATAGGAATTAATCGAGCATATAAAAGACATTGCAAGATGACTCACAGTGAATAACTCATCCAAAGGCCAATCATCAAAACCACTATTAAGACCATCATCAAAACCACAAGGGTACAACAATCTCCCCCTTTTTGATGATGGCAACACTACACAGTGAGTCAATCTGATGACTCAAACTATTCTCCCCCTTTGACTTCATCAAAAAGAAAATAGTTTGAGAAATTAAAGCATGTATAAAAATTCAGTCAATTAGAGCATGAGTTAGATATGATCAAAAGGAACCTGCATGCAATGATTGAATGATATTCTCCCTCTTTGACAAAACAATCTCCCCCTTTGGTATAATCAAAATAAACCATGGGAAGGGGAAATGCAAAAATGCAGATGCAACAAGAAATGCAATAGTTCCCTCTAAGTATATGAATGCAAGGTCACAAATGATATGAACATGATTCAGTATGACAAGGAATGCTCCCCCTGAATAGATGCCAATTGATATGCAAGTGATGCATGACATGGAAGCTCCCCCTCAATAAGTGGAATCTTATGAGATAGATGAGAAGGAGACCACAGGGGCAGACAAGGAGAAGTTCAAGTCAATGAGCCAAGGACATGAGCAGAAGAGTTTCAATTAACAGATTTTTCAAGGATGCTCCAAACACAAGAAATTCAGCCAGATTTTCAAAGAGATATCAATCTCATAAATCTAAAAACATAAGTTTTCTAAGTCTTCCATTATAAAGGCTTATGAATGAGCTTTATTGAATAGCATGGTTTAAACATGATGTATGCAGAGTTTATCAATAAAATTCTGTATTGATATCTAAAACCATGTTTTAATAAAAATGAACCAAGCCTTCATATTTATCTTGATTCTCCTCCCTTTGTCTTACACAATCAAATTTATTGACTTCTTTCATAATTACATGCACTAGTATTGAGATCAAGCAATTATGAAGTCATATGATTTTGTCTAGGGTTGTAGCAATTTGATTTTTAGCATCAATATTCAGATATTTCAAGTTGTTCAATAAATTTTTTATGCTACAAATTTTACGAGCACTCTAGTTCAGTGCACACATTGTAACTAGAGGATATACCTTGATCAGAGGCCAATATCCCTAAGCACTTAGTGTGACTAACTATCATGCTTTATATGAACAGAGATAGCATTTACACATCATGACACACTGCAAATCATTTCTTGATGAGTGAGTTGTATTTCTCAGTATGCATGCCATTACTCTGCCTGAATTTCAATAAATTCTTAATCAGAGTTAACTAAGGCACCTCATGACACAGTCCTTTGGACATGTGTTTCTCAGTGACCAATGTCATTGCTCTGATAGATATTACCCTTTAGACATTTCAGAAACATTCATTTGCTTCAAAACAATATTAATCTCATGTACTTAACCAAATAAAGTCATGTATTCAAAAGTGCAGATATCAGAAGTTTTTGCAAGACACAGCATGAAACAGTTGGTTAAGATTTATTAAACATGATTCAGATATGTTAAGAGATTTTAAAGTTAAACTCCATGAATATATTAAGCTTAAACCACATGAGTTATTTCAGACATTCATAAAAGCGTATAATAGAAGATTCCTAGTTCAAAATTTCTCAGATTTATAATCGAGATAACCCATTGAAATCTTCATGAAGGACTGAAATAATTCTGATACCAAATGATACCAATTGTTACCAATTGATAGGAGAGATTTTGAAGCTCAGTGTTTTCAAAATGATCACGGTTTGGTCAAATAGAATCAATGAAAGGGATATGCACACAAGGCAAGATATCAGGAGGTCAGGCAAGTTCCAGGATGTTCAAAGTTAATTATGCAATGAACTCTGACATAAATGTATGCACTTGACTACCTTCATGCAATGTATTGACTCCCCCTGACACTATGCATTCAATTACCCTTTTTGGTATTTTCAATGCAGTAAAATGCAATGCAATTAACTACATGCATGCGAAGACTCAACACTGAATGCTATGCAAGGACATGCAATTAACTCCCCCTGAAAAATATGCAATGTTTGCCATGAGACACTGAACATATGATTTTGATTCATGCACATTCAGACTGTCCTAACCAGCAAAGTGACCCATGGTACGAGGCGGAGCACTTGGTCTAAAAGACCACCTCACACATTGTAAGAACCTCCAGACAGACCTCCCTGCCTTTTGGTACCTTACCATTTATATACCATTGAGGTCATGCATGATTATTCAACATGCAGTCCTATATGCAATTCAGAATTTCAGTGAGCTATTGCAACACACAAGTTTCAAGTCACACTCATAAGCAGTTCAGATTTTTCAAAGAATTCGAAATGCAATTTGTTTTCAGAGTTTATGCATAACGCAATTATCAAGCAATTGCAATTAGCCTATGTATGCATCAAATATAGATAACCCTTTTTAATCTGATATTTGCACAGAACACTCAGCAAGTGCATGATCAGAAAATAATGCAACTGGCAGATGATGAATGAATATGCAAGAACAGATTTAGCATGCATGCACTAGATGAATTTCAAAACATGAAATGAAGAGAATTTACCTGAACAGTGTGAAAATGGGGTTATTCATCCTAGAGTGCCTTGGATCATTACCCCTTTTATTCCAGTCCCAAGGCACACCTGCAAAATAATCACTTTGATCTTGCAGGAACCCAAGCAGCCTTGGGTCCTGTTTTATCCCTAACAAGTGTTCTAAACAATTTCTTAGCAGTATTATCATCATGATCCACCAGGTAATAGTTATCCATGAAATGACCAAATTTTCCACAATCTCTACGTGATGTAGCAAACCTTGAATTCTTTTTGTGGACATCATTATCATCATGGAATCTATGTGAGTTTGCATGAAAATTTTTGTTACTTGCATGAGGTGTTGATTTAGCATTGCCTGCCCACAAGCATTCAGAAGCTCGGTGGCCAGGTTTTCCACATTCAAAACATACAAGAATCTTTTCTTTAAAAATAGGTTTATTTCTGCCAAGAAAATTTCTATTTTCAGGGAATTTATCAAATTTGGAATTAAAATGTTTTCCCTGAGCATACCAACAGTCCTTGACTGCATGCCCATACTTGCCACATTCAAAACACCTTAGGTGCTTACCTCTTGAACCATTATATCCCCATGAAGTCCTGAACCAACACTCAACAGCTTTATGACCATGTTTGTTATAGTTATAACAAATGATGTGTTGGTTTGAAGCATACATACTTCTTTTGGGGTGATGATGAACAGAAGACCTAGCATGCATTTCATCATCTTGTTTCATGATGAAACAGGCATCCATGAAATGACCATGCTTACCACAATAATGACAAGATGTATCAGACTTCCTAGTAGCATGATTTCTATCAAATGAATTTCTCGAATGTAATGTTTCACTTGCATGCTCATCTTCAATCAATAATCTGCAATCATCCATTACATGGCCTACCTTGCCACAATAGTGGCATGAGACACTCTTATCAGATGCATACGGATAATTAATTGAGCTATGAGTAGTATGCATTGAGTCATCAGATGCAGTACAGGTAGCAGATTTAAAGACACAAGTAGGGACATTTTTATCCTTGTTTTTCTTACCATTTTCGCTCATTTGTTTACCCTTGTTCACACCTTTTATTTGTTCTTCATTTTTCTGGGCCTTGAATTGGAAAACAGATGATGTAGATATTTTAGGAGGCCCAAAGCAACTTGCAATGTTAGAGCTGCGAACAAAAGTAGTGTACAACTTTTTCTTAACAGATTTTTCAATTTGGGATTTGCATCCTTGCTCTCCATTTGATTTAGTGGCGTTATCACACAAAGGAACATTCATTTTCTCTTTTCCCTTGATAGATTTAGACATGGAACGAACAAGTTTACTTATTTCAGATTGGAGAGAACAAATTTTGAGTTCTGAATTAGTCATGTCTTCCTCATATGTAATAATTTATCTCTGCATGACATCATTCAAATTTTTAACTATTTCTAGTTCCTGTTTCAGTTTCAATTCATTCTCACATTGAATTTCCTTATCAGCAGATTTTTCTTTTTCAAATGACAACCATTTTTCAGAAAAGACAGTATTAAGAACCATTAGTCTTTTATTTTGATCTTTTAGATGAAAATTTTCTTCAATCAACTTGTTTTCAAATTCTTCTTCCAATTTCAATTCAGATTTTAAATTTTCATTTTCAGCCTTTAGACTTGTGATTTCAGCATTTTTCTCTTTTCTTAATTTTCTCTTTTCTGACTTAATTCTTTCATATTTTTCCAGTAGATGCTTATGCATGGCAACTAAATCATCATGACTAATATACTCGGTCTCAGAGTTTACCTGGGATGAGGACTCATCTGATTTATCACTCCTTCTTGCCATGAGACATTCTTCTTCCTTTCCATTGTGGATGCGAAGCAATTCATCCAATATTTCCTTTGCCGAGCTACAACCTGAGAAAGAGGAAAAATCATCAGAACCGATTGCAGCCTTCATTAAATTTAGAGCTCTCACATTATCATCATTTTTCAACTTGTGAACATGAGTCCACTTGGACTTATCCTTAGGAAGTTCATGTGGACTGTGAGAGATAACCTTCCATAATTGTGGATTAATGGAGTTAACGTGCTTGTGCATACGATATAGCCAGAATTTAATATTTGAACTACTGAATAGTGGAGGATGAGCCATGAGAACACAACAGATTAATGCAACAAGAATATTGATGCACTAAAAACAAATTATCACCCAAGACTACAAGATCGGATCTGCAGGTCGCTGGACCTACTAAGCAGAAACCCTCTCTGATACCAACTGATAGGGTGCTAGACCCGGATACAGAGGGGGGGTGAATGTAACCCTCTAGAAAATATAGCCCAAATTAAAACATTAAACCTCAGATATGCGGAATAAGACTAATGAGCTTTCCAAGATGAAATGAGAAGGCAACACATGGACAAACAGTTGGACGGCAACAATGTAGCCACCTGATCAATCAGAAACGAAGGCAGAGCTAAACAACGCAAACACACTAAGCAGAATATAATGCTTAAAAATTAACTCTCTAGATGATGCAACTAGCGAAGCATGCGCAACCTGTGAATGGGAGGTAGAAGATATGGAGCTAACGCAAGGCAAACCACTGCACAAATAGTTTTAAGGTGGTTCGGTCCTTCAGACCTACATCCACCCCTCACTCCCAACCGGAGAGAGGCTTCACTAGCAAACGCTAGAACCATGCAGACTCAGTCTGCAAACAGTTGCTGCCACACAGCTTGACCAGGGGAACAACCTCCCCTCTTCCTCCCAACCGGAGGGACACCCAAGTGACTCCCAGCCACTTGGAAACTAGAGACCGAAGTCTCTCTTCCTCCAGACCAGGAGGGAACCCACCAGTGACTCCCAGTCACCAGCAAACCAGAGGTCGAAGACCTCTCTTCCTCCAGACCAGGAGGGACCCCTGGACTTGCAACCCACAAGCCCAGAACCGGAGATCAGATCTCCCTTCCTCCATACCGGAGGGAACACACAAGTGACTTCCAGCCACTTGCAAACTAGAGGTCGCAGACCTCTCTTCCTCCAGACCAGGAGGGACCCGACCTCAGTCCAGAGGATCGGAAGTACAAAGCTAACCAAATGAAAAAGGAAAAATACACAGCGATCAGAAAGCTGTAAAGAAAGATAACACAAATGTGGCTCGCATGGAGCTGACTGGCCTGGATTTGATCCACGGTCCAGTAGACAGATCTTCAGGTAAGCTTCCCTTCCTCTTCTCTTCTCTCTCACTTTCTTTTTCTCTTAACCCTCACGAGCTCTCTAACTCTCTCTTTCTCTTCTTCTCCTTCTACTCTTCTTCTCTTTCTTTTCTTCTTCTTTCGCAGGCTCTCCCAGTCTCTTCTCTTCTCTTCTTCTTCTGCTTTCTACTGCAGCTCTTTTCTTCTTCTGCTCTTTTTACTCTCTCGATCTCTACTCCTCTATTCTTTTTGGCTCACCCCTCCTCGTCGCTCGATCAGCTTTTCTTCTTTTTATAACAGCAGCCAGCAGGAGGGCAGCACTGGGCGCGTGTGGCTTCCACATTTCCCGCCCATAACTTTTGGCCACGTGTCAGTCTCTCAGCCAGCTTCAGCATACGTGTCACAATCCTGTCTGCCCTTCCAGCCTCGGATCACGTGCCGCCCAGTCACTGGGGAATATTCTTCCTCGGACCACCTTCTTCCTTTTTGTTTTTCTTCTTCTCCTGCAAAAAGATTAAAACCATTAATACTCAGGGTGCTCTATCTCTCTCTCTCTCTCTCTCTCTCTCTATATATATATATATATATATATATATATATACCTGAAATAAGTCGGTTGACACTCAAACTAAAGCTGCACGAGGTGTGTAGGTACAACAAAAGGTGCACTATACTGAGAACGACACGAGATACATAAGATGACTACAGTACGAGATAAAGAGAGAACGACACGAGGTACCACAGTAACAAAGCTAACACTACAAAGAGAATGACACGAAGTACCACAGTAACAAAGCTAACACTACAAAGAGAACGACACGAAGTCAGATTAGAACAACATGAGGTAAAGAGAGAACGGCACGAAATAAGGAAGGAAATAACACGGAGTAAAACTGTAGTAAAACACGCGATTAGAGGAAACCTCGACGAAGATAGAAAGAAGCAACACGAAGTCATAAAAACAACACTAAGACACAAACACAGAAATGACATGAAGACTCAAACACAAATTTAACACGAAGACATAAAAATAACACGAAGACACAAATACAGAAATAACATGACGACACGACAAGAGACGGTCAACAAGACGCTGACTCTGTACAGACTTAAGCTAAAGCAAGACAGTCGATGTAGACTTTATGGAGCGAAGCCAATGTGTAGACTTCACGCTGTACAGACTTTCCAAAGAGAACATAACGCTGTACAGACATGAACTGAAGACCAATGTATGGACTTCAAAACAGATGCTAAGGCCAAGAGGAGTGTATAGACATGAAGCTTGACAATCCAGTGTATAGAGTTGAAGCTGATATGCCAATGTACAGACTTAATCGATCAAGCTGGTGTATAGACTTTGGTAATTTTCAAGGCACAATGTCCAGACTTTGTCACTGTATAGACTTGAAGAAACAGTGCAACGTATGGACTTGATCTCAAGAAATGTAAGCGATGTACACACTTAGCCAATGTATAGACTTGCTCATATGAGTGAACAATGTATAGACATTAATGACTCATGCAACCAGACACGTGAAAGCACAAACCAATTTATCACAGCATGACTCAAGCAAACACATGCATTCTTCACAATTCAGACATGGCACACTCATGCAATTTTCAGACTTCATTGTAGACTTGGAGAACCTAGACACTTAATGTTCAGATGCGTCGACCCATCAGCATAATGAGTTGACGCACTGCTGTGTACACTGTGCAGACATAATGTAGACAGAATTGAGTAGAGCATGTTATCTAACAGCCATATGAACTCCATTCATTTACATGATAAAACAGGAATTAATCGAGCATATAAAAGACACATCAAGATGACTCACAATGAATAACTCATCCAAAGGCCAATCATCAAAACCACTATTAAGACCATCATCAAAACCACAAGGGCACAACAGTTTCATCTTCAGGAAGCTCGAATGGTTCGGTGGTGATGACCCTCCATAGTTCATGGCTCTGAGCACGTAGAGATACCTCCATACCGTTCTTCCAATATAAGTAGTTAGTACCATTGAAGAAAGGAGGCCTGTTTATTGAGTGCCCTTCAGCTATGAAGCAACGTGGATTCCTCATTTCAGGTCTTTCCTGGTCGTTGGACCACATGGTGGAAAACCTGCTCTGATACCAATTGATAGACGGAAGGACATATATAAACGGGAGGGATGAATATATCTGTCCCCCAAAAATTTTAGCAAACTATAAACCAGAAGCAAATCAAGAGCGTCCAAGCGATAGCAATACTAAACAGACCTTACGCATAAAGGGGACCAACAATCAAGTAGATAGAGTGCAAATTCAAAGATAGTGAGCAAAGCTTGATGACCAAAGAGATAGCAAGATTACAACATACTAAGCATCTGAAAGAGCTTGCAAGCATGGTCACTGGTTCTTGGCAGAGGTTTTATCAAAAGATCTCCTCACACAAGAAGCAGCCTTCCAGATAGGTGTAGCCTACCCTTTCAACTGCGCCTTTTGATACACCTGATTAATGTTGCAGCTCACTCTGAATGCTAAGTAATCGATCAACACAATGAGATCAGACAGAATATGCAAGTGGGCAAACCATCAAGTGGAACACATGCAATTTTTATAGTGGTTCGGCCAGACCAACAATCTGCCTACATCTACTCGTTCACTCGAACTGAGTGAGGTACCCTTGCTTGGACAAGCAACAATCATAGTAGACTTAGTCTGCAATAACGGTTGTCATACAGCTTCCCCAAGGAACAGATTCCTTGCTTCTCCTATAGCCTAGAAGGAAACCCCGGATGTCACGCCCCGAACCGATAGCAGCGGAACGTGTCGTTTGCTCGGAACGTGACAGTTAAACAGTCGTGAATGATCAAGAGCAATGGCATGAGACCATATAAATTTGAACAACAATAGAAAATTTATATTTCTATTATAAATCTCTTACAAGAACTTGTTGTCCAGCTTAGAGACTCCAACATAATGGTAAGGAATGAAACGACATACCACAGACTTAGACAAGATAACTGAATAAGAGACGATAAGCTAACTTAGCTAGAAAATACTATCTAGACTCAAGAAAGACAAAAGACTCGGGTTCACTAGTTTCCGAAGCTCGCTTGCACACTTGTCCCGCCCGTGTGAGTCTCGGTCTTGCTAGCTACCTGCTTACCTGAAAATGTTGGAATAAAACGGAGTGAGCGAACGCTCAGTAGGAAATTATATCTCAAGAACTAACAATGGGTTTAAGTAAGTACAATTTCTCACATGTAAATGCAATAAGGCTATGCATGTAGAAATAACTGAACAAGTAACTAATCAAGAGAATAACACATCGTGCAAAACATTCAAGCGAATATTAAACAAGAAACTTTCATGAGAGACTTTATTGATTATTGGCTATTTCACGCAAGTACTTTGCCCGAGTCGGGCCACGCAAGTCAAGTCACGCAAGTCGAGTCACGCACGCAAGAAAAGAGAGATCGTGGAATGTCAAAGATCAAGATAAAGAGTACTTCGGTGCAATGCTAGACACCGTTATCATTAAAACTCCCATGGGCACTAGTACTTTCGGGCGCTCCTCCCAGGACCAGATCGGGCCCTATATGCACAGCATTCACGATAGATCTAGACATCCACGATAGTTTATAGCCAATAAGGAGTTCCAAGAACAAGCTTTAATTAGGATGATAAGATAAGATTTTCATGGAATTCAAGGGCAAGGCCCTTGAGTAAGGACACACTAGCGATAAAATTCACGCAAAGCATATAAATCATGACATGTCGATAAACTGAGTGGAATTGGTTCCCTAACCGGGTACCATGACAAATAAGTGCCCATATGTAGATGGTCACTCCTTTATATAGAATTGTGATCTACAAGAACAACATGTTAATAACATGAGGTCCACAAGAATCATCATAACAAAGTTGATATAGAATTGGGGTCTACAATAACATCTCATTGATGGCATGTTTCCCCCATTCCTTAAGATAGTTCTCATATCATACATATAGTATAACATGAGGGCCGGTATACCATGTTTCATTAGAGTGACATGGTAAAGATTGTGTAATGGGTTTTTTTTAGGGTACAACCAGCTAAGTCGGCCTTGAGGGAATCCAAGGCTACGAGGAGACTTACGGAGGTCTCTATGACTAACTCGCTAGTCCAAAGGAACAGAATGTCCAATGGAGAGCTTGTATGTCAATGAGAGTTGAGGGTGATCGATAGAACAACATGAAAACGTGGGACTATACTCACGGAGTGGAGATATAGTGCCGATATACATATATATAAATATAATGAAAACCCTCGGTTAGCAGTAACAGGTAAAAACATTTTTACAGAAAATAACGACTTTAATTAAGTCACTACTTAAGTAAATAACGCCTTAAATAAGGGTGTTTACATGCATTTCCAATTTTGTAGAAATTTCCATAATTCTGTGTTTTATCAAAAACACGCCCTGGACAGGGGCGTTTTATATAAATTTGACGACATATACAGTGGTCGTCTATTTCTTAATTTTCATTTTTGCAAGATATCAATTTCTGTAGTTTAACATGAACGCACCCTAGGAAGGGTCGTAAATTTTTAAAATCACGCCCTACACAGGGGCGTTATCACCGTGAGAGACGGCCTAGTCCAGGTCGTGAATTCAAGGAATTTACAATATTTCAGGAAATAAAATTTCAAGAGACAGGAGACATGGTCATGACAGGAAAATTAGCAGGAATTCACAGGTAGAGTCATGCAAGATATTAGAATCGATATTTCATATTTATTGAATTTTAAACAGGATCAATTATTAATTACATGCGATTTTCATGAAATGAACGCCTATAGGGCAGGGCGTCAAATCTTAAATTGACGACCTAGTGCAGGTCGTTTCTAAAAGTAGCGCCCTAGACACGGGCGTCTCTTTCAAAAAATATTACGGAAATCATATTAAAGCCAGCAGAAAACTATACTACATGCATGTAATGCTGGTATATATATTAAATCACTTGTTTGGGCTACGTTGCATGAGAAAACCTACCTTGAACGGTGAGGAGATGGTTTGCAGATCGGACAGGAAGAAGAACTTCGTTCTCCAAGAATCCTCACACCACAGTCACCCTGTAGAGGAAGAGGAAAAGAAGGAAGATGAAGATGTTTACTAATCTTCATAACCATAACCGAAGTTAAGAAGAAAATGGAAGAACATTACCTATTCTTTGACAGCAGCTGCAGAGTTTCCTATAGAATATGAAGGATAGTTAGTAACCTTCGTAAAATAAAAAAAAAACAGAGGAAGAGATGAGAAGAACATGATGTTCTTCACGTACCTTTGAAGAATTGAATCGCAAAAATAGCGATCGAGCTTGATTTAGGGGGTATTTATAGGATTTAGGTGAACCTAATAGAGTTAGTGTTTTAATAGAAGTAACACTTCCGATTAGAGTTATTACTACATTCGAACTCTTTCCCATAGTTATCACTTACCCTGGATAAGTCCCTGGGTCGAACGGAAGATGAATTGAATTAACGACCTAGGTCAGGGCGTCGAATTTAAATTGACGCCTTGTCCAGCGTCGTTTCTTATAAAACGCGCCCATGTGTAGGGCGTTACGTTAACTTGCCATTTATATTTATTTTAGCCGTTTGAGAATTGACGCCTTGATATTTGGGCGTCCTTTCTTTAATTCGCGCCTTCCCTGAGGGCGTGTATGCTTTAAGTAGCGCCTTCTGTCAGGGCGCTTATTAGGTAGCGCCTGTACTAGAGGCATTATTTCCATTTCACTCTATTATTTATTCATTCGTATATAATATATACTTTCCTTCTATTTCTAGGTATATATATATATACATATTTACTGGTTTATGTTATGTACTTATGTATATATATATATTTATTTATTTTGCCTATATGGAAGAAGATAATAAAACGTGTTAAAAAGCCCATTAATTGCTTGGGTTGAGTTTGGGCCAATGGAGCTTAGCATTAACTTAAATGTTTTTAAGGTTAATTGTCAATCCTTTATCAAGTCCTAATAATTTTATTTATAACTAGTTATTTCTATTTGGTCCTTTTTACACAAGTTTACTTTGTTTGGAAGTCTTTTTTGCTTATTTGTTAAAACCTTACACATACGACTTATATCTTTTAATAATTTGCATGTATTTCCGTATATGCATAAATAAGGTTCTTAAGACTATCATAATTTTTCCCTCTAAGGTTCTATACCTCATTGATTTGGTGTGGCTAGTTCGCACATACATTGAGATCTTAGTAATCTTCCATTTAGAGATTTTATTGCTCATAAGTTCTTTAACTTTTATTAGTCCTTGTCCTAGGTATCAGAGGCAGGTTCGATCTGAGCAACCCCTTAGGAATATCACTTGACCAAGTATTTATTTGAATAAACTTTAATCATTAAACATTATATACTTATGTATATATTTTATTCCTATTCCAAAATTACCGGGCGTTACACCCTCCCCCACTTAAAAGAATTTGGTCCCCAAATTCACATCACCTTTCATTACTAATAGAGAACTTATTATGAGCTTATACAGAAGAAATCTTAAGGATGGAAAGAGAAAGAGCTAGCTTATGATTTCGGGTGAGGGGTACCTTCCGCAACCTTCCCTTTGGCAAGTTTGGTTAAATCTTGAACTCCTCTCGGAGGCTTCTTGGGGTATTCCGCTATCTTGTGATCTAACTTCCCGCAACGCAGACATGCTCCCGAACTCCACCAACACTCCTTCTTTTTGTGACCATATCATCCACAAGATTTACACTTATCTTGCGGGCGATCCGCCGAAGTTTCCCTCTTATTACACTTTTACACTTCTTACATTTCTGGCATTTCTTACACCTTTGTGAAATATCTTCCTCATTTATTCTTTTCTTGGTAACGGCGAAACTTTCGGAGTTATTTGTTTGATCTTTCCCTTCAACTCTTTCCTTTTCTTCCACTACTTTCTCTATTTCTTGAACTCTCCTGACAAGGCTCGCGTAAACTTGGACATTCACCAAGATCATTTCATGAACAAGGCTCGGCTTAGAGGCTTCCATTTTATCTAGGTTCCTGCAAGGATGAGTGAAGGGATAATTTATTGACTCAAGATTTAGTGTTAATGAAATGTAAATACTTTATCTTTCTTTTATAACTTTAACCCCAAGTTCTACCCATCTCTCACGAAATTCCTATAGGATGACCGACAAGGATACTTAACCTTTCTCCTGGACTTAATGACTGGAGGATATAAAAGCCGACGCTCTGATATGACTGACAAGGATGACCTATCCTTGGGACTTTAATAACTGGGGGATATAACAACTGGAGGATGTGAAAGCCGAAGCTCTGATATGGTTTAATAACTGGAGGATAGGAAAGCCGAAGCTCTGATATGGTTTAATAACTGGAGGATAGGAAACCCGAAGCTCTGATATGGTTTAATAACTGGAGGATAGGAAAGCCGAAGCTCTGATACCACGGATGTCACGCCCCGAACCGATAGTAGCGGAACGTGTCGTTTGCTCGGAACGTGGCAGTTAAACAGTCGTGAATGATCAAGAGCAATGGCATGAGACCATATAAATTTGAACAACAATAGAAAATTTATATTTCTATTATAAATCTCTTACAAGAACTTGTTGTCCAGCTTAGAGACTCCAACATAATGGTAAGGAATGAAACGACATACCACAGACTTAGACAAGATAACTGAATAAGAGACGATAAGCTAACTTAGCTAGAAAATACTATCTAGACTCAAGAAAGACAAAAAACTCGGGTTCACTAGTTTCCGAAGCTCGCTTGCACACTTGTCCCGCCCGTGTGAGTCTCGGTCTTGCTAGCTACCTGCTTACCTGAAAATGTTGGAATAAAACGGAGTGAGCGAACGCTCAGTAGGAAATTATATCTCAAGAACTAGCAATGGGTTTAAGTAAGTACAATTTCTCACATGTAAATGCAATAAGGCTATGCATATAGAAATAAATGAACAAGTAACTAATCAAGAGAATAACACATCGTGCAAAACATTCAAGCGAATATTAAACAAGAAACTTTCATGAGAGACTTTATAGATTATTGGCTATTTCACGCAAGTACTTTGCCCGAGTCGGGCCACGCAAGTCAAGTCACGCAAGTCGAGTCACGCACGCAAGAAAAGAGAGATGGTGGAATGCCAAAGATCAAGATAAAGAGTACTCCGATGCAATGCTAGACACCGTTATCATTAAAACTCCCATGGGCACTAGTACTTTCGGGCGCTCCTCCCAGGACCAGATCGGGCCCTATATGCACAGCATTCACGATAGATCTAGACATCCACGATAGTTTATAGCCAATAAGGAGTTCCAAGAACAAACTTTAATTAGGATAATAAGATAAGATTTTCATGGAATTCAAGGGCAAGGCCCTTGAGTAAGGACACACTAGCGATAAAATTCACGCAAAGCATATAAATCATGACATGTCGATAAACTGGGTGGAATTGGTTCCCTAACCGGGTACCATGACAAATAAGTGCCCATATGTAGATGGTCACTCCTTTATATAGAATTGTGATCTACAAGAATAGCATGTTAATAACATGAGGTCCACAAGAATCATCATAACAAAGTTGATATAGAATTGGGGTCTACAATAACATCTCATTGATGGCATGTTTCCCCCATTCCTTAAGATAGTTCTCATATCATACATATACTATAACATGAGGGCCGGTATACCATGTTTCATTAGAGTGACATGGTAAAGATTGTGTAATGGGTTTTTTTTAGGGTACAACCAGCTCAATCGGCCTTGAGGGAATCCAAGGCTACGAGGAGACTTACGGAGGTCTCTATGACTAACTCGCTAGTCAAAGGAACGGAATGTCCAATGGAGAGCTTGTATGTCAATGAGAGTTGAGGGTGATCGATAGAACAACATGTGGGACTATACTCACGGAGTGGAGATATAGTGCCGATATACATATATATAAATATAATGAAAACCCTCGGTTAGCAGTAACAGGTAAAAACATTTTTACAGAAAATAACGACTTTGATTAAGTCACTACTTAAGTAAATAACGCCTTAAATAAGGGCGTTTACATGCATTTCCAATTTTGCAGAAATTTCCATAATTATGTGTTTTATCAAAAACACGCCCTGGACAGGGGCGTTTTATATAAATTTGACGACATATACAGTGGTCGTCTATTTCTTAATTTTCATTTTTGCAAGATATCAATTTCTGTAGTTTAACATGAACGCGCCCTAGGAAGGGTCGTAAATTTTTAAAATCACGCCCTACACAGGGGCGTTATCACCGTGAGAGACGGCCTAGTCCAGGTCGTGAATTCAAGGAATTTACAATATTTCAGGAAATAAAATTTCAAGAGACAGGAGACATGGTCATGACAGGAAAATTAGTAGGAATTCACAGGTAGAGTCATGCAAGATATTAGAATCGATATTTCATATTTATTGAATTTTAAACAGGATCAATTATTAATTACATGCGATTTTCATGAAATGAACGCCTATAGGGCAGGGCGTCAAATCTTAAATTGACGACCTAGTGCAGGTCGTTTCTAAAAGTAGCGCCCTAGACACGGGCGTCTCTTTCAAAAAATATTACAGAAAACATATTAAAGCCAGCAGAAAACTATACTACATGCATGTAATGCTGGTATATATATTAAATCACTTGTTTGGGCTACGTTGCTTGAGAAAACCTACCTTGAACGGTGAGGAGATGGTTTGCAGATCGGACAGGAAGAAGAACTTCGTTCTCCAAGAATCCTCACACCACAGTCACCCTGTAGAGGAAGAGGAAAAGAAGGAAGATGAAGATGTTTACTAATCTTCATAACCATAACCGAAGTTAAGAAGAAGATGGAAGAACATTACCTGTTCTTTGACAGCAGCTGTAGAGTTTCCTATAGAATATGAAGGATAGTTAGTAACCTTCGTAAAATAAAAAAAAATAGAGGAAGAGATGAGAAGAACATGATGTTCTTCACGTACCTTTGAAGAATTGAATCGCAAAAATAGCGATCGAGCTTGATTTAGGGGGGTATTTATAGGATTTAGGTGAACCTAATAGAGTTAGTGTTTTAATAGAAGTAACACTTCCGATTTAGAGTTATTACTACATTCGAACTCTTTCCCATAGTTATCACTTACCCTGGATAAGTCCCTGGGTCGAACGGAAGATGAATTGAATTAACGACCTAGATCAGGGCGTCGAATTTAAATTGACGCCTTGTCCAGCGTCGTTTCTTATAAAACGCGCCCATGTGTAGGGCGTTACGTTAACTTGCCATTTATATTTATTTTAGCCGTTTGAGAATTGATGCCTTGATATTTGGGCGTCCTTTCTTTAATTCGCGCCTTCCCTGAGGGCGTGTATGCTTTAAGTAGCGCCTTCTGTTAGGGCGCTTATTAGGTAGCGCCTGTACTAGAGGCGTTATTTCCATTTCACTCTATTATTTGTTCATTCGTATATAATATATACTTTCCTTCTATTTCTAGGTATATATATATATACATATTTACTGGTTTATGTTATGTACTTATATATATATATATATATATATATATATATTTTGCCTATATGGAAGAAGATAATAAAACGTGTTAAATAGCCCATTAATTGCTTGGGTTGAGTTTGGGCCAATGGAGCTTAGCATTAACTTAAATGTTTTTAAGGTTAATTGTTAATCCTTTATCAAGGACTAATAATTTTATTTATAACTAGTTATTTCTATTTGGTCCTTTTTACACAAGTTTACTTTGTTTGGAAGTCTTATTTGCTTATTTGTTAAAACCTTACACATACGACTTATATCTTTTAATAATTTGCATGTATTTCCGTATATGTATAAATAAGGTTCTTAAGACTATCATAATTTTTCCCTCTAAGGTTCTATACCTCATTGATTTGGTGTGGCTAGTTCGCACATACATTGAGATCTTAGTAATCTTCCATTTAGAGATTTTATTGCTCATAAGTTCTTTAACTTTTATTAGTCCTTGTCCTAGGTATCAGAGGCAGGTTCGATCTGAGCAACCCCTTAGGAATATCACTTGACCAAGTATTTATTTGAATAAACTTTAATCATTAAACATTATATACTTATGTATATATTTTATTCCTATTCCAAAATTACCGGGCGTTACACCGGAGGTTCAACCTCCCTTCCTCTTAATTAAGAGGGAACCCAGTGAATTGCTCCTAGCAATTCACCCAACTAGAGGTCACAGACCTCTCTTCCTCTTAATCAAGAGGGGACACCGGAGTTAGGCTCCCGTCCTCTGATTTCACTCAGAGGGAAACACAAAATGAAATCACAGTGCTGAAGAACAAAAGAAAATGGAAAACAAAAACTCAAAATAGAAAACTTCGATCGAGATAAAGAAGAAAGCAATGTAGCTTCAGATCGAAGCAGATTCTCGATGAAACTGGCTGGGCGCTCTTCTCTCCTTCTCTCTGTGGAATTCCATCTTTCTTTTCTCTCAGAGGGGACGCTCAGATATGCTCTCCTTCTCTAAATTTTCCAGCACACCTTCTAAAACGAGAGTGCTCATATTTATAGAATAGAGCTTCCGGAGCGAAATGGAGGAGGCAAATAACCTAGTGATATCTCATTGGTCCACCTGGCAATAAGAATATTCTTCCTATGGAAACCTCTAAAAAAGTGTGCCACCTTTTCTTGGATCACGTTCCACTATATCGCTGAGTCAACCTTTCCAATCGGGTTTGAAATCAAGTTAAGAGTCTGGAGTTCAGATCTTCAAACCTGTTAACGTATGACCATTTGCATCAACCTGATCTTGTATGGTTGACTTGTAGCATCGACCTCATCACCAAAGCTTCGACCTTGCTAATGATAAATCAATGATGCTGCATCGACCTTATTAATAAAACCAATGTTGTTGCATCGACCTTACTAATAAAACTAATGTTGTTGCATCGACCTGATAAGCATAAAGGCTCTAGCTGTATCGACCTGATAACATGAAGACTTCAGCTGCATCGACCTGATCAAAGTGAATTTACTTGCACACATCGACCTATCTTTAACAACTGCTGCTGACTGCTACTTCAACTTTGTTGATTGTAATATGCATCGACCTATTTTTAGAATGCTTCAACCTTAACATCAAGTTCCCAACTATTGCATCGACCTATCTCTTGAGTGCTCAGACCTTGTTAGTTGGAGCTTTGTTCTTCTGCCTCAACCTGCCTCTTAAGTGCACCGACCTCATCACGGATGTAGCACTTGAGAGTCTTGATGCATCAATCTGTTGGCTTTGAAGTTTTGATGTGCTTCGACCTAAGTGATATTAGCCAACACTGCTGCACCGACCTTCTCAAAGATATAACACTTGAACATCTTGATGCGTCGAGGCATGGCTTCTTCATTCTGCTAGTTGTGTCGGTGCATCTCTTCTAAATTTGCTCAAAGGTCTGTGGCTGCATCGATGTGTCTGCTAGATGCGCCGATGCATCTGTCCGACCTTGCCTCATCATATCAACTAATCCATGCACTTTGAGATTCTTTCCTTGGATTATTCCGACTCATATTTTCTGCAGGAATAAAATTAGTGTCAGTACCAAGAAAGACATATCATATTGACATCATCCAAACCTAGAATTCAACACCTTCCGCTTGTTGTATTTGGAAGGTGGCCTTGATCGCCTGCTCGATGACCTCAGGTGCTAGCTCCTGGTGTTGTGCCCCTAGTTTTGATGGTGACAAACTATGAATCATTATTTAGTAAGTCTTCTCATATTATTGGACTTAAGGTTGTCTAATTCATCTAACAGTACATGTTTTTCAGGAGCTTTATAAGTAACTAGAAGTCTTCATGTCAAACCAGCCAAATCCCAAGTCAACGTAGTCAGACCATGGAGTCAATGCAGCATCATGAAGAGTCAACGCGTTCAAGAACATCATGAGTCAACTCCAGTTGAAGCCAGGTGTAGCATCCCGAAATCATTTAATAATAAAAATTGTGTAGCAATCGGGAGTTTTCTTAATATTAAATTTGAATTTCTCTAAGGCTAATTTTTTAACTAATTTATAAAAATAATAAAAATTTATAATCATGTAGAGGATTGAATTTATAGCTACTTTGCCTTCTAAAATGAACCCAATAGAAAAATTGGTTTGGCCCAATTATAGGTTTTGGCTAGAACTCAGAGTTTGTTAGAATGGCCCTTATCCGACCAAATTCGAGCCATATTCGAGCTCAATTGGGATCATTCCGGACCCAATCGATCGGCCCTTGATAGAGGCCTATTTCCCCTCTGTCTCCGCGCATAAACCCTAACCCTAGCCGCCAGATTTTGGAGGATTAGCTCGTTGAATCGGTCAAGTGCGAATATCGTGCGGAGGACTCTCCTTGTCGATCCCCAAGCCCACGCATGACTCTTCTATCAACCCTAACCCTATAAGACGATGCCCAATACTCTCGAGAACCCTCTTTGGTGGTAGCAGCTGCTGGTGTGCACATTCGAGGATGGAAACGATGAGTTTAGGAGCGGGTTTTCTCTTCCAGGTTTGAGCATCGACGTCCTTTCTTCTTCCATTTCAGATAGGTTCTCCCAGGCCAAACATTAATTAACTAATACTATCATGTGTGCCTTCGAGCCCTCTTCACTTTGATACCAAATAGCCTAATTTTTCTCTAGTATAGTGTTCGCAATTAGGTTTTTATCAAAGTATGTCAAAGTAGGGTTTCGGTAGCGTCAGTTTCATCTTATATCGATCTAAAGTTAGGACTTTAGCAGGCTAAATCTCTAATTGAGCATGTTATCATGTACGATTTTTTGTTCTCCTTCTATTGATACTGTTTTGCCCAATTTTGGTTCACCATAATGCACGAATGTTGACTTATAAGTGATAAGTGCTCATTTGTTAATTCTTATTCATATCACACACATCATTCTTGGGCTTTAATGAAGTTAATTATGCAATTTTACTTGATAATCTCATTCTCACACAAAATGGATAATTTTCTAGAATTAATGAGTGTTGACACCCGTTTTTAGCCTGCAAGTCGAGTTATTTCTCTTATTCACCTCTGTGATGCCCTGAATTAACCATTATTGTGGAGTCTTCTTTAAACCTATTTCGAGCCCATTTTTTGGTCATTTCTAAGCCCATTAAGCCTTGGAGCCTTTGAAGGACGTTTTCCTTTTTAAAATTTAAAAATTTAAAAATTTTAAGGTCGCAATCAACTGTTGACCAATGTGGTCAACTATGGACCATCGTGGTCAACTGTTGATTGGTTCTTCCCCTCTTTTGCCTTAAGAGTCCTGAGTGTTCGGGACTCTATTCTGGGCATTTTTGTTCGACGTGGCCTCCTTCTTAGGTCTTTCTCTTCTAGAATTCTCCTCCGAATTGAGTCCCATTTATTTTTATCTCTTGTCCCCACTATTATCTCAAGATTGATCTATCAAACTCAAATTTTAGTGGACTATATCCTTGGGAAATGGGGAGGAAAGTTTTGGATTTATGTAATTTCTGCACAGATCAAACTCTATTTTCTGCTCGATGGGCCCTTCTTGCGGTGAACATATCTTCTAGAATATTGCTCCAAATTGACCCCCGTTTGTTTCTACCTCTTGTCCTTTGGATTATCTCGAGTTTGATCTATAGAACTCGAATTTTCATTGGCTACATCTCTCGGAATCATGGTCAAAAGTTCTGGGTTTATGCATCCTAGTACAAGTCAAACTCTATTTTCTACGCGATAGGCCCTCCTTCCAAGAGCCAAAACTTCTAGAAACCTCCTTCAAATCGAGTCCCACTTATTTCTATCTCTAGTCCTTAGTATTATCTCGAGTTTGATCCATAGAACTCGATTTATCTTGAACTATATCTCCGGGAATCTTGAGAGGAAGTTAGAGATTTATGCAAACTCTATAGAAACTGCCTAGTTCACAGTTGCGAAGGAGGGCTCTTTCTCGTGGGGTGAAGCCATGCTGCATCTCCAACTCACAACTTGACCCCATCTTGAAGAGATAAGTATTAGCTTTCCATTCCATCTTTCTGGGCTTAATTTGGTTGTCTATTCTCTTAGTTCTCTCCTCCTCAATTTCACAAATCTTCACAGTTTTTTGCACTCTCTGCTACACCTGCACTTTTGCACATTTTGCATCAACGATTTCTCCCTATTCTTTGCATCTTAACTCGTGATTTCAACTCTCATGCATCCACAACACACATACATATTATTTTCACCCTTCCACACGGGTTAAAAACCTCCCTCGGTGAGTTTGCCCTCAATTTCTACCCCTACTTTATCAGTGCGGGATTGATGCTACACCTATAATTTCTAATGGGTTTTTGCCTTCGTGTTTTAACTTTGTTTTGCAGGAGAGCATTGAGGTCCCGGAATCAATGGCACCCAAGAGGGAGGGTGAATTGGGTGAAAATAAAGTTTTATCAAAGTTCTACACAATTTTAAGATTATGCGATAATGCTAAACAATAGGTGCAGAATGAACCAGATCTATCAAAGATAATCACTGCAATAGCCTTTGGTACTAGGCGGAGTTAAGAAATTTGTAGATTTACTCACGCAAACTGTCGTCTTTCCGACAAGAGTAACCTTGTCAGTCTGATTCCAGCTTTTGATATACCACGGATCTATTTGATGGTGATCAATAAAACAAGATATAAAGATAGCAATTAAACTAAATCCACAAGCATGTGCAGAAGTGAGATAGTAGAAAAGGAGCAAGCTACAAGGAGACAGCGATTTTTAGGTGGTTCGGATGCCACAGCAGCAACCTAAGTCCACCCCTCACCAACCGTGAGGATCCACACACCATCTTGTGAAAGGATACAAGATCAACCACACACACACACACACACACACAAAAGCAATCAAACTTGACTGCACACACATGTAGACACGCCAAAATTGACGTTACTATGAGTGCATCTCGTATTACCTTGTAATGCCCCAATTTGACCCTCCAATTAACTTTGTTTGAGTTATTTTCCCCAATTTTCTTGGATTTCTCCCCTTTTTTCCCTCTTCTTATTTTTCCCTATTTTTCTGAATTTTTTGGGCAGTTTTCTCTGTGTTTTGGAATTCACGACTTGAAGTGGGGCGTGTTTTAATTAACAGCCTGGTCTGAGGCGCGTTTTGAAGAAAGGACGACTAGAGGCAAAGGCGTCAGTTTCTGGAATTTTCTGATTTCCAAAACAGAAAAATAAGAATTAACGACCCTCCTTGGGTCGTGTTTTTAAATAACGCCTCTCCCTCAGGCGTCTCTTCATCATTTTTAAATACAGAAAGTTTTTATTGCTAAAATTAAATCCGTGAATTAACGCCTTTGTCCCAGTCGTGATTTCAATTAACGCCTTGACCAAGGTCGTCAATTCTTGTTCAATTCCGAACTCCAACAGCACCCCTTCCTTTCCTCACTTACACTCCTTTTTCACTTGCGAGAGGGTTCCTATGGCTTCCTAATATTGAAAGGACACTTGGAGGAAGGATCCCCCTTTCCATCCTACCAAAACTAAGTTTTCTAATTTTTTATGGAATTAATTCCGAATTTCCCTTCCTTTCCTCATTTAACCTCCTTTTCCACTTGGGAAAGGGTTCCTATGACTTTCCAAGGTTGAAGGGACACTTGCCTAAGGTTTATCTCTTCCAAATCCAACTAAAACATGTTTTCTTATTTTCTCTTGGAATTAATTCCGAATTTCCCTTCCTTTCCTCATTTAACCTCCTTTTCCACTTGGGAAAGGGTTCCTATGACTTTCCAAGGTTGAAGGGACACTTGCCTAAGGTTTATCTCTTCCAAATCCAACTAAAACATGTTTTCTTATTTTCTCTTGGAATTAATTCCGAATTTCCCTTCCTTTCCTCATTTAACCTCCTTTTTCACTTGGGAAAGGGTTCCTATGACTTTCCAATGTTGAAGGGACACTTGCCTAATGTTTATCTCTTCCAAATCCCACTAAAACATGTTTTCCTAATTTTCCTTGGAATTAATTCTGAATTTCAACCCTATAAATAGAATCTCTCTCTCCCTTGTGAAAGAACATAAAAGATCAATTCAAGAGGAGGTGCTGCCGGACCAAAGGCTCAAGGAGGAAGACTCCCATGCACCTAAAAGCTTCATCCATGGAGTTCTTCTTCCTCTATTGAAGATTTGAAGCCTCTACATCCATGGAGTTCTACATCCTCTTCTTCCTCCATTGAAGATCTTCATCCTAGCTTGAAGCCAAATTGGAGAAAACCACTAAGCTTTCCCCTCCTATCTCTTATTTTTGCTTTAGTTAATTGCATGCATCATATCATTTTTTCTTTTATTTCGTTATTGAGATCTTCCCCTATTGTGCACTCTAGCACATCTCCATAGTGCAACACTTGCACATCTCCCTCTATTCTTCATCATACATCATCTTTTACCTACCCTTTTGCATAGGGGTTTAAAGGCCAAACACCAATAAGGTGTGTTCATATCCATGCTTTCTATGTCCATATTTACATTTGGATTTGATGCTACACATCTTGGTTTCTAATCCATGTTTATTTATTGGTGTTTGTTACTTTTGCAAGGGTAATCAATCAAGGAAAACTCTCTTCATCGGCCGGCCGATAGAAAGAGAAGGTGCACTCACAATCTCCCCCGCATTTAAGGTATTTATATCGCGATCCCTCCATTGATTATTTGTTATATCTTTTGAGGCCCTCGCGTCTCTGGCGATCACATTCCCCTTAGCATCCTCTCATGCTCCCCTTTTCTCCCTCTTTTCCCATTCTTCTATTCATTTTCTTTTTCCTTTTAATTGTTCTAAGTGGATTTCTTAGAATCTACAAATTGGCGATCACGGTGGGACCCCTTTGATTTTTCTTTTGATTACCCTTTCCCCTTGGGCACCCACGTGTGCCATCTCCCCTTTTGCACCCACGGTGCGTCTCCCTTTGTGCTCCATGTAGCACTCTCCCTATGTGATTTGTCAGTTTGATAGGTTTTTAGAAATTCCATTTATCCATCTCTTTTTTTTAAAAAAAAATGATGAGCATGCTATATCCCTTGTCATGTTTGATTGCCATGATTCTTATACTGAGATTGTGAGTGTTTTTCATTTCTGTCGGTATTTTCCACTGTTTGAGCCCTATGGCCGTTGAAGTATTGAAGTAATTAACGCCCCTCTCAAAGGCATCTTTTATCAGTATAACGCCTCACATCAAGGCGTCTTTCACTTGAATAGCGCCTTACTGTAAGGCGTCATTTTTATTATCATTGTTTATTCGTGCTGATTACTGCCATTTGACGCCCCTGCTCCCGGGCGTCCATTCTAGAGAAAGCGCCTCACCCTAAGGCGCTATTTTGCTCTGCTTGCACTATTCACAGTGACTAGCGACTGACGCTCAGACGCTATTTATTGATATAGCGACCTTCCCAGGTCGTCATTTTGTTCTGTGTTGTTATCTGCTTGATACTGTCTGCTGCATTCATCCTTGCATTGGTTTGGGAGACCTCCTCTCCCCACACTTTTAGGAGTCACACCACCCTCTTGGTGAAGGAAGGACCCTCCATTGAGCACTCCGTCTCATTGGACCGAAATTCCTAAACCAAGCCTCCATAAGTCCCCGCACCCGTGGATTCCCTCACGGACGCTGGGCAGGTTGTACCTTTGAAGTCCGGGTTTAGTTGGCCTATGCAGGGTGAGAGACTGTTCCTAGTTGGCATCGGAGAAAACCACATTTGAAACTAGGTTCCCCCCTTGAGTGATCACATCAATTTGCATAAAATCAATTAATTTGCCAAGGTTCAAATAAAAGAAATCAAAGGTAACCCCATCCTAGCTTGTTTGCTATCTATGTGAGCTATTTTGATTGCACATTGAATTGTTTGGGTTACCTTGATAAGAAAGTCAACATGTTTAACTCAATTAATGTTCATGAGGGTCATCAACCTAGCACATCTTATTCCCTTCAATTTCAACATATTCATCACAACTCTCACCATAATCTTTTAAAGGGACCACGCCCTCATCTTCATTGTTTTGCCCCACCCATGGGCAATATCCAATCCCATGGTCCCTCGCCTAAATCGCGAGCCACTACTCCTACGGGACCACCTCCTCCCGAAGATGAGAAGGTCTCCCAGATCTTGCATGCATTAGATCATCTCACCCCTCAACAAATCCAAGCCCTTAAGGCCGTTGTTAAGGGTGCACCTCATTCCCCTCATCCTCCTTCCAATCCTGCGCGGGTGGCCCATCACCCACTTCCCTTCTCTATTCACATTCCTACCCGGGTAGCCCATCACCCATGTCCTCCTATTCACACTCCTCCTCGGGTGGTCCAATACCCGCCTCCTTCGTCCACACCTACCCCTATTCGGGTGGCCCGTCACCCGCCTCCTTTTATTCCTCCTCCACCACGGCCCCAAGGCCCATTTATTCCTTGCAACCCGGCCCATCCGGGTTCTTCTATGGGTCATCCCACTAATCCCCTTCCACGGCCTTTTTGTGCGGCCCCTCCTTCAAGGCCCTGCCGACCCTCTGTTGCTCAAGTCACACCCCTCCAACGAACTCTTCTCGACAAAGTCACTTTGTTGGAGGAACAATTAAAGAGGGTTACGAGCCCACGGCCCGCTCCTCCTACTCCAGTCAATCCCCTTTATGCGGCTCTAAATGACATTACAAAGATGGAGAAAGATTGGAAGGATAGGAGAGACGGCTACGGCGTCGACAGTTCAAGCAAGCAAGAGCCGGCAGATTTCAACGTTCAAGTGGACGCTGTCCATCCTCCACCCATTCACCCCGTTCATTCATATGGCCCTCCGCCTCCGCCTACGCATTCACACTTGCATTCACCACATCATCTGCAATACCATTACATTCCACCACCTACTAATACATCTCCACCATGGCATCCACTTGAACTCGATAATGAAGAACCGGCAATTGAAGAATTCAAGACGGCACATGATGATGAAGCTCTGCAGGCATCCCTTCCGAGTTTTCTTCATTTTCCTCTCCCTCCGCTACCACTGGATGAACCCCCTGCTCAAGACGATGCCATCGTCCTTAATATAACCCCCGCTTCTAAGACTTATTGGTGTTATGACGAGGGATCAATACTCCAATCACCCATGTCGGCGCACCAAGACATGTCTCCTACCCCAGACACCGCTCGCCCCATCCGGCGTTTCCTCCGGACCAAACCTTATACTTTTACACCTCCTGCTATACCATCAGCCTCCACAGCACCGGCCTCCGCTAAACCTCCACCTGCTATACCATTAGCCTCCACTTCATCAGCTAACCTCCTATTACCGCCACCTCGGCCCTCCATTACACCTTTAACCCCAAACCTAGCCACTCCTATTCCACCACTTAACCCTTCACCTTTACCCATGGTTAATCCTGAGCAGAATCTGTCTCTTTTTGCACTCGAGCCAACCCCAACTGTCTCCGAGCAAAGGGGGAAGCTCGACGTGTTTGAATCTCCACTTCCACTCATCCTTTCTCCAACACTTTCCATTACACCATCACCAACTATGGAGCCTTTCGCCTCCGCTTCACCCCCCTTTACTACTCGGAATGGGAGTGCTTCTGCAAGTACTTGTACCGAAGATGATCAAGAGCTGGGCAAGAAGGATTTGGCTACGGCCGAGCTATTCAAGATGCAAGAGTTTATTTGCCGGATGCCAATCCGGGTTGTTGTGCCAAGCATGGTCGAAGAGGCCAAGTCGCCGCCACTGCTCACTAAGAGAGAATGTCAAGCTTTGATGCCATGTAGGCTTGTGCCCAAAGGCCGGGAAGGGCACCCCTTGTTCCAACTTTCAAATCTTGAACCTTTTCTTCCATACAAGGGGCGAATGCCTATTCTATTCAACACTCCATATACGCCACAACCCCTGGGCAACACAATGCTTCCTATCCCAACTGTTCAACTCTCTCACACTATTACTTTTCACTCTTCAAGGGAGTTGTCACTTACCATTGAAGCTTCATCCATTGGGCCAATTGGCTATACACTTTCACTGCCATGGAGGGGCGGTTATCTTGGTGCTAAAGGGCCTTCCACTATTTTATCCACCTTCTATTCAACTCCATCCACATTCTTGTCTGTCACATTTTCTTCATGGGCCACTCCAAGGGTAAAGAGGAGGATCTCATCCTCTCGCCCTTCATGTTCGTCATATTCTTTTCATCTCATGCATTCTGTTGCATCCATGCATTCATCGCATCCCTTCTATTGCATCCACATGCATTTACACTTCTTCTTTCCCGGGTTTCAAAACCCGTATCTTCCCCGCCTTCCGGAATCTCCGGATCCCCCACGTTTCCCATATCTTCCGCCTCTATCTTCGGGATCTCCAGGTCCTCTTACACTCACTGGGCATTATGTCCCCTCTAATCATCCCTCAGGGCATCGCGCCTCTTTCCAACTATTGCATCCGCACTCCCCGGATTTCTCACCCATCCTCCTTGGGCATCGCGTCCCTCGATATTTGCTTCCTCCGGAACCTCCGGATCCTGCTCTTTGGGCATCGCGCCCCTACACACCCTCAAGTCCGGATCTTCTGGGCTGCTTACTGATTCTCCCTGGGCATCGTGCCCCTTTCCGTCTTCTTCCTCCGGAACCTCCGGACTTTCTCCCAGGGCATCGCGCCCTTTTCTATCTTCTTCCTCCGGAACCTCCGGATCTTTCACCCCTCTCTTTATCCCTTAGGCATCGCGCCCCTTTCCGTCTTCTTCCTCCAGAACCTCCGGATCTTTCTCTTCTCCTTGGGCATCGAGTCCCATGGTACCTTCCCCCTCTAGAACCGCCGGACTCTCTTTCCTTCCTCCCAGGGCATCGCGCCCTTTCTGATTCTCTTCCTTCGGAACCTCCGGATTCTCCATCTTATTCTCTTTATCTTCTTTCGGAGCATCCCGACCCTTCTGATTCCATCCCTCCGGAACCTCCGGACCCTCCTGATCCTTTTCATCCACTCTTCCCCGGGCACCGCGTCCCTCGGCATCTCATTCCTCCGGAACCTCCGGACCCTCCTGATCCTTTTCATCCACTCTTCCCTGGGTACTGCGTCCCTCGGCATCTCATTCCCCCGGAACCTCCGGACCATCCATCTTTCTTCCGATTCATCTTTCTACTCTTCCAAGACATCACATCCTTCATTTTCTTCCTCCTTTTCCATCATCTTTTCCCCTATTTCTTCCCAGGGCACCGCGTCCCTCGATATTTTATCCCTCTGGAGCCCCCGGATTCCTCCTATCAGGATTCTCCTCCATAACCTCCGGACCCTTCGGATCTGCCTCTTTCCATCTATCAATTTCTTCTTCCGATTCCCCCTAATCCTGGGTCCGACCCAACTTCTTCCACATCCACTGCCTTGGGCATCTGCCCATTCTCTCACTGCTTTCGAGGCTTTAGTCCTCACTCCTCCTTCTAATTCTCCGCTTCTTCTGTAGACCTTTCATGTGATCAGGGTCTCCACACCTTAGTGAGGGAGTTCTAGCCCTCACCTCTCTTCCTTTTCTCCTTATTCGTCTGAGTCTGATCTGAGCACCACTCCTTCTTGTTAAGCCACTTTCAAACCTTTGCTTCCAATCCTTTTACTGCCAAAGAGGACTATCCCACGATGATCAACCTCGCCTCTGACAGCTGCTTCTACAAAGGTTGCAAGGTAACATATTGGCGTAAGTACGCATTTTATGATATCATTACTCATTGCTTCACGCATGATTTTCAAAATAAAGTGCTTCTTAACAAGATTAAAGTGGTGTTTTAGACCTTTATCTTAGGCTTTATCTTATCTCATAAAAAAGTCTTTAGGCTTGCTTTTGCAGCACCTTTGGTTAATAAAAACCCCGCGCGGGAATTCGACATTCTCTCCCCGCTTGTTAAGAGCAACCCTTAGCTGGGCATTCCACACACTTCACGGCGTCCTTAGCCGGCTCCTTTGGTTAAACACCGTCCCTACTTTGGCCATGCCATGAGTATATCTGAAAGTCTTTTCTCTTCTTTACTCGGCCGAATGCAGGGGCAAGAGGTTGACGGATGAGATGACCCACCCAGGGTAATCCCCAATACGAGAGGAGTCTCAAATAGGGGCAGTCTTGACCCAAAATCAATATGAGTTTTCATATGAGTTTTCATGATATACATCTCGCCAAAAGGGCTATTATGAAAATCAAGTCAAAATTTCGATAAAAGCAAAATTGTGAATTATGGCATGTCAAGAGTGGCAAAGTCCCCGCAGGGAAAACCCTGGTCGTATGCATGTCAAGGGTCTAAAAATCAAAGGCACAAAGCCCCGGCACAACAGACTACCTCTTTGAGGGGAAACACCTTGGAAGGAATTCAAGTCCCGACATCTCCCATCCTGCATAAAGCTTATCCTCAATTATTCTTCTCTTCTCCCTCTAAGACCGAATGTTTCTCGGGTATGGCCTTGGTAGGAGCATCGTTAATCAAGGGCAGTCAGTTATAGGGCGCCACCCTTCAATGCACGCTCGGCTTTGGGTAATTTTAGCGAAAGGGGAAGGAACAAGGACCCCTAGCCAGTGGTTCAAAAACACCCTTTGATGCTGCATTAACAATGTCTAAACCAAAAAAAAAATTCAAATCAAAAGAAAAAAAATAAAAAAAAACTTGAATATTTCCTAAGTCAAAATCCAAAAAAATTGAATATTTTCTAAGCCAAAATCCAAAAAAAATTGAATATTTCCTGATCAAAATCCAACAAAAATTGAATATTTTCAAAATTCATAATAAAAATTCAAATATTTTTTAAAATCCACATAAAAATTCAAATATTTTCAAAACTCATAAAAATTTGCATATTTCAAAATCCAAAAAATTGCATTGTATTTTTCTGATGGTGCTTTTGCAGGATCGACAACTTTGCAAGGACCAAGAGCACGGGATGAGTCCTCTCCATTCATTGCCATCTACCTTTTGATTCTTCCCATGTTCACAATTGATCACATCTTCATAATTTGCTACGCATTACTCCGATTATTCATCTCCAAATCTTTTTTATCAAATCTTGCTGATCACTCCGCCGATGGGCATTATCAGATCTTGATCATTCAACTCCAAATCTTGATTAGCCAAGTTGTCATCCTCATGACAAACGACAAACAATGATGCTATGCTATCTATGCTTTAATGATGCTATCTATGTTATTCATGCCTTTCACGCTGTGCACACTTGAATGCTATTCATGATATGATACATACATGCTATTGATGCTTTGATTCATGCTATGCTTGCTATGCTTAAATGCCTTATTCATTGCTTGTTATCTTTTATATCTTGGCTGATGAATCTTTGAGCGCAGGAAGAAGCTCTTGGTCCCACCGACTGGGCATCATCATCCAAGCCCCACGGTGCTTGCACCTCATTTCTCAGTTCCCCCATGCTCATTGCTATCACCATCCCCCCTGTATGCATTCTACTATATGTTACATACGCTACTAGATTATATCAAGGACCTTGTGACTTTGGTAAATCTGGGATTTGAGTTCCCCTTCATCAAAAACAATGATGATTCCAGAGGAGTCTTAGTCACACGGATAGGCCGTTGAGCCGTCCAAGACTGGGGACGATGGTTCCCTTTTGCGAGTTGATGCGTGGATAAACGGGCTTCGGCTTAGTATCGGCTCGCAGAATGGGTTTCTTGACCCAATCTTGGCAGTTTAACAATATTATCCTTGATTATCTTATATTTTCATTTGTTTTAATTTTTCTTTTAAACCCAGCATGCATTCATATAGGAGTTTGAAACAATTTTTGGAAAATCATTCTGATAAGCTGATTTGGAGAGTCAAATTGATCTTAATCTTTCCAGATATGAGATATTCATTGCTGATGGAATCCTCAGTTCGTTTTGTCACTGTTTTGGGTCATTTTCTCGAAAGCTCCTTGTTTGGATTTCTATCATCTTATCTCAATCCTTTTACTTTGATCCACCTTGGCTGCAGCACGTCCACATTGGCTGGTAACCGCTCCCCAATGGTGAAACCTACAGGTTTGTGACCTGGGGTACTTCCACCGCGCTGGAAGTTGATCATTCTCCTTCGTGCCCGCGTGCACACTCCTCCTCTTATCCAAACATCGTTGATTTCATTGAATTTCCCGGGATTGCTTCATCTCGAGCTTTTGATTTCATTCTCATCAAGTGATGTTGATTGCGTGTCTCATCACACCTTGGCATCTACTTTTCAGTTTGCTCTGCTCCCTTGCAAAGCAGACGCCAAGGCGGGGCAGCTGTAGACACGCCAAAATTGACGTTACTGTGAGTGCATCTCGTATTACCTTGTAATGCCCCAATTTGACCCTCCAATTAACTTTGTTTGAGTTATTTTCCCCAATTTTCTTGGATTTCTCCCTTTTTTCCCTCTTCTTATTTTTCCCTATTTTTCTGGATTTTTTGGGCAGTTTTCTCTATTTTTTGGAATTCACGACTTGAAGTGGGGCGTGTTTTAATTAACGGCCTGGTCTGAGGCGCGTTTTGAAGAAAGGACGACTAGAGGCAAAGGCGTCAGTTTCTGGAATTTTCTGATTTCCAAAACAGAAAAATAAGAATTAACGACCCTCCTTGGGTCGTGTTTTTAAATAACGCCTCTCCCTCAGGCGTCTCTTCATCATTTTTAAATACAGAAAGTTTTTATTGCTAAAATTAAATCCGTGAATTAACGCCTTTGTCCCAGTCGTGATTTCAATTAACGCCTTGACCAAGGTCGTCAATTCTTGTTCAATTCCGAACTCCATCAGCACCCCTTCCTTTCCTCACTTACACTCCTTTTTCACTTGCGAGAGGGTTCCTATGGCTTCCTAATATTGAAAGGACACTTGGAGGAAGGATCCCCCTTTCCATCCTACCAAAACTAAGTTTTCTAATTTTTTATGGAATTAATTCCGAATTTCCCTTCCTTTCCTCATTTAACCTCCTTTTCCACTTGGGAAAGGGTTCCTATGACTTTCCAAGGTTGAAGGGACACTTGCCTAAGGTTTATCTCTTCCAAATCCAACTAAAACATGTTTTCTTATTTTCTCTTGGAATTAATTCCGAATTTCCCTTCCTTTCCTCATTTAACCTCCTTTTCCACTTGGGAAAGGGTTCCTATGACTTTCCAAGGTTGAAGGGACACTTGCCTAAGGTTTATCTCTTCCAAATCCAACTAAAACATGTTTTCTTATTTTCTCTTGGAATTAATTCCGAATTTCCCTTCCTTTCCTCATTTAACCTCCTTTTTCACTTGGGAAAGGGTTCCTATGACTTTCCAATGTTGAAGGGACACTTGCCTAATGTTTATCTCTTCCAAATCCCACTAAAACATGTTTTCCTAATTTCCCTTGGAATTAATTCCGAATTTCAACCCTATAAATAGAATCTCTCTCTCCCTTGTGAAAGAACATAAAGATCAATTCAAGAGGAGGTGCTGCCGGACCAAAGGCTCAAGGAGGAAGACTCCCATGCACCTAAAAGCTTCATCCATGGAGTTCTTCTTCCTCTATTGAAGATTTGAAGCCTCTACATCCATGGAGTTCTACATCATCTTCTTCCTCCATTGAAGATCTTCATCCTAGCTTGAAGCCAAATTGGAGAAAACCACTAAGCTTTCCCCTCCTATCTCTTATTTTTGCTTTAGTTAATTGCATGCATCATATCATTTTTTCTTTTATTTCTTTATTGAGATCTTCCCCTATTGTGCACTCTAGCACATCTCCATAGTGCAACACTTGCACATCTCCCTCTATTCTTCATCATACATCATCTTTTACCTACCCTTTTGCATAGGGGTTTAAAGGCCAAACACCAATAAGGTGTGTTCATATCCATGCTTTCTATGTCCATATTTACATTTGGATTTGATGCTACACATCTTGGTTTCTAATCCATGTTTATTTATTGGTGTTTGTTACTTTTGCAAGGGTAATCAATCAAGGAAAACTCTCTTCATCGGCCGGCCGATAGAAAGAGAAGGTGCACTCACAATCTCCCCCGCATTTAAGGTATTTATATCGCGATCCCTCCATTGATTATTTGTTATATCTTTTGAGGCCCTCGCGTCTCTGGCGATCACATTCCCCTTAGCATCCTCTCATGCTCCCCTTTTCTCCCTCTTTTCCCATTCCTCTATTCATTTTCTTTTTCCTTTTAATTGTTCTAAGTGGATTTCTTAGAATCTACAACACACACACGGATCTGTGAAGATCCACACACATACAAATGGTTTAGGATTACAACCACAAGACACTTGAAGAAGAGAAGGATGTAAGAATGGAAGAACACAAGAACAAGGGCTTGATTAGTGCTCCCCCTTATTTGATGAAGGATTCCTTGGATGCAGCTTGAGGTCCACTTGATGCAGGCTTGATTTTCTTCAGATGTGGCTTGATCTTCACTCTAGAAAGAAGGAAGAAGGATGAAGAAATCTTCTCGGAGCACTGTTCACGTCTACAGTGCAAGCTTCCTCCTTCCCACCTTTGGTAGCCTCCTTTGATCCACAATAAGCATTAGAGTTTTCCAATCCCTCTTGTATATATTTTATAGGTTCTTGAATGGTCCAAGGACTCTCCCAGACCAGATCCACAATTTATGGAGAGTTTGGTTGCTTAGGGATTAAACAATGCCAAAGAGAATGGCTTTTCTCGAAATGATAAAAAAGTCAACAATTGTTGGCAGCTCGGGGCTGGCGGTCGACCTACAGAGGCCAGCGGTCGACCTCCAGGGGCCGTCCTGTGGCCATTTTGCTATTGGGAAAATAGGTTGACCGCTAGCTCCTAGCGGTCGACCGCCAGGTTCACAGGTTGCCAGACTTGAGTTCTGTTATTTTAGGTTGATCGCCAAAGGTTCACAGGTCGACCGCCAGTCTCCAATCCTGCAAAAATCAAGTGTTAGCTCACTTGAAACTATCCATTGGTTCGATGCTTGAAATGGGCTTGTGTTATAGTTGATTACAAGTTGGTTTAAATTCGATATAACACATGGAAGGATTCATTAACACAAGTGTGAAATGGGATGAAATTTGATGGTTTAAAGCATGAAACTTCGTTTTAAAACAAGGTACATGGGACATAAAAGTCATGGATTTTGTTATCATCAAAATCACTCGGATATGTTCAACAAGCATGATATGAACGTGAGGCCCTCTTCTTCTAGCAGGCTAGAAGACGAGGAGGATTGAATCCACATCATTCCCTGTACCCGTTTGTCAAGCACAATCAAGTGATCATCTTTCCAAGGTACACGGCGTCGTTTCTTCCATCTCTACATCCTTTCGGCGTCGTCGGAACCTTGGTGGCGATCACGGTATGTCTTTCTCATCCTTTCATCCCACTTTTCTTTGTTCATATTATTGCATGTTCATGCATGCATGTTAGTTTAAGGGGGTGGGGTAGAGCTATTAAACAATCTATAATTTTTTGACGATCACGGTGGGACACTAATGCCCATCACATTTGTTTTCATACTCTTTTATAAGTTAGGTGTGTATATGTCCATGTTTAGGTAGCATTTTCTCCATTTTCCCACTGTTTTGGGTGTTTTAAGGGCTCTGGTAGCCTGTCGATCTTCTGGTAGACCGTGAGGGGGCAAAAAATGGTCATTTGCTTGACCACTTGTGGATTCTAGCAGTTCTGTGCGCGTGTTCATAGGGCCCTGTTCGTTGATGCATAACTTTCGCTCCCGGAGTCCGATTGCGCTGATTTTTGTTCCATTGGATAGCCCTTTGTATTTTCATTCCATAAATATACTATTTGCATTATTTGGTTCACATTTGCATAGTCTAATATTGTCATTATTTTTGAGTTTTCTGCATAAAGTCTGTAGGCAGGCACAAGGATAGGTTCACAGGTATGGCTTTGCTTAATGATTTGATTGCCTTCCCGAGGTCGGATTGACTTGTTCTTGGGCCCGTTCTGTAGCCCTTTGTATTGTCTTTTCATCCATATATTATTTGCATTATTTGGGTCACATTTGCATAGTTAAATATTGTCATCATTTTAGCATTTTGTGCATGCAATCTGCACCCAGGCACAGGGATAGGTTCACAGGTACGTCTTTGCTCAGTGATTTAATTGACCTCCTGAAGTTGGACGGCCTTATTATTGATCCCATTGGATAGTCCTTTGTATTGTCTTTCCATCCATATTGTATTTGCATTATTTGGGTTACGTTTGCATAGTCAAATCTTGTCTCCATCTTTACATTTTGTGCATAAAATATGCATGCAGGTTCAGGGGCAGATTCACAGGTACGTTTTGCATTGATGATTTCTTTGCCTTCCGGGTTCCAAGTGTGTTGGTTCCTGGTCCTACCTTGTTGTCCTTCATATTATCTTTGTCCCCATATATAATTTACACTCATATCATTATGTTTGCATAATTAAATCTTGCCATCATTTTTCACTTTTATGCTAGATTTTTGCATGCACTCCGATGCACATGGGGCCATGCATTGCATATCATAGTCACATTCCTACCTTGGTAAGTGATCCTCTTGCCCCCATATTCCTTGGTGTCGACTAGATGATCTTATTCGAGACTTCCGTAAGTCCCCATAAGCCGTGGATTCCCACACGGACGCCGGGCCGGTTGTACCTTTTCCACCCCTTAGGCTTGCATTTGCATACGTGTGAGAAAATTAACCTTAGTCAACCCAAAGTTTGGACCTTATTCCCATAGGATTCCTATCTTGAGGGAATCATGTTTAACTCAAATCATTAAAAGGTCTATTAAAACTTCTAAAATATTTCCCATCATATCAACTTGTTTGACTTGGGTGAAAACTCTCACATTATATTATTTGTGTTGTTTGGGCTTGTCCAAGCCCATTAGTGGTGTTTGTGTTGTATTTCAATCATCATCCACATGTTTTGGTGTTGATAGGCCCACTTAGGTCTATCCATTTGGTGTGTCCATTGTCATAAGTCTGTCTTGCCTTTGTCTTTACATTAGTGGGTCAACCCCCTCTTATCCTCAAGTCCATTAAGCCATTACGTCCCCACATGTATTCTCCTTGATATTCTTGTATTAAGTCTCCATTTGCCCTCATGGAGCATCATTCCAACCCCTTGTATCATTCTTCTTCCCAATTTTCTTCTTATTCCCGCGTGGACTCCTCTTCCTACGCGTGTTGAAGTTAGATGGAAGGCTCTATCACCACAGGATGTGGATCTAGAGGGGGGGTGAATAGATCAACTGGCTATTTAAAAATTAGGCCTAGAATCAAATGCGGAATTAGAAGAACACTAAACAAACACAGCCAATGCACCGAATGAAATACACAAGATCTGCTGAACAAGCAATCAAACACACGATAGGCACAAGGCTTTTAGGTGGTTCGATCAATCCGATCTACGTCCACCCCACATTCAACTCGAATGTGGATTACTACTGATACACAGCTTCAATCAGCTGGGCTCTACAGCTTGCCAACAACGGCTAGGGCTTACAGCTTATCCCGACCAGAGGAACACCCTCTGCAACAGCTGAGCTTCACAGCTTGCTCTGCTGGGCACTACAGCTTAGCCGACCAGAGGAACACCTCTGCAACACCGCTGCCTCACAGCTTGACACTGCTGACTAACAGCTTGATCGAACAAGAGTTTTCAAGGAGAAAATAGCAAGACTGAAAATAAACAAAACACACAATCGAATGGAAGAAAACCAAAATGACTGTAGCTCAAAGTTGAGCAATATCAGCTCTGGTAACTGGACCAAGAGGCTGATTCACAAGCTCTCACAATAACTCTCTCAACTCATCTCTCTTTTTCTTCTTCTCTGTTTGTTCTTCCTCTCACAGTGGATCTCGGTGGCTGCTGCTTCAGGCTGGATGTATAGACTTCGCCAACTTTGATCAGCCTTTTACAGAAGATGAAGACTGCTATATATAATAGCAGCAGGTGGATAAGGGAGCGTGGCTTCCACAGTTCCTGCCCAAGTGAATTCGCCAGATCCGAGGCAATTCCATCCACGTGTCAGCATCTGCACACCTCATCCTCTTGGGAACGCGAGCCATGTCAGCAATCTCAATAGAGAATCCCTGTCAGATAGAGTATCGGATGATCAGATTAAATAACAACTCTGTATAGACTTATCAGAAGAACTGCGTTGTATAGACTTCATATAAGTGAAAGTGATGTACAGACTTGCTGTATGAAGCAACCGCCGTACAGACTTAGGTGATATGAAGACTGTCAATGTATAGACTAAGTGAAGATCAATGCAATGTACAGACTTCGCAAATGAAGATGCAATGTGTAGACTTCATGAATGAAGATGCAATGTGTAGACTTCAGTGAGAAGATGCAATGTGTAGACTTCAGTGAGACTCAAATGAAGACAGACGATGTATAGACTTCAGAACTGATGCACGATGTACATACTTCATGAGACTCGAATGAAGACAAGCGATGTATAGATTTCACGACTGATGAATGCAATGTACAGACTTTGCAAGATGTGAAGGAGTTGAGTGTATAGACTTCACGATGTGAAGACTTGTCAACAAAGGACTGTACAGACTTGAGGTGAAGACCGATGTATAGACTTTCTAAAAGAATGGCTGTATAGACTTGAAGCAATGGAAAACATCGATTGTATAGACTTTGAACTACAACGTAGGTAAAAACATCGATGTATAGACTTCGAAGCTGAACGTAGGTAAATAACCCAATGTGCAGACTTTGAATCGCAACGAAGGAACAGATGCCAATGTACAGACTTTGGCAAACAGCAATGTACAGACTTGGCCAAACAGTCCAATGTACAGACTTGAGGCATGGAGGCCAATGTACAGACTTTACCTCGTGCAAGCTACAGTGAATGAATGTATAGACTTTGAACTCTTGAGCTCTGCATAGACTTTGCAGTCAACAGGCGATGTATAGACTTTGGAGTCTGAGACCAATGTACAGACTTTGTAAAACAGAAGCCTGTATAGACTTGGAAGATCAAGACGCTAAGGAAGACAGTCCACTGTACAGACTTAGATGCCATTGACAAATGCATGCTACAGTCCAATGTATGGACTTACATGAGACGCTCATTGAGACGCTCAATGTACAGACTTCGCCTGACACCGTCCAATGTACAGACTTTGCCTTAGACTTTAAATGAGACAGACAGTGTATAGACTTAGCCAATGCAATAAGTTGACGCTACAGTGTATGTCAATGCAATGAGTTGACACAGTCCAATTTACAGACTTTCAAGCCTGAAGGCTAATGTGTGGACTTGCACAGTAGCTTCAAACTATAGACTTGATATGTGTGCTTCGGCTGTACAGACTTCACTCTAGCAGGTAATGTAGCAATGCATATACTTTGATCTTGAACGTGCAGTGTATAGACTATGCAATGCACTGTGGATGTATGGACTTTGCAACGACGGGCAATGTGTAGACTATGCACAAACAGATGAGTCGACTCATGAGAACAGGGGGTCGACCCATAACAATGTATACACTTTGCAATCGATAGGCAATGTACACACTTGCTAGGATGCTACAAGAGACACGGACAGTGTACAGACTTACGTTGCTGTAGCAATGTATAGACTTTGAGACTTTGAGTGTGTGTTGAGTGTGAAAACAAGATAAAATGCATAGTACACACAGACAATCTGATAAAACTAATTTCATCAAAACATAAATAGTGTTTCCAATCAATCAAAACAATGTGTTGCCATATGAAGTAAAGTTACATGTCAACACCATCAACACAGAGGAGTCACAACAATCTCCCCCTTTTTGATGATGGCAACCCCCTATCATATAGAGTAGCAACATCCTGTCATACAGATGCATTTTTTATGAAGGACATGATTTGTTATTCAGATTGTTATGCAGATGCATGTAGATGCTATGAATGACATGCTGCATGCATGTAGATGCTATGAATGACATGCTGCATGCTACAAAATGTAAGCAACTCCCTGCTAACAAAATATAAAATTTCCCCCCTTTGCCATACCATGATGCAGATGCATACACTCCCCCTGAATGCAGAATTCTCAATTCAGAATTCTCCCCCTGAACTGAAGGAATGAATTCAGATAATATTCTCCCCCTTTGCCATCAACAAATAGGAGGGAAAGTGAGTGCAAGGGAAGGAAAAAGAAAGTTCAGCTGACTGACATTCTTAGCAAGTAGTTCAAAAATTAAGCAACTAAAGCACAGAACCTTCAGTCATATGAACTGAGAAACGACTTAGAAATTGAAATTCCGGTTTAAAGGTTATAAAAATGAGAGTTCATGCACTACATTCATTGGATAAGATAGATGTGCATGATAAAACAATAAACCAGAGTCATATTTACATGAGAGATTTAGTTTCAGAATATCTTACTTTCATAGACTCAGTAGAATGTGTTAAGAGAAACCAGGTCATGTATTGAAATTAAACAATTGACATCCATGAAATTTCTTTGAAGGAACAGTATTTTCAATATTATTTCATTTAGGGCATTCAGGTACCAAAAGTCTTTTTGCGTAAGGGTATACGTTTATCAGACGCCAATACCCCTAGATACTCAACATGATGGACCATCTTGCCTATGATCAAACTCAATAGAATTGATTGACACCTTTTTGTGTGAGGGTACACATTTATTAGACGCCAGTTACCCCCAGGTACTCAGTGAAAACAACCTACTGTTTTGATCATTTTATACAGAGATAGCTGATACACCTCATGACATGAGTGGTGTCCACTTCTTTGATGGATCACTCAGTTTCTCAGTGATTTACCAGTCATTGCTCTGTCAATGCTATTTTTCAAATAATTTTTAATGTTTTTCAATATCTTTCTTAGCTGCCCTTTATTTGTTTCAGAATAACTTGTTTAAGGACAATACACATACTTAGCTTCTCTAACATGATTTCAGATGAGTTTTCAGATTTCAGATATAATTAGCTTTGTCTGACATGAAATAAGATAACGGTTGAGAGGTTTATCAATTTTCAGCATCCTTATTTATGGATTGTAGTCTTTCAACTCTAAAGATTATAAATTTAAACCATTAAGTCAGTCTTTAAGCAATTAAAGTTCTTATGAGAGAAGAAGTATGTTTTCTATTGCTTAATATTAGAACTGACTAAAAGATTGCCATACCATCAGACTTAACTCTGAATTATATGCAATACTCCCCCTGTCTATGTGCATGTTATCTTGCAGATGTGGACTGAACAAATGATTTTGAAAATCATGCTTACTCAGACTATCTTATCGTGCAGTATGACCCATGGTACTAGGCGGAGAACCTGGTCATAAGAACCATCTCACACATAGTAAGAACCTCCAGACAGATTTCCCTGCCCTTTGGTAGCTTACCATTGGATATACCAGGGTAATGCAAGGAGATGTAGTGCAATACAATCATGCAGAAATATATACATATCATGCATCTAGACATATATATGCAATGATGATCATGAGTGCAATAAAAAAATATGAGAGTCATGCATTATCATAAGTCTGTTGCACAATGTTTATTCAATCTATCAACAGCAAGTCCAAATCAGAAGTTTATTCAAAGAAGCTCAAAAGTTTTATTCAAGTCAACAAAGAGTTCATTCATTATGTTGAAATTTACACAAGCCAAGTTCTCTACTAAAAAATTTAAAATTTTCATTTCCAAGTGGCTTAGTAAAGATGTCAGCAACTTGTTTGTCTGTTTCAATGAAGTCCAGTTCAATTTCCTTTTTGTTCACAGCATCTCTTAGAAAATGATGTTTTATTTCTATGTGCTTAGTCTTAGAATGATGAATAGGATTTTTAGCAAGGCATATGGCACTAGTATTATCACATAAAATTGGAATACATTCCAGTTTTATCTGATAATCATCTAGTTGGTGCTTAATCCACAGTACTTGGGCAACATAATTACATGCTGCAACATATTCAGCTTCAGTTGTAGATAATGTTATTGTGTGTTACTTCTTAGATGCCCAAGATACTAGACAGCCACCAAAGAATTGACAATAGTCACTAGTGCTTTTTCTATCTACTCGACACCCAGCATAATCAGCATCAGAGTAAGCTAGAAGCTCTAACTCACACCTAGCAGGATACCATAATCCTAGCTCTTGGATGCCTAGAAGATATCTAAAAATCCTTTTCACTGCTTTAAAATGATTTTCTTTAGGACTGGCCTGAAACCTAGCACATAATCCTACAGCAAATTGAATATCAGGCCTAGATGCTGTTAAGTAGAGAAGGGATCCGATCATACCTCTGTATAACTTCTGGTCAAATGGGTTACCTTTAGTGTCTTCATCCAAGCTTGTAGAGGTACCCATTGGAGAAGCTATCTCTTTAAGGTTATCCATCTTGTATTTCTTGAGTAGATCCCTTGTGTACTTGGACTGAGCTATAAATATTCCATCCTTTGTTTGTGTAACCTGCAGTCCAAGAAATAATTTGAGCTCACCCAGTGAGCTCATTTCAAACTCATTAGTCATTGTTTTAGAAAATTCCTCACACAATTTGGGGTTAGTTGACCCAAAAATGATATCATCCACATAAATCTGTACAATAAGAATTTCAGAATGACTCACCTTTGTAAACAAGGTCTGATCAACTACTCCTCTAGTGAAATTTTGATCAGTGAGGAACTTGCTCAACCTGTCGTACCAAGCTCTGGGAGCTTGCTTAAGACCATAGAGAGCTTTATTTAATTTGTAAACATGATTAGGGAAATCTAGACATTCAAACCCAGGGGGCTGTCTAACATAGACATCCTCATTAATTTCCCCATTCAAGAATGTAGATTTTACATCCATCTGCTGGAGGATTATACCTAGGGAACATGCATAAGCTAATAAAATTCTAACAGCTTCTAATCTGGCTACAGGGGCAAATGACTCTTCAAAGTCAATACCAAACTCTGGTTGTACCCCTGAGCAACAAGTCTGGCTTTATTTTTAACAATATTCCCTAATTCATCAGATTTATTCTGAAAACCCACCTAGTCCCTATGACTGTTCCATGATCAGGAGGTGGGACCAAGTGCCACACCTTGTTCCTGTCGAACTGATTAAGCTCCTCATGCATGCATTAATCCAATGCATATCCTTGAGGGCACAGTCAATGGACTTGGGTTCAATTTGAGAGACAAGAGCATATGCATTTAATTCATCCTGAATTCTAAAGTGACCTCTAGTTCTAGGGGGATCATTCAGATTGCCAATGACATTATTCACAGGGTGATCTTTAAGATATCTAATATTAACAATCTGAGTTTCAGGAATTTCACTTACCTCCCCCTGAACTTCAGGTTCTTCTTCATTTTGCTCTTCTTTATCTTCCTCACCATCAGACTGGTCTGCAGAGTTTTCATCTTTCAAAATGTTCCCATCTTCGTTCCTGCAATAACCATGGTTAGTTTCCATCAAGGTTTCATCAAAGATAATGTGTGGAGATTCTTCAACAATTTTTGAGTTTAAATTGAGCACTCTATAAGCCCGGGTGTTTTCAGAATAACCGAGGAAGATTCCTGGTTCACCTTTTGGCTCAAATTTATCAAGGTCCCTCTTGTCATTTATATGTATAAAACATTTACAACCAAAGACCTTGAAGTGGGCGATTGAAGGTTTCTTACCTCTCAAAATCTCATAAGGGGTTTTCTGGGTGGAAGGTCTTACCATTGCCCTGTTAATTACATAATAGGCTGTGTTGACTGCTTCAACCTAGAATTTTCTTAGCAGTTGACCTTCAACTAAGAGAGTTCGGCCCATTTCCGCTAAAGTTCTGTTCCTCCTCTCGATAACACCATTCTCCTCAGGTGTCCTAGGTGAGGAGAACTTATTATGAATCCCACTTGACCTGCAAAATTCTTTAAAGTGTGAGTTTTCAAACTCACCTCCATGATCAGTCAAAATATTTTCAATTTTCTGATTTATTCTTATATAGAACTCCTGAAATTCTGAGAATGCATCATTCTTATGTGACAGAAAAAATACCCAAGTATACCTAGAAAAATCATCTACTAAGATAAACCCATACCTCTTCCCTGATAAACTGACAGACCTGGTTGGCCCAAATAGGTCCATGTGTATCAGTTCATAAGGTTTAGTGGATAGGTTTTCCGTCCTAGATTTGAATGATTTTCTAGTCAACTTGGACTGAATGCATGCGTTACAAAATTTATTGTCCTTTTTAAAAGAGACTTCAGGGAGTCCTCTAACCATGCTATGCTTGTTTAGTTTATGCAAAATAGTATAACTCGCATGGCCTAACCTACGATGCCATAAAACTGCTAAATCTTCTCTACTGGCAGTAAGACATAGGTTAGAATGCTGAATATCATCTAAATCTATCATGTATGTGTTATTTATTCTTTTTCCAGAAAATTTGACAATTTCAGAATCAGGTTCAAAAACCTTGCAGCATTGAGAATGAAATAAAACCTTATGACCCTTATCACACAACTGGCTGATACTAAGTAAATTGTAAGCTAACCCTTCAACCAGCATAACATCATCAATACAGCAGGTAGAACACTTACCTACCTTACTTGATCCAATGATCCTACCCTTTGTGTTGCTTCCAAAGGTGATAAGGCCTCCTAGCTTTTCAGTTAGCATGCAAAACTTGGCCTTATCTCCTGTCATATGCCTGGAGCAGCCACTGTCCAAGTACCACAAGTTGCTCTTGGCTGCCAGGCATACCTGCACACACAATTAGGGCAAAGAGTTTGGAACCCAAGTCTGATTGGGCTCCAATGCAGATGATGTGCAAGTAAAGAAAGAGAGCATGGTTTTGGGAATCCACATTTGTTTGAAGCAGTTCTGTTCAGTGGATTTTCCAGATTTCTTTTTGTTTTACTTTCTCTTGTTGACTTTCTTCTTATTTGCACCAACAGAGTTATTCACAGAATTGTTGTTATTGTGCCAATGCTTCGGCCAGGTTGCATTCATAAAGTTTAGGCCATAGTAGTTCCTGGGTTGGCTGTGGAAATGTTGGTAATTCCTAGACATCCGACTACCATACCCATTTTCCCAATTTCTGACATAGGGTCTGTAAAAGTGTGTAGGTTGATGAACATACCCTGTATGCATCCCTTGAGTTCTAGTCCACCCACACCCATTAGGATAGATTGGCTGTGTGGGGTTGTAGGACTGAACTCTAGGTGGATTGAATTTGTTGGGCTGACTTCTGAAAGTATTTTGTCTTCCCTGCACCCTTGACCCTGCTGACCTATTCATAGGTTTTGGTTGGGTCCTTTTCTGTGATGATGGTGGTGAAGACTTTTTGGCATTGACATGGGGTTTGTTTACCTGAGCAGGCTGACCCCTAACCTTGGGTTGAGCACTAGAGCTAGGTTTGGAAGTTCCAATTCTACTAGGCTCACCTACTTTCTGTTTGCCCTTCTCCTCTGCATTTAGCCTTTTCAGATTCAAATTTGTCTTTATAGCATTATTAGAATTCATGTTGATCAGAGGTCCTTTCTCCTTTTGTGCAACAAAGGAAATAGTTTTCATTCCAAAACTTTTAGTTGCACTAGAGTTGAATCCTAGGCCCTCTCTTCTGAAATTTACCTTTGACCCCAATATTGCACTTGATAGAAATCTTTGGCGGAACAGGATTCATGTAGTCGACCCCAATTAATTGGGACAAGACTCTGATGATGATGATGATGATGATGGGTCATTTTCTAAATTATTTTTAGCTTATCCTCATTATCTTTCTGAACTTCATCAATAGATTTTTTCAACTCATTATTCACATTGAGGACAGCTTCATATTTTTCAGAAACAATTTTTATCTCATTTTCATAATTCTAAATTTTCAGTTTCCATGCATCAATTTCATTGTCTAATCTCACTTTTTCTTCCTTAGAAATTTTTAGTTCTTTATTGATTTCTTCAAATTCAGAACATGTGCGTTTCAGCTTACTGTTCTCAGTTTCTAAGCAGGCAATTTTATCAGACAATGAAGTATCATTTTGCATGATTTTAATTTTTCTTCGTAGATGCCTGTTTTCTTTTCTGACCTCATCTACTCTATCAGTAAGTTCATCATAAGCAACCATCCAGTAATAGTAAATTTTTCATAGCGAGAGGATACCTCATCAGATTCTTCCTCTCTATCTTCTGAGCTGGTTGCCATGAGACAGATTGGCTTCTCAGCTTCAACTTCACTGTCCGAAGTGACGCTCAAAGATCCCTCGTCCTCATCAGTCCAGGTACTCACCATAGCTTTCCCTTTTGTGTTCTTCTTCTTGGACTTGTCCTTGAGGTTCTGATTTGTCGGACATTCAGCTTTAAAGTGACCCACCTTCCTGCATTGATAGCAAACATTAGTTTCAGCTTTCTTTACAGGGTTTGATTTATACCTTGTGTCTCGGCGGCCACTGTTGGGATTTCTTCGGCTGAATCTTCTTCCTTCCTTCTTGAGAAATCTCCGGAATTCCCTAGTAATCATGGCAATATCAGCATTTGCCACTTCTTCTTCAGACAAGCTCTCTTCAGTTGATGATCCGTTGGGGCTGGATCGACTGGATCTGCTAGCACCAGCCTTCAGAGCTATAGGCTTCCTCTTTCTGTCAGCCTCCTCTATCTTCGGCAGATTCATCTCATAAGCCATTAGAGATCCGATCAGCTCATCTGCCTTAGTATTGTGCAGATCTCTTGACTCTTCCATAACTGTGGCCATGGTGTGCCAAATTGGAGTCAAGGATCGCAAGATCTTCCTTACTACATCATACTCAGAATATTTTTTCCCGAAGCCTCTGAGACCATTTGTGATAATAGTCAGCCGAGCATACATTTCTTTGATCATCTCATTAGGCTTCATCTTGAAAGCTTCGTATTCTGAAACCAGTAGATTAGTCTTAGTCTCTCTGACTTGTGAAGTCCCCTCGTAGATGACTTCAAGTGCATCCCACATTTCCTTCGCTGAGGAGCAGGCAGATATTCGTGAGAACTCGGTGGGATGCAGAGAGCACTGGATTGCATTGATTGCACTCCAGTTGAGCGTGGACCTTCTAATTTCCTCCTTGGTCCATACATCTTCATTTGGGGACAGCTCGAAAGGTCCCTTGCTAACCACCTTACAAATTTCATAATCTTTAGCCCTCAGGAATACCTACATACGGTGCTTCCAGTATGCGTAGTTGGTTCCATCGAAGTACGGGGGCATGGATGTGGAGTGTCCTTCAACTATCATCCCTCTTCCGTCCATCTGTGCTTATCCTCTTCGAGCAGTAAGTCCCTGTAGAAGTGTCTAGCTCTGATACCAAGTGTTGAAGTTAGATGGAAGGCTCTATCACCACAGGATGTGGATCTAGAGGGGGGGGGGTGAATAGATCAACTAGCTATTTAAAAATTAGGCCTAGAATCAAATGCGGAATTAGAAGAACACTAAACGAACACAGCCAATGCACCGAATGAAACACACAAGATCTGCTGAACAAGCAATCAAACACATGAGAGGCACAAGGCTTTTAGGTGGTTTGATCAATCCGATCTACGTCCACCCCACATTCAACTCGAATGTGGATTACTGCTGATACACAGTTTCAATCAGCTGGGCTCTATAGCTTACCAACAATGGCTGGGGCTTACAGCTTATCCCGACCAGAGGAACACCCTCTGCAACAGTTGAGCTTCACAGCTTGCTCTGCTGGGCACTACAGCTTAGCCGACCAGAGGAACACCTCTGCAACACCGCTGCCTCACAGCTTGACACTGATGACTAACAGCTTGATCGAACAAGAGTTTTCAAGGAGAAAATAGCAAGACTGAAAACAAACAAAACACACAATCGAATGGAAGAAAACCAAAATGACTGTAGCTCAAAGTTGAGCAATATCAGCTCTGGTAACTGGACCAAGAGGCTGATTCACAAGCTCTCACAATAACTCTCTCAACTCATCTCTCTTTTTCTTCTTCTCTGTTTGTTCTTCCTCTCACAGTGGATCTCGGTGGCTGCTGCTTCAGGCTGGATGTATAGACTTCGCCAACTTCGATCAGCCTTTTACAGAAGATGAAGACTGCTATATATAATAGCAGCAGGTGGATAAGGGAGCGTGGCTTCCACAGTTCCCGCCCAAGTGAATTCGCCAGATCCGAGGCAATTCCATCCACGTGTCAGCATCTGCACACCTCATCCTCTTGGGAACGCGAGCCATGTCAGCAATCTCAATAGAGAATCCCTGTCAGATAGAGTATCGGATGATCAGATTAAATAACAACTCTGTATAGACTTATCAGAAGAACTGCGTTGTATAGACTTCATATAAGTGAAAGCGATGTACAGACTTGCTGTATGAAGCAACCGCCGTACAGACTTAGGTGATATGAAGACTGTCAATGTATAGACTAAGTGAAGATCAATGCAATGTACAGACTTCGCAAATGAAGATGCAATGTGTAGACTTCATGAATGAAGATGCAATGTGTAGACTTCAGTGAGAAGATGCAATGTGTAGACTTCAGTGAGACTCAAATGAAGACAGACGATGTATAGACTTCAGAACTGATGCACGATGTACATACTTCATGAGACTCGAATGAAGACAAGCGATGTATAGACTTCACGACTGATGAATGCAATGTACAGACTTTGCAAGATGTGAAGGAGTTGAGTGTATAGACTTCACGATGTGAAGACTTGTCAACAAATGACTGTACAGACTTGAGGTGAAGACCGATGTATAGACTTTCTAAAAGAACGGCTGTATAGACTTGAGGCAATGGAAAACATCGACTGTATAGACTTTGAACTGCAACGTAGGTAAAGACATCGATGTATAGACTTCGAAGCTGAACGTAGGTAAATAACCGAATGTGCAGACTTTGAATCGCAACGAAGGAACAGATGCCAATGTACAAACTTTAGCAAACAGCGATGTACAGACTTGGCCAAATAGTCCAATGTACAGACTTGAGGCATGGAGGCCAATGTACAGACTTTACCTCGTGCAAGCTACAGTGAATGAATGTATAGACTTCGAACTCTTGAGCTCTGCGTAGACTTTGCAGTCAACAGGCGATGTATAGACTTTGGAGTCTGAGACCAATGTACAGACATTGTAAAACAGAAGCCTGTATAGACTTGGAAGATCAAGACACTAAGGAAGACAGTCCACTGTACAGACTTAGATGCCATTGACAAATGCATGCTACAGTCTAATGTATGGACTTACATGAGACGCTCATTGAGACGCTCAATGTACAGACTTCGCCTGACACCATCCAATGTACAGACTTTGCCTTGGACTCTAAATGAGACGGACAATGTATAGACTTAGCCAATGCATTGAGTTGACGCTACAGTGTATGTCAATGCAATGAGTTGACGCAGTCCAATGTACAGACTTTCAAGCCTGAAGGCCAATGTGTGGACTTGCACAGTAGCTTCAAAGTATAGACTTGATATGTGTGCTTCGGCTGTACATACTTCACTCTAGCAGGTAATGTAGCAATGTATATACTTTGATCTTGAACGTGCAGTGTATAGACTATGCAATGCACTGTGGATGTATGGACTTTGCAACGACGGGCAATGTGTAGACTATGCACAAACAGATGAGTCGACTCATGAGAACAGGGGGTCGACCCATAACAATGTATACACTTTGCAATCGACAGGCAATGTACACACTTGCTAGGATGCTACAAGAGACACGGACAGTGTACAGACTTATGTTGCTGTAGCAATGTATAGACTTTGAGACTTTGAGTGTGTGTTCAGTGTGAAAACAAAATAAAATGCATAGCACACACAGACAATCTGATAAAAGTAATTTCATCAAAACATAAACAGTGTTACCAATCAATCAAAACAATGTGTTGCCATATGAAGTAAAGTTACATGTCAACACCATCAACACAGAAGAGTCACAACAACACAGGCCCATCTTCCCGTGGTCTCTCCGACCGATCTGAAGAACAGACTAATCTCATGGCCCATCTATCATGCTTTGTTCGCCAAATGGACCCGACCCAGGCCCAGAGGCTCATTGCAAATCATCTTCATAGGCCTTCTTCTCTTAATGGGCCTTAATCCCATCTTCATGGGCATCCTCTTTTCAACGGGCCCTATTCTTCTGATGGGCCTTATTCTCTTAATGGACTTCATTCTTTTAACGGGCCTCCTCCTTCTACCAATGTTGCTGCTATCCCAATTGATCCTTATGCTCATGTTCCTTCCAGGCCCACATATCCTTCCACTCCTAGAATGGGCCCATATTCTTCTCAGCCCGGATCCTCTTATCCGGCCTATTACCTTGCTCCTGGTCCTAATTCACAACCTCTCGCTCAAGTTGGCCCATATTCTTCTCGATCTCTCCCTACCCAAGAGATGATCTCTAAGACCCAGCATCAACTTGATGAACTCCAACGTCGAATTGATCCTAAGTCCTCCTTAAGTGTTCCATTCACATTTCAAGATCTTCGGCTTCCGTCTCCATCACAAATTCCCGCATATCGCCGTTATGGTGGAGTCGGTGACCCGCGTGTGCACTTAAAGGAGTTTCTTTATGAGTCGGCCCAATTCCAACATGACCAACGCTTGATGGCTTATCTATTTGGTCTATCATTGGAAGGCCCGGCTCGGGATTGGTTCTTCTCCCTTTCGCAAGAGAAAGTTGTCAATTTTCAAGCCGTGCAAGAGAGATTTATTCCACAGTATCAAGACCAGGTAAGACCCAGATATTCTATGGTGGATCTGGCCCATGAGAAGATGAAGCCCAATGAGGATTTCTACACCTTTGCTGACCACTTACATCGCCTTGCCATGCAAGTCACGGGGCACATTCCGGAGCCAGAGCAAATCAAGATGCTGATTTCTAACGCAACGCCCGAGTACCGCTTCATCTTAGCCCTCAACGACATCACCTCCTAGCAACAACTTTATAACCAAGCCCGCTTCATCCGCCAACAACTCCAAGATTCCCTTGACCCTAAGTCTTCTCCGCCTTCTACATCTCCATACACCCCGCCATCAACATCTAACTCCACCTCCACATATCAACCTTCACCCTCCACAAGCCAACCCTACGCTCCCATGAGTCAGCCTTACGCCACATCCACCTCCACGAGTCATCCTTCCATGAGTCAACCTTCCACTTCTACATACCCATACCCTCCCGCATGTCAACCTTCCATGAGTCAGCCTTCCGCTCCCACATACCCGTCTCCACCTCCTGCCAAGGGAATTCCACACCCCGAGCAAGTGGATGCCGTCCACTACAATCCCACTCCTACGCCATTCCCTAGTTTATCCAGTTACCATACATTCCTACCTACGCAACCTTCATAACCGTCTCCACTACCTCATACCCCTCGGCATCCACCTTGCCTGAAGCGGGCTCCTCCTCCTCCGTTGTTGGAGTGTTTCACTGATATTTTTTGGGCTTTGATGGCCACTCACGCATTGCCGCTCCTTTCGATTGTGCCTTGCCAACCCGCGGTCAGGAATATGATCCAATTTTGCGATTATCATCGCCGACTGGGACATTTGGTCGAGGATTGTCCCGAGTTCCAGGAGTATATTTATGACTTGGAAGCCAAGAAGAGGATCGATTGGTCCGATATTCGCAAGGTCATTGCACATCTCAGCAAGCAGCAACAACAAGCAGCGCTGCCCAGGCAGCCGTCTCTGTTATAAGACCAGGGGCACCCCTATGAATATTCATCTGGCACCATGCCTGCTCCGTTGCCTACTCCAACACCCGTTCCTTCACCTATGCCATCTCCATCTCCTACCCCGGCTTCACCTCCATAAACCTAAAACTTTGCTCAGGCTAGTGCCTCCCCTTCTATTTTCGTTACCTCCACCATCGCTTCCACTCCCGACGCCGTGCGACGTGTTGTGTCAATACGTCGACGTTGGGCCCCATGGCTTTCCACTTCACCTTCACCCTCTCCACTAACATTACTCCCACTGCCCACATCACCACCATCGCCTGCACCTCCATTGCCTTTACCATCTCCGCCCTCTCCTCCATCTTTCTTGCTGCCTAAGCTTGAGCAAGCTCCGCTTTCACCTTCACCTTCACCCGAGCCAGTCATCGCCGCTATCCTTCCACTGCCTGAGGCCTCTACATCTTCTAAGCCTTCACCTCCACTACCTATTCCTATTACCACCACTTCTCCACCTACTTCCGCCCCACGGAGCGGGTGCGCGCTGCCTTTGGTGCCCCTTGGGTCTGGCCCCCATGGAGACAATGGGCCGAGTCAGGATGATGCTTCGCCGGTTGTACATTTCAAGTTTCAAGATTTCATCTACCGGATACCAATATGTGTTCTGGTCCCTGGCTATTTTGGGGATGATGAGCCTACACTTTTAAAGACGGTTGCCAAGAAAGGCTCTCGTACACTAGTGCCAGTTTCTTCTCGAGCGAGATCGGTGGCAATCTCTTTGCTCGCCGGAGGATTCACTATCGATGTTGTTATCACATCACGCTCGATTGTTGTTTAGTTCACTGGCCAAGAAGGGTTCTCTACCCGTATTTTGCTAACGCATATGGCTGCTAAGAGTTTGCTGGATTCTATGTTCAAGGGACAGTTCATCGTATTTTCTATGGATATTCTACATGTTCTATGCAACCTCTCTCGGTTTATTGGTGAGTCAGCCATGACAACACTGCGCATTACTCTCCCTCAGCTTCATCCTACTCTTCTGGTAAGGGAGTTATGCTTCAGGCCTGACTATCGAGTGGAGTTGCCAAACCTTAGGCTCTTTGTGCCGAGTGACAAGACTCCATGGTTTCATGAAGTTCATCTTTCTGAAGAGTTTCATGTTCAAGAATGTCCGCCTATTGTTAGCACTGGGGGTCTAGGGGCAACTTCCCCGATGAAGTTGCATGTTCATAATCGGGCCAGGCCATCTGCCAGATGGGCCCGTTATTTGAGAAGATGTTGCAAGATAAGAAGGCCAAAGGTCCGAGCCCACGCCAGGCAGGTCCGTGTTCAAGAAATTTCAGCTAAGAAGAGGCGGTGGCACAAGTTTAAGAGCTGCCAATTGTGCATTCAGGGGTCCACCACTTCCTCCCCTTCTTTTCATTCATCATTCCTTCTACTCAGGTCCCACCCTTAGGTGGTGTACCTTCCTTCATATGATCCTATTTCCATCATTTTCCCCTCCCTTCTTAGGTCTGTGCGTCCCCATTCCTCTCCTTTTTCCACGGATCCTCCAGATTTTCCCTCCTCTCACAAATCTAGGCCTCGGCCAATGTGTTTTCATCCCAATCTCAGGACATCTCCCAATTCTTCTCCTCAGGTACGTCCGGATTCTGCTTCTGATTCGTCCCCTACCTTGTCGGATGATTACCAGTCTCTTTCCTCGACCCTGTCGGGTGATAATCATTCTCTTTCCATGACTCTATCGGGTGATTACCATTTCTTTTCTCCGACCTCGTCAGATGACCATGATCATTCTTCTCCGGCCTTGTCGGATGATCACCATGTTTCTTCCTTACCTCTGCCACAATCTCCTTATTCTTTTCCTACTATTTCTATCTCATCCTTCCGGGGTTCTAACCCTTTTTCATGCTATTTTTGAGACTTTAGTCCACCTTGATCTCAGTTAATCTCTATTTATTCCGTATTTTATTCCTTGTTATCAGGGTCTTTATGCCTTAAGGAGGGAGTTCTATCCCTCGTCTCTCTTCCTTTTATCCTTCTCCGTCCAGTTTGGTGTCTGTCGCTCCTCCGTGTAAAGGAATCTATGATCCTTTGCTATCCTCTCCTTCTTTCGTCCTATCAAGCAAGGAATATGAAGCTTACGCTATTCAAGATCGCTTCAAGATGCTGGTTTCATGCTATGGATTTGCAAGGTATCTTTATTTTTGTGCAAGAACATGCTATTATTTCCATCACTATTATTCATGCACATCATTATAATGATGGTTCCTCACATGGTTTGAGTGGCTTTAGTTGAGTTTGCTTACGTCAGTCAAAATTAGTTCGCTTCTGCAGCATTCTTAGGCTGGTGATAGCTCCACGCTGGGAGTCTAGTTTCTTTCCCCGATCGTTGAGGGTGACCTTTAAGCATGGGTTTTTCACACACTACACTGTTGACACCCGTTTTATGACCAATAAGTCGGGTCATCTCCTTGTTCATTCTATATGATGCTCCGAGTTATTCCCTCTCATTGAGCCTTCTTGATCAGTTGGAGGTTTACTTCATGGGTTTTTACCTATTGGTTTGGGTCTGATTCCTTGTGGCTTGTCATTTGATGAAGCTTAGCAAGCTTTTGTTTTCTTTGGATCTTTATTGTCTCTAACGGTCCACCTCAGGGGCGTTACATCTTTCTGACGCATCAGCCCACGGCCGTTAGATCTTGAAGAGTCATACAGCTTAAAGCCTTCCTTCCAGTGCTTATCATTTTGCCTATCCGTTGATTCTAACGGTCTGTCGTGCGGCCGTTATATCTTTCTAACGCGTCAACTCATGACCGTCACATTTCTTCAGAGTCCAATTGTTTAGAACTTCTTCCCGTTGATCTTATCTTCTTAAGAGATAAGGTTTTGTGACGGTCTACGCCTAGCGCGTTACGTCCCTGTGGCGGTCTGTCGTGCAGCCGTTACATCCAACAGAGAGTCCTGGCAAGTCTGGTCTTTTCTCTGCTACTCCGTGGTCAAACTGAGAGTTTGATCTTGTGATTTCTCTTCCAAATCTGATCCTCAGGACCTTCTATTTATTTCTAAGGACTCTTGGGAGAATTATCTTCAATAGTTTGCTAAGAATTATCCTCCTTTCTTGCTGGATTATCCTCTGCTCAACCGGAGAGTTTGAGGGCCTATAAATAGAACCCTTGACTTCATGGCCTAAAGAGGAGAAATCTGGAGTTTGCGTCGAAGTGCTGCCGCATTTTGGAGCCACATCCAACCAAGGAGAATTGATTTTCTGCATCCATCTGCATCTTAGTCAAGGGAGTACTTTGTTTTTCAAGTGTTTAGTTTCATCATTGGCATACCTGTGTTATCCCTTCTCCTTTGCATCATAGCATTGTCCCACTCCGTATTCCACATTCCTCCACTTGTTTCATTCATCTAAACATCCTTCCTATGTTTTAAAACACCCAGAGGGGTTAAAAAATCAAACTACCCTGGTATTCCCCTTTCCTTTTGCATGATATTAAGTTCATTCGAGAATTGATGATACGTTGTGTGAAAGGCTAATCTGGGGTTATTTTCTTGTGTTCTATGTTCTTTGGCAGGTTTACAGGGTTCATAAGGTGAGGCCCAAGCTTTCTGGCCGGCTGGAATGTTTGGAGTTTTAAGGATTCACAAGCTTGTTCTGCAGACACTCTGACGGTCTTCACCAGGCACGTCAGGTTACTCTAACGGTTCATCTGGCGACCGTCACACTCCCTGTGACGCGTAGGTTCTGGGCTGTTACATTCAACAGAGCTACAGTTTCCTATTGGTTTCTCTCTCCCATGGGCGGGTGCATCATCCTCCTATTCTAAGGTATTTCTCAGGTCTTTGGCTTGTGTTTACCTTGGTGGCGATAACGTTCTTTCTTAGTATTGGGCATTGGTTTTCTCTTTCTCATATCCCTTATTTATCTTGCTTGTTTCATCCACGCGGTGTGTTTTCATTTATTCCTTTGCTCCACGCTCCGACGTGTGTTTTTCTTTTCCTTATTTAGTTTAGTTTGGTTGAGATAGCATTGCCCATGCTAGAGCTTGTTCTGATTGCCTAGGTTCATGGTCCACATGTTCATAGGTTGACTGAGATCATTGTTATTTGCTCATCATAGTTGTCATTCATCACATCACATAACAAAAGAAAGAAAACAAATCAACAATTTTTTGGCGATCATGGTGGGACAACTTGTGCCAATCGTGTTTTGATCTCTGTTAAACCTGCCATCATTTCCTTGTCTTGGTTTTCCCCGGATTTCCCTTTTATTTTCTGTTGTTTCTGGTTCCCTGGCTCCTCTGACGGTCTCCAGTTCCTGCGTTACATTGTTTCTGACGGTATGGTCTTCGACCGTCAATTACTTCTGACGCAGGTCCCCTAGACCGTTACATACTCCAAATAGGTACGCATCCCGAGGTGCATTCTCTTTCCGTAGTTTCTGCTGTGATATTCTTACTTGGGTGATACCTGGTCCCCTCCCTCATTATTCTGCTCATTCATATTCAGTGTGTGCATACTTGTTTGCTAGATTATAGGTTAGAATTTGCATGCACTCTGGTGCGCATAGGTTCATTCATATTTTCATACATTAGATTACATTTTCCTACCTTGGTGTGCGGACCTTTCATCTCCATATTCCTTGGGGCCGACTAGGAAATCACACCAAGGACCTCCATAAGTCCCCGCGAGCCGTGGATTCCCACACAGACGCTGGGCCGATTGTACCTTTCCACCCCGTGTCTAGGATTACATAAGTGAAGGAGTGATCACATTTAGAGTCAAACCAAGCCTCACACCCCTCTCCTATTAGGAACCCATTGTTGAGAGCACATTTTTAATCAATTTACTAAAGTTCCAAAGGAGAAATCATAGAAATCTTGTGGCATCATCTTAAGCAACTTGGTTGACTTGGAGTGCCTTCATTTCTTTTTCACTTACATCTTTGCTAGAAGTCGTCTAAGTTTGGTCACTTATTGTGTGATTGTTGTGTGTTGTTGTTTGCATATTCTAAGGTTGTCCGTTGCATGTGGAGTCCCCTCCATCCGTTAGAGGCATCATCACCCGGGGGTGAGTCCCTCTCCTCATCCTATTTCAACCCACTCTTTGAATCTACTATGGCTTCCTTTGATCTTCCTCGATCCCAAGAGGAGTCTCTCCCTCAAGGGCTTCTAGAGGATCCCTCTAGGGTTGTCTCGTTCCAGCCTAGGGAGGAACCCCTTCCTCCCTCATCTTCCATCCCCATGCAGATTGCTCCATCCACTCAAAATCCTCTTCTTCCTTCCGCCAATTCTGTCCTCCAGATGATGGCTCAATTAGACCCGGCCCAGCTTCAGGCGGTCTATCAGGTTATGTAGGGGTCCAACACCCCGCCTTCTCCTATTGTATTTGGTCATTCCAATCCGTCCGTCGCTCAACCTAGAGACGACGGACCCGCTGTCCAGCCCACTTCTATTCATCTCACTCCGGTCCAATCTAGGACCCTCCGCTTCTCCAATCTTGAAATGGGTCAGTCTTCTGATTTGGCCCATCAATTCCTTGATAAGGGCAATACCATTGTCCCTTCTTTCCCGTCGGATCATCACACCTCAGGCCCAACTGTGCCGCAAGTTCTTATTGGTCCGAATGATTTTATGTGCCCTCAGCAAGGGGTAGCCGAGGTCCAATCCAATGTGGGTCATCCTTCGATCCACCATCCTTTTTATGGACCATCTCCTCCATCTGTTTACCCTTCCGTTCCTCAAAATTCGTCCTTTACTGTCCCTGCTCCCTCCCGAGAGCAGGAGTTGCTTGATAAGTGGGCCGCCATGCAGCAGCAACTTGACTTCCTTCAAAAGTGGGTTGGCCCTCAATCTTTGGCAGACGTTCTAGTCCCGAGTTTTCAGAACATCCGGTTCCCTCCACAGTCCGAGCTCCCCAACTATAGAAAGTATGATGGGAACAGCAATCCTTTTGTTCATGTGAGGGACTTCTTATACGAGTCAGCTCAATTTCAGCACGATGATCGCCTCATGGCGTATCTGTTTCGCCGATCGTTAGATGGTGTTGCACTGGAATGGTTTTATTCTTTGCCACTGGAAGATGCCGAGAGTTTCAAGACAGTAAAAGACAAGTTTATTCAGAGGTTCCAAGATAGGGTCGGCCCGGAATATTCCTTTACAGATCTGGTGGCCGAAAAGATGAAGCCTGATGAGGAATTGGCTACCTACGCAGACCAATGGAGGCAGATGGCCGCTAGAGTGCCTGGCCACATTCCAGAGGAAGAGAAGGTCAAATTACTTATTTCAAATGCCACTCCGACCTTCCGCAACATTCTAGCCATGAATGATATAGCCAACATGTATCAACTTTATAGCCGAGCGCGCTTTATCCAAACTCAGTTCAAGGATTCCCCCATACACTCACTCTTTGAAAACCAAAAGCCCAAGTATCATAAGAAACCTCAAGGGCCTGTTACTGAGGGGATACAGACGAACGAGCAAGTTCAAGCCGTTGCTTTTCCTTTCCAAGCCACCACCTTCCGCTTCCCCCAAAATCCCCGCACTCCACAGAACCCCGCTCCCCAAAACTTCCAAGTCACTCCACAAAACCCTCCGCCTGCCTTCACCACTCCACAAAATACCTTCGCCGCACCACAGCAAGCACCACAACCTCCGCAATATCATAATGTCCCTCCACCCAACGGCTATAACAATAGCAACAGCAAGCGTCCGGCTCCTAAAAGGGCACAATACCCACCCTTGCTAGAAACCCTCACGGATATCTTCTCAGCTCTCATGTCAGTGAATGCTATACAACTTCCTCCGGAACGACCCATTTGGAACACATCCGTTGATCAAACAAAGTATTGCATATTCCACAGGCAGCCGGGGCACACAATCGAAGGATGTTTTCAGTTCAGGGACTTAGTGTATGACCTCCATGAAGGACAGAGAATTGATTGGGCCGAGATGCACAAGGCCATTATTGAGATTAAGGAAAAGAGAAGGCAGCCGCCGAGGCAGCAAGTGCAGCAACAACAGGCACCGCAGCCACAGTAGCAGCCACAGCAATAGTAACAGCAGCCGGTTCAGGATTTAGGGATTCATCACAACCCGATGCCGAACCATCCTCCCGCTCCGCAGCCTTAGCAGCCAGCACCGGCTCAGGTCAATGTTGTCCAGCCCCCGGCCCCTAACATCGGGTGGTCTTTTGATGACGACGGCACCACACCGCAGATAATGGCCCTCCACCATAATCACCGCAACCCCCTTGTTTCCCCTAGCATGTTACCGACACACCCTCACCTTCACCACTTGTTCTCCCATTTGTACCCGCTCCAGTAGCTCCGCCACCACCCACAATCCTGTCACATCCCTCACCAATTACCCCCGTTACCGTCATTACACCGTCTCCCAACCCCTCACTCATCACCATGCCTCCACTAGCCCGTCCTCCCCCCATACCAGCACCCATCATCACCACCCCGCCTTCCACTAATCCCTCATCCATCATCCGCCCATCGCCACTTATCACCTCCACTAATACTACATCCTACCAAATCCTCTCTCCTACACCGCCTATTCCACTCATCCATGCCACCGGGCCAATTATACTATCTCCTGATGCCGTGCCGGCACAAAACCTCACCCTACGGAGCGGGCGGCTGTTCCATCAGAATTATCCCACTACTTCTAATCCCCAGTCTTCCCAGCCGGCCGCCGAGCAGGAAGAAACCGAACCTCTGTCGGGTACCCAATATGACCTGCTACATCATTTGGATAGGGTGCCCGCCAAGATATATGTTCTGGAACTCATTAAAAGATCTACCCTTCACCAGGATGCTCTCAGAAATTTGCTACAAAAGGTGATGGTTAGTGAAGATATGGTGGTCGATAGTCTACCTATGGCACTGGCAACAATTTCCAAAGGGCCGGCAATCACATTTTCTGAAACCGAGCTAGCTCCTCCAGAGGCTTGGCAAATGCCGCTCTGCATTTCAATCACTCTGAATAAAGTCAATATTGACGCAGCACTAGTTGATACAGGGGCGTCTATCAATGTATGTCCACTCAGCACTCTCAGGGCATGCAATATACCAGAAGAACTTCTACGTCCAACCCCCACTACCATAGCTGCATATGACAACTCGAGGAGAGCATGTCATGGGGTGGTCACTATTCAAGTAGAACTTGGGCCTCTTACTATGCCCGTGGAGTTCTATGTGCTAGACATTGACCCTATGTTCAAGGCTATCTTGGGTCGCCCATAGATTGACACTCTCAGCGCCGTACCCTCCACTGCACATCAATGCATTAAATTCCCTTTCCAAGGGAGGGTCGTCAAAGTTAAGAGCTTATCCACGGTCCAATCCGTTAAGGCTATTTTAGAAAAGGTTTTTCCCACCTTATGGCCAAGCAGCCGGCCAGTTATCTCTGTGCTAGATCTGGACTTTCCTTGGACTTATGCACCCCGCAAGCCCGTCGCTGCTACGGTTGATATCAAGATGAAGCCCCAGATCTGAGATTCTAAGTGCTGGGACATTATATTAAAACTAGACTACCAACTAGGTAGAGGTCTCGGTGCTCAATCGCAAGGAAGGACCAAGCTCATCCCCAAGGGAATAAAAATGAACAGGAGAGGTCTCGGCTACCGAGAGACCGCATTATCTATGATGGATGATTCTGGGCCACTCACCTGGGACTACCGTCAGCATTTTATCAGAGGGCCTCTTCAGCAAGGCACATTGAGCCCACAGCCAGTTCTGCTAGAAAGGAAAGGTTCAGTTTGTCCAGTTGCCAGTCCCCCTCTACCACCAAAAGGGCCAGTTGATGACATGATTAACTACAGTCAGGCCTTTGAGAGATTGTTCCACGAAGAGGGTTGCCGACAGAAGCATCAAGAGGTTCGGCTCGTCCAATGGAGGCGGAAGAAGCAGCCAGTTCAGCATCCACGTGAAAAAGGGAGCTCACCTGCTATCATCTCTTGGTCTCCTTCCCGTCTCACATTTCTCCTCCAACTATTGGAGCCCATTCCTCGTTCTCCCCCTATGATGGTTGATCCGTACTTTACGGAGGGACCACCTGAAATCTTGTTTGTTCCTTGCGCCTGTGGGCATTGTTCTCCTATTAATCTGGTCGATCTGTTCACTCCTCCTTCACCTACCACTCCACTCCACGAGATGTGGTTCCGATCCTCCAATCCATTCTTCGATTGCATCTTCCCCAAGTTGTTCCCCATGCAACTCCCGCCTCCTCCATCCTGTTGTATGGTCTCCACTATTCTTAAAAAAAAACATCAAATTTAAAACGGAGATTTCAGTGGAAGAATATGCTACCCTGTCTTCATCCTCCACCCAGGGGCACGAGTCCCCTGCTCCTTCCCTTCCACTAGATTTTATTTCCCCTAGGTTAGGATTAGGGTCCGTTGAGTCTAGGGAAGTAGAGTCAGTTAGGTCTAGAGAAGTAGGGTCTTATTCTAGCTCGTCCAACCCTTCCTCCCCTGGGCCGCGCCCGCTCGCGCGTCCTCAAAAATATGTTCCTGATAGATTCCTACAATATCTAGCTCAGCGATGTCATGCTCTTTTAAGGTGCCCAGAATTTGTTGCTACCGCAATCATAATCGAAGATGAAGACGAAATAGAGGGCGTGTAGAGCGATGATGGACTCGGTGTCTATGAAATCCTGGATGAAAAAGACCCGATTGATGATGAGGACAGCAACGTAGATGACACTGCCGATTTGTATGCACGAGGATTAAAGAAATTTAACGAGCCATCATCGGCAGTGGATGAACCTACGAAAGAAATAAATCTGGGAACTGAAGAAGACCCAAGGCCCATCATTATTGCCGCTAATCTCCCTCCGCAAGTGGAAGAAGATTTTATGAAGGTTCTAAGGGAATATAACGATTCTTTCGCCTGGTCTTATGAGGACATGCCGGGTCTTGACCCCTCCTTAGTAGAACACCAACTCGTGCTTAAACCAGGGGCAACACCTATGAAACAACGGTCGAGAAGATTTCACCCCCACATGGCCTTGAGAATTAAGGAAGCAGTCAACAAGTTGTACAAGGCCAGATTCATTAGAGTGGTTCTATACCCTCAGTGGGTGGCGAACATAGTCCATGTTATCAAGAAGCATGGAAAGGTTCGTATTTGCATCGATTTCAGGGATCTTAATAAAGCATGTCCCAAAGATGATTTCCCGCTGCCTCACATCGACGTCCTGGTCGATAGCACCACCGGGTACGAATCTTTGTCATTCATGGATGGTTACTCAGGATATAATCAGATCCGTCTCGCTCCTGAAGATCAAGAGAAGACCTCCTTCACCACACCCTGGGGCACGTACTGCTATGTGGTTATGCCGTTCGGTCTGAAGAACGCGGGTGCCACCTACCAAAGGGTGATGATGGCTATTTTCACGACATGATGCATATCTATATGGAAGCCTACGTGGATGACATATTGGTAAAGTCAAGGACAAAAGAAGAGCACCCCTCTATTATGGCTAAGGTGCTGCAAAGAGCCAGGGAGTATAAGCTTAAGATGAATCCGAAGAAGTGTGTTTTCGGAGTCTCTTCGGGGAAGTTGCTAGGGTTCATAGTGAGCAAACTGGGGATCCAGATTGATCCTAACAAAGCACAGGCCGCCATGGACATGCCTCCGCCAAAGAACATCACGGAACTTCGAGGACTGATTGGAAGACTGCAATTCATTAGAAGATTCATATCCCAACATTCTCAAAGGTGCCGCCCGTTTTATGAATTGCTAAAGGCGGGGGTTAAGTTTGAATGGAATCAAGACTGCCAGAAGGCCTATGAGGATTTAAAGGAATATCTATCCAATCCCCTGGTTTTGCAACCTTCTGTCCTTGGGAAACCCCTAATCCTATACATCTCGGTCATTGAGGACTCCCTAGGGGCGGTCTTAGCACAAGTAGATAACGAAGGGAAAGAGCGGGCTGCTTATTACCTCTCTCGGTTATTTAACCCGACTGAGGCCAAATACACTGCTATGGAAAAGACTTGTGCCGCCTTAGTGTGGGTAGCTCAGAAGCTTAAACATTACTTCCTTACCCACCCAGTTAGGTTGATCTCTAGAATGGACCCGATCCGCTATCTCTTAGAAAAGACTGTCCTTTCTAGTAGGTTAGCTCGTTGGCAGAGCTTCCTCTCCCAATTCGATATCACATTTATCGTTCAGAAGGCGGTCAAAGGATATGCCATCGCTGAGCATCTTGCCCATCTCCCAATCCCTCACACTGACTCTATTCAGGATGATTTCCCTGATGAACATCTCTCTGTCATTTCTCATCATCCCTTTTGGTCTTTGCACTTCGATGGTGCACTCAATTCTCAAGGCCGAGGGATAGGCGTTGTTATGCTCACTCCAGAGGGAGTGACAATTCCCTTCGCGTATCAACTACGATTTCCTGCTACCAACAATATCGCTGAGTATGAGACTCTCCTAGCCGGATTAAAGCATGCCTACCTTCTGGGCGCGCGTTACTTGAATATCATAGGAGACTCTCAGCTCGTCTTGCGGCAAGTTCTGTCCACTTACCGCACTCGTGACCCCAAGCTTAAGCCATATCAAGACTTGGTCACGCTCATTGATAGGCAATTTCGTAAGCTGATCTACATTCATACTCCTAGGTCTCAGAACATCTTAGCCGATGCCTTAGCATCACTTGCCTCCTCTCTATCCTTCCCTCTCAGTCGGGGTACTGAGACCATCGTCATTCAGAGAATGGACGCACCCTCTCTGCAAGATCCTTGGTACGTCAATCTTAGGAAAACTGTAGAGGTGAGGGCCGAGAAGGAGGACCTCAAGGAGGTATCTTTGATAGAACTAGAAGAGATCCTGGAGGAAGAAGAATTGCCTTGGTATCATGAAGTTGAGTTATTTTGCAAAGACGGATCGTTCCCAGAAGGGGTAAATGCCGAGCAGCGCAAGTCAATAAGAAGAGCCGCCTCAAGGTATACTATTGTCGCAGGAGAACTATACAGGCGTGCTACCAATGGAATGCTCATGAGATGCTTAGATGATGATGAGGCTTGGAAGGTGGCTGAGGCGGCCCATTCTAGTGAGTGTGGAGGTCATGTCAATGGCCAGGCTCTAGCAAAGAAGATCCTTAGGCAGGGCTACTATTGGCCCACTCTAGAGGAAGATTGCTCCCTCTACGTCCGGAGGTGTCTTAAATGCCAACTCCACACCGATAAAATACATGCTCCAGCTTCATCTCTCCATCCTCTTTCCGCTCCTTGGCCATTCTCTATGTGGGCCTTCGATGTTGTCGGCCCGCTCGGTGATCCTAATTCTCAGATCAAACAGAAATCCTTTATCCTTACCGCCACTGAGTACTTCACTAAATGGGCCGAAGCGGAGGCGTACGCAGAGATCAAAGCTTCAACGGTGTGTCGCTTCATCATTAAGAATATCATCTCACGGTTCGGAGTGCCAAGCAGCATCATCACCGACAATAGACCCCAGTTCGTCTCTCAAGAGCTCAAGGACCTTTGTAAGAAGTTCAATATTGCATTGCATCATTTATCTCCATATTATCCGCAAGGGAACGGTCAAGCTGAAGCCACTAATAAAACCCTTCTTAAAATCATAAAGAAAACATGCGAATCTCATAAATTCTCCGATTGGCCGGAAAGATTATTGGAAGCTCTGTTGGCTTACCGCACCTCCGTCCGTACTCCCACAGGACAAACTCCCTACGCTCTTACCTACGGGATGGAGGCGGTGCTCCCATATGAGATCTTGATCCCTTCCCTTAGAGTGCAGCTCGATAAGGAACTTAATCTCGATGAACGTCGAGAGGCGCTGCTCGTCCAGTTGGAACTCTTGGATGAGAAGAGGATGAACGCGGCCGATCACGTATCTGTTTATCAAAAGAGAGTCTCGCATTATTTTCAAAAGAAGGTGATTGAACGTAAATTTCAAAAAGGTGATATGGTTTTGAAACGTAAATTCATTCGGTCTGCAGGTCCTAGGTCTAAATTGCAACCTAACTGGGAAGGGCCGTTCGTTGTAAAAGAGGCTTATCCAGGGAATGCTTATCGCTTAGTGAACACAGAAGGTGAGGAGCTCTCTCACGCTTGGAATGGGTTGTATATTAAGCGTTTCTTTCCGTAGAGTCTAACCCGTGCCACCCCGGCAGCAAGGTGTTCCTTTCCCTTCACCATGAAAGAGAAGTCTTGAGTATGGCAATCACACACTACACGACATCCCTGCTCAGGTTTTCGCTTTGTAGACATCGTTTCTCCTTGGCCATGCTTTGGGGAAAAGTCGAAGTCCCAGTCCGTTTCTTTCTTCGGCTGAATCCAGGGGCAAGAGGTGAATAAGGAGGCGATGACTGATTCAGGCACCTTAACGAGAGGAGGTCTCAAATAGGGGCAGTCCATTATGACCTGACGCCACAAGCAAAGAAAGGAAAAGAAGAAACCAAAGGAGCAATCTTTGTGACATAATCCAAAGCATTATCTCAAAAGTCTATCGATCATGATCCCAAAGCTCCAGAAAGGCAAGAAAGAAAAGCTAGGCATGGTAAGAGTGGTAGTACAGTTCCCTGCGGGACGAATGAGCCCGGTCGTATGCATGACTAGAGTGGACTAAGGTTTGATGACGGACACAAAGCCCCGGCATAACAGACCGAATCTCTAATGGGTCGTTTGGAGAGGAAATCAAGTCCTACAAACTTCCATATCTGGCCTAAGCTTACCCCTGTGTTCTTTTTTCTTTTTAGGACTAAGACTAGTACCCTGGGTATGGCCTTGGTAGAAGCACCGTTTTGCGAATCAGGTCTTGACCAGGGGTTGCCACGTTGTTGCACGCCAACCTTAGGAACTCTTAATGTAATAAGAAGGGCCCACGTTGCCGGGGGAAGCATCGGATTTCAAAATCCAAAAAAATCATATATTTCCAAAAATTCAAAAAAAATCATATATTTCAAAATCCAAAAAATCGTATATTTCCAAAATCCAAAAAAATCATATATCAAAATCCAAAAAAAAATCATACATTTCAAAATCCAAAAAAAATCAAATATTTCAAAAAAAAGAATCAAATATTTCCAACATCTCACAAACATTCAGATATTTCCCAAAACTCCAAAAAAATGCCATCATATGCATTGCATGCATCGCATTATTTCTATTATATTTTTCACCTATTTGATAAGGCTCCACCCCTTGACCAAATATCAAGAAATGGTCATTCTCTAACTTGCTTTATGGCAAGGGGTTGAGTCTAAGAATAGATCTAACTTGTTTCTTGTCTAAGTGTGTGCAGAGCGCAGGTTCAAGCTCGGGTTGAAATCTCACAACTGTGCAGGTCTAGGTATGTAACGCACCGGCATCAGGCCGTCACACTCATGTAACGGTCCATCCTTGACCGTCACATTGTCTTCAGGGCGTTGGCTCTATTCTCTCAACAGGTCCATCTCTGACGGTCTTCATGCAGACAGTCACATCCTTCTAACGGTCTATCCCTAGGCCGTTACATCCTCCAGAGAACAGAATTCTCAGTCCATTCCCCTAACGGCCTATCGCCAGACCGTCACACCCTTGTGGCGGCCCTTTGCAGGACCGTTACGCTCTCCAGAGGCTGTGCTTTCAGATCATTCTACCAAAATCAAGCAACAACTCATGCTCATTTCAATTAAAATCACTTTCAAATCATTCACTTAAACTCATTCAATTGGACTTAATGCAGCATCAGTTCTAATTGTCAATTTATATCATCATCATAAACAAAATCAAGCTACATTCAGTTTCCTATCCGCAAGAGGGCGGATCTTCCTTAATTCTTTCACGTAGCCATGGCGTGTGTCGTCGTTCTCTTGCCACGGACGCACCTTACTGATCCCCCACATGGTCAGCGCGCTCCGAATTGATCTTTCATCCTCCTCGGTCCCCATCTTCCTAGGTAGAAGGGGAGGATAGTGTGATAATGCAGGAACTTCTATCCGAGGTAGTCCGATCTGAAGATGGCACCGGTGCGGGTTGTAGATCGCCATGGTAGTATTCCCCACTAGCTGGAGGTCCAGGCCTTGACGCCGCGGTATTCTAAGCAAAATGCTCCGAAGGATTCTTGGTCGCACGATGAATTTCTCTATTGGCAAAGTGTTGAGGAAGAGGCAACATTCATCCCGTGTTTTCTTGTCCGTCGTCCTGCATTCAACCTGAGAAGAAAATCCAAAGGCACCTCCAATAAAGAACAAAGGGTGGCTCCCAAAGATCCGGCTAGCAGAAGTTATGTCTTCCTTTGGTTGGAATTTGACTCTCACTCCCATCCAACACTTAAGGAGTATCATGGAACCGAATAGAGGTCCTCCTAAGCAAGCGGAGCTTAGTCCTTCATAGAGATATGAGAGGATCGCTTGAGAGATGGACATCCCCCGCCACAACCCGCTAATAATGCTGAGATTTTGGGTATCTAAGAGGTGGTCGATAGTGGTGAAAAGGAAGACTCCGCATAAGCAAACCGACACCACCTTGGCTATTGCTTCAAGTCTCTCCCACTTGTTCTTGCAATGAGAGACTATCCATTGAGCCATGGGTATTAAATGTATGTGGTGTGGGCTGATCATGGTCCTCACGTCCTTTGGATTGTGAATGAAATCGCTCAAGATCAAGGACGGGTCAATAGGCTCCACCGTATAGCAAACTAGGTCCTCATCCCCTGCCTTAGTCTTAGGAAGGGTTAGGTAGAGCTCTACCTCCTCTAATAGGACTGAAGCTTCAAAGGAAGGGAAGATGAAGGTATGTGTTTGTGGATGCCACAACTCTATGAGGGCTGAAATGCTTGGCCAATCTAAGGATAATTTCTGAAAGTTTTGCCTAAGACCAATAGAGGTTGAAGGTGCCATGCCCTAAGGATTGCTAAGACTTCTAAAGGGAGTTCTTTGATCATGGGAGCCACCCACTTCAAGTTGGAGTAGCATCTTGGACCGGGAAGAGGCTAGAAGAAGAAGAAGAAGAGATTATAGGAAGTTGAAGTGCAGAATTATTGAACTTGGTTAAAGGAATTAGAACTCACCACTCTTTGAGCACTTGAGCTCAGATGCTTAGGGATTTATGTCAGCCTTTGCAACTCCCCATGCTCTTTCCTGGCGGCTCTAGGTCCGGTGTAGACCTTCTCCTCCAAGACCATCACTTCGAAGCTTCTCTTCATGGTATTTCTGCCCTAGGAGATGTTCTTCAGCCCTTGTAGAAGAGAATTAAGGAAAGCTATGTTTTAGCAGCGTTCCTGAGTTTTTAAGGCTTGCTTTTGGCTCTAGGATGATTAGATTTGGGTTATAAGACCTTATCTTAAGTCTAGGAGAGTTCTAGTGTGGATTGAAGGTTTCTTATCTCGGGTTTTACCTCTCACGGTGCAATCCGTCTCGGAGTACACCTCATTCTCTAACAGTCTATTGTAAGGCCGTCACTTGTCTCTGACGCTTCAACTCTGGGCCGTTGCATTTTCTATGGGTTTCTTTTGACCTAATCTCGTTTTGTCAAGCGGAACGGTCTGAGCTATGACCGTTACTTGTTGTGACGCAAGGACCCTGAGCCATCACATTGTCTACATTCAGTTTGATCCTTCTTTGCTCGATCATTTCCTGACGGTCTGGGTTACATCCATTACATCATTCTGACGCTCAAGATAGAGGCCGTCACGTTTTCTGCACGTTATTTTAGTCTAGCATTGCTTTGTCATCCCTAACGGTCTGGTTCTGGCTGTCATATCATCTGACGCTCCCCAGTGGACCGTCACATTTCCTGCAGATCAGGTTGCAGTCTGGTCTCTGTCATCCCTGACGGCCCCATGGTGGTGCGTTACATGACTCTAACGCATCTTCTCTAGACCGTCACATTTTCTGCTACTGGTTCTATGCCATTCTCTTCTGCCTGAGGTTAGACCTGCCGGTCTTACACATTTGACAGTCCTTCTGAACATTCACACATCGATACACTCATGCATTCCATAAATTCATTCACTCCATCCATTCCATTTATCTGCATTTCCATTCACACATTCATACATTCATTCACATAACAAAACAAAAACATAAAAAGAACTGTTCACTTCACTTCACTTCACTTCATTCATTTTCATATATAAGTTATGTACAAGTAACAAGAAAAAACCAAAATGCGAGCTCATTCGGCCGGCTTGTCCGCCGGGCCGCCGTCATCATCTCCGCCCTCGGGTCTCGTTGCCGGTGGCGCTATGGAGGCACTCTCCTCCTGCTGTCCTCTCTCTGCCCTATCATTCCTCCGCTGGCCGGAGGAACTGACAAGGTAGTCAGCCATTGAGTCGGTACGGGCAACACTCCTTGGTGCTCCACTCTGAGAGGCGCTCCGCTCTGGTGCTCGGCCCATCATCCGTATAGTCCTCTCCAGAGTCCGTACCTCGACCTTCATATCATGTGCCTGGAGCCGCGTTGCTCGTGCCTCGGACCGGTATCTCTCTAGGTCCGTCGTCTGCGTGGCCGTCCGCTCAAACTCTCCTCTCCATCGGGCCACCTCCGCCCGCAGCAGCTCTATCTCTGCCCGAGCCCGCTCAGTCTCAGCACGGTTCCTCTCTCCCTCCGTCCGAGCACGCTCCGCCTTGGCCTTCGCTGCGGCTAGCTCTTTCGCATGTAGTTTGCATTTTATCATGATTAGCCAAATAAGCATTTAAAATTTTGCACAAGCTTTTTTCAGTCAAAGTTTTTCATCTTACCCGCTCTGCGAGGGTGGCCTCCGCCTCCTCGGCCCGAGCAACCGCTCGAGCAAACTCGACATCCCGCTCAGCTCTGTCCCCGGCAGGCTGTGATGACGACGATGGGGCATCCGATCCCTCTCTTTGGGCTCCCTCGGCCCGCTGCATTTGTGAATGATAGTTAGTCAGTCGCATTTGCATCATTTGCATCATAAGCATAATCATTTAGGTCTAAGGTCTTGGGAATCTTACCAGAAGCTCCAGGGCGGTCCGGTACTCGTCCCGCTGCTGGACGGTAGCGTGGAGTAGCCCCTCAAGCTCGGCTATCCTTCCCTCAAGGTCTAGCTGCATTTAGAAAGCATATGAGTCGGCATATAGAAAGTTTTCATGTAAAAGCATTCAGAGTTTAAGTTTAGAATTGCATACCGGTCATCGGGTACCTTGGTACACCTGGTCCCCGTATCGCTGGGTGAAGGCTTTCAAATACGCCTCATTGCTCTCGGCCCGCTCCTTTACCGCCCGACCTCGCTTGTTCCAGTCATGGACGTATTTCACCTTGCGGGTGCACTAGTCCACGTCGCCACTAATGCCCTTCGATGACTTCCCCGGGTGCTCGTTGCCGCGGCGTGGGAAGGTCACCTCTGGCTGGTGTAGTCCCCGGGTCTGCACGATCAAGCAGTAGTGAAGTGGCTCGATGACGTTGATGCAGTGCAGCCAAACGTCTCGCCCGCGGTATGATAAGACTGTTTGGACCCATGGCTGTCCCTCGGTACTCTCATCCCGGTATGGGGTCCATCTCACCTGAATCATGTTAGTCCTTTTGTCAGCATATAGAACATTCATATAGGAGCATCTGGCAACATTCAAGGCATTTAGAGTTCTGGGCTTACCGCCGTATGCGGGAAGGAATCCAGCTCGTCCTGGATCGCCCGGGTCAATCGAGTGATCGACCCTGAGTCCCTTGCGACCACCCATCGTTTGGCGACCGGGATCTATCCGGGGTGGAGTAGTGTGCCTCTCCCTATCCTTGGGAGGTATATGAAGCTCCAGATCTGCATTTAGAAATTAAAAGTCAATTGCATTGCATAATCATTTGCATAATCATATAGAAAGCATTTAAATGAGATTTACCTGTAGAAAAGGCGAGAAGCCGCCCAGCATGGTCTGCCGGTCCGTCGTGTTGAGCGACTCGAACAAGAAGGCCAGGACTGCCGCTCCCCATGCGTATTTTCCCACTCTACCTAAATCCTAGAGCAGTGGCAGCAGTCTACAGCTGATCACATCTGCTCGGGTCACGAACAGCAGCTTCCCAAACAGTAGCATGAGGAACCGTCTCAGGACGCGATCTCCCTCTGGTCCCGCCTCTGCCGCCACATGTGGGCGCACCTGCTCTATCACTCTGCCTATATGCTCCTCAGGTAGCTCTCCCATGGCTATCGCTGCTCCTCTCAGTCCCAGGCTCTCCTGTAGTCTCGATCTCGACAGCTGGGATGATGTCTGGCCTGGTCTGATCAAGTCAAGCCCCAGCAGCTCTTGGGCAATTTCCCTGTAGTCCCTGTATGTCCACCCTGTCACCGCGGCTCCGTGAACTCTCAGCCCAGTGATCCTCGCTATGTCTTCCAGCGTGGGGATCATGTGACCCCACGGGAAGATGAACGCCCTACTGATCGGGTCCCATCTCTCGTGCAATGCATAGAGCAGCGGTGTGTCCATCCTGATCACCTCGATGCTCAGCACCTCGGTGAATCCCAATGCTGCCAATCTCTCTCTCTGGTAGTCGGGCAGTGCTTGGTAAACGGCCCGGATCTGCAGCCATGAGATCCTTGTTCATCTCTTCCCCTGCATTTATTTAGAGCATAAGTTAGTCAATTGCATCATAGAATCATTGCATAGCATCCATATAATGAAAACATAGAAAAAAATTGAATAACTGGAAACCTAAAAAAATTAGTTTTGATCTCTGGTGATTGTGACGGCCCTGGGGTGGGGCGTCACACGGCTCTAACGCACCTGGGGTGATGCGTTAGGATCATGACGGTCGCTGGAAGGACCGTCACGTTCTCTGCTAAAGGGCGTTTTCCCTTTTGTTTCCCTTGGCTTCCCACTTTGGCCAAATGGCCTACAATGAGTCCTAATGGGTTCATAGACCCATTTTCTACCCCCCATCCATCCATGCATGCATCTAAAAAACTCATAAAAATTTAAAATTGAAGATTAGGGTTGTAGCAACCCTGATAAATTTAAAAGGAATAAATAAATCAAATTAGACTAAAAGATTTAGTAAATAAACGAAAGAGCTTGGAATAAAAATAATTAAACCCTGATGAAAATAACGCCTCAGATATAGGCGCTACTTTACAATAAAACGCCCTTACCTAAGGCGTGTTTTGAGAAAGGACGCCCACACATCAAGGCGTCAAATTTCAAACGACCAAAATAAATAAAAAGGGCAAGTTAGCGTAACGTCCTTTTAGTGGACGCGTTTCAACAAGAAATGACGCTTGACAAGGCGTCAATTTAAATTCGACGCCCTGACCTAGGTCGTTAATTCAGTTCGAGTTTCGTTCGACCCAGGAGTCTATCCAGGGTAAGTTGATAACTATGAGAAAGAGTTCGAATGTAGTAATAACTCTAATATGGAAGTATTACTTCCCATCAAACACTAACTCTATTAGGATTCTAGAAATCCTATAAATAACCTACTGCTTGAACCGAGAACGCTATTTGGCGTTCGGACTCTTCTAAGGTACGTAAAGAACAGCATGTTCTTTTTCTTTACTCTGTCTATCGAATTTGTGAAGAATACTGATGATTCTTCATCTACTTCTGATTACAGGTTGAAAGCTTCTGTCTTCCGAAGAACAAGTAAGTTCTTTCCCCTTGCTTTCAGTTACGTATAAGAAGATTTTAATATCTTCTTCTTCGTTTCTTCTACCTCTACAGGTTTCCTGTAGAAGTAAAACCGATCGATTGAAGAATTGAGGGTTCTTAATCTACATCCTCTTAATTACCCTTGCTGCTGCAATTAGGATCGAAAGCTTCAAAAAGACTCTGTTTATAAAACAGAGTATCGTTCAGAACCTACATCTGTTCATCCGTCAGTTTATCATCATCAAGGTAGGTTTTCTCAAGCACTGTAGCCCAAATCGCCATAATAACTATGTTAAACCATGAATATTAGTTCATGCATATAGTTTTCGAGAGTTTTAAATGTTTCTATTGTTGGAAAGAAACGCCCTTTCCACGGGCGCTAATTTTATACGCGACCCAGACCAGGGCGCTATTTAAAAAAATGACCCTGACAAGGTCGTCAATTTCAGATTTGACGCCCTGTACACAGGCGTTGATTTCGTGAATATAGTAAAAACCCACGTTTAAAATTTGATATATGTGAAATCTTGAATCTAATATATTGCATGACTCTACCTGTGAAATCCTACTATATTTCCTGTCATGACCATATAATTGTGCTCCTGTACATTTAATTATCGTGAAAGTCTTGCTGTTCATGTCAATTCCTGAAATTTCTTGAATTCACGACCTGGGGTAGGTCGTTTTTCACCGAACCAGCGCCCCTGAGCAGGGCGTGAATCTAAATATAACGCCCCTGTCCAGGGCGCGTTTTCTGAAAATTCATGAAAATATATATTGTGGAAAAATTAAACCCAAAGAAAGGACGACCAGGCCATACGTCGTCAACTTGAAAGAAAACGCCCCTGTCCAGGGCGCGTTTTTGATAAAATACTGAATTTAGTAAAATTTTTGTAAAATAGAAATATATATAAACGCCCTAACCTTAGGCGTTAATTACTTGAGTAGTGACTTTACTTAAGTCGTTATTTTCTTGTAAAAATGTTTTACCTGTTTCTGATAAACGATGATTTCAGTATATCTATATATATGTATATCGGCACTATATCTCCACTCCGTGAGTATAGTCCCACGTTTCATGATGTTTTATCGATCACCCTCAACTCTCATTGACATACAAGCTCTCCATTGGACATTCCGTTCCTTTGGACTAGCGAGTTAGTCATAGAGACCTCCGTAAGACTCCTCGAGCCTTGGATTCCCTCAAGGCCGACTGAGCTGGTTGTACCCTAAAAACCCATTACACTATTGAATGCCATGTCACTCTAAAGAAACATGGTATACCGGCTCTTATGATATTACAAAGAGTATATCATGAGAATTCTAAATGGGATGATGATATCATGCCATTTGTTGATGTTCTTGTGGAACCTCAATTCTATAATAAGAATGAGGGTATCTTGCCTTTGATATACTGTTCATGTGGACCTCAATTGTCATGGTACCCGAGTTAAGGGAACCTAATTCCACCTAGTTTCATCGTTCATCGTGTTTATACCGTTATTATCGCCTATCTATGTCCAATGTCGTATTTTTGGACTCCATTCTATCAAAGTTATCCTACGTGTCTACAAGCTTAATTTATTGAAATTCCATATTGGCTATAAATATATACAAGAGTGGATGTCAAAATACATGATAAATGCCTACGCATATAGGGCCCGATCTGGTCCTGGGAGGAGCACCCGAAAGTACTTGTGCCCATGGGAGTTGAATGATAAGGTATCTGGCATTATACCGAGTGCATGACTAGCTTGATTGGACATTCCACACAAATCTTGTACTTGACTCGTACTTGACACGACATGAATTGCGTGACCCGAAAAAGGGTAATTACTTGCTTGCTTGATACATGATAGCCAAGGTTCTTGACATGACTTGCTAAAAAGTACTTGCTTGAATATCTGTCATCTTTTCTTGAAAGCTCATGACTAGTTCATCTTGCTGTCTTATTGATAAATTCTCTTTCTACCTTGTCATTTTATACGAGCATGCATAGCTATAGTACATACATGAAAGATGTAATTATTTAAACCCCTTGCTAGCGCTTGAGATATACTTTCCTACTGAGCGTTCGCTCACTCCGTGTGTTCCTTACTTTTCAGGTAAGTCCAACGAAGAAGGTCAATCTGATGGGGAAAGTCAAGAGTGAAAGAGCTAGAGCTTTTCCAAGTGTCATCTAGTCTTTTTTCTATTTTCTTGAGTCAACTATGTACTTTTCCTTTTTAATTGAATAGAGTATTGGATTTGTAATAGTCTATCCATTATGAAATAAAGGATTGAGTTATCTTTCTATTTTACGCATCTCTGTTTTGGTGTCGAATACACTACTACTCTGATTGACATGATTGATATAAACTCGTCGCGCATGTCCGAGTATCTTCCGCGCTCGGGGCGTGACAAGGGTGGACGGGCTTACCTTACGGTCTTGGCCCCTCTTCCTCTTTTTCTCTGTTGCAATGGGTTCTCCTTCATCCAAGGGTGCTTCCCCTTGATCCTCCTCTGTCGTTGGAACATCTTCCTCTGCCGTTGGCTCCCTCGTCACTGTTTCTTCTTCCACGGGCGGTGGGATCATTTCACGCTCTATCCGGCGGTGGAGGCGGCGTATGGCCTTCTTCTTCATCCCCTTTTCTCTTCTCTTCGGTGGCTGTGGGGCCTCGTCGCCGGCCATCTCCAGTGGGTGGTTGTCGGTGGTCTTCGTCATCTCAGTTGGGGTTTTTTGGGGGTGTTTAGGGCGAATGGGCATGAATGATGGTTTGTGACCATTCGGTTTTGTTTTTTTGAACGCTCAGGAAATGTGACGGTCTATTGCCAGACCGTTACATTCTATGACGCGTCTTCTTTAGGCCGTCAAGTCAGTTGAATTGTTTCATTGAAGAATTTGAACCGCCAATATATAACGGTCCAGTCCTAGACCGTTACGTGGTGTGACGCACCATCTCTAGGCCGTTACAATTTGCAAATTTCTTGATGAATAAAATGGTCTATTTGATGCTTGAATTATTGCATTTTCTGCCATGGTGTATATTATTAATGCTTTTCATGCTCAGATTAATTATCATTGGCTAATCTTTGTTCATGGATGAAGTTATGAACAACATCATGCTTTGACCGTTCGTCAGGCATGTAAGTCAGGTACAGTATCTCGATCCCTTGTCCCTTTAATGCATTACTATATGTTATCTATGATATATTATCTCGAGAACCGGCTCGTCATTTATGTGCTCTGGGATCTGATGTTCCCCTTAAACAAAAATGATGATGATCTAAGTGCACATGTTTAATCGTTGGATAGGCCATTAGGTTGGAAAAGTTTGGGGACGATGGTTCTATCTTACACGTCGTGGTTGCAGATGGTGTCCTGACCTTGATTTCACCGGTCTAGCAATATTATTCTCGAGTATCTTGATATTTTATTCTTTCTTTACAATTATTTTGATGATTTCTTTTATTTTAGCCCAGCATGCATCATACGCATTCTTTGAGCATTCATGAACTCTTCATCTGTTCAAGGCATCTCAGTGATGGTGAATAAGCTGTGTTCTCAATCTCGAATAAGGAGAATCAGTCCACTAAGAATTAAAAGGATTCCTTCGATCTGCTCGCTTGATTTGGTTGGCTGGAGATCCCTGTCTGGAGTTTAGTCAGTTGTCTCTTTTCTTTCCGTTGCTTCCGGCGGCAAGCCGTGTTTTCCTTTCCTTAGTTGTTAGTTCCTCCAGACATGTGCCCTTTGGTTGGCTATTTTCTTGGATTTGTTTGAAGTTTTCTAGAAAATTCTTGTCGCTGGTTGGTTGAACGGGTGTCGTTTGCCTTAACGCCCGCTTTTCAGTCCGTTCCGCTTCATTTTCGCTTCGTCTCCATGTTCCATTTCGCTTTCGCTTCACCTCCGCTCGCTCCCCTGCAAAGAGGACGTTAAGGAGGGGCATCTGTTGACACCCATTTTATGACCAATAAGTCGGGTCATCTTCTTGTTCATTCTATATGATGCTCCGAGTTATTCCCTCTCATTGAGCCTTCTTGATCAGTTGGAGGTTTATTTCATGGGTTTTTACCTCTTGGTTTGGGTCTGATTCCTTGTGGCTTGTCATTTGATGAAGCTTAGCAAGCTTTTGTTTTCTTTGGATCTTTATTGTCTCTAACGGTCCACCTCAGGGGCGTTACATCTTTCTGACACATCAGCCCACGGCCGTTATCTTGAAGAGTCCTACAACTTAAAACATTCCTTCCAGTGCTTATCCTTTTGCTTATCCGTTGATTCTAACGGTTTGTCGTGCGGTTGTTATATCTTTCTAACGTGTCAGCTCATGACCGTCACATTTCTTCAGAGTCCAATTGTTTAGAACTTATTCCCGTTGATCTTATCTTCTTAAGAGATAAGGTTTTGTGACGGTCTACGCCTGGCACGTTACGTCCCTGTGGCGGTCTGTCGTGCAGCCGTTACATCCAACAGAGAGTCCTGGCAAGTCTGGTCTTTTCTCTACTACTCCGTGGTCGAATTGAGATATTGATCTTGTGATTTCTCTTCCAAATCTGATCCTCAGGACCTTCTGTTTGTTTCTAAGGACTCTTGGGAGAGTTATCTTCAAGAGTTTGCTAAGAATTATCCTCCTTTCTTGCTGGATTATCCTCTGCTCAACCGGAGAGTTTGAGGGCCTATAAATAGAACCCTTGACTTCATGGCCTAAAGAGGAGAAATCTGGAGTTTGCGTCAAAGTGTTGCCGCATTTTGGAGCCACATCCAACCAAGGAGAATTGATTTTCTGCGTCCATCTGCATCTTAGTCAAGGGAGTACTTTATTTTTCAAGTGTTTAGTTTCATCATTGGCATACCTGTGTTCTCCCTTCTCCTTTGAATCATAGCATTGTCCCACTCCTTATTCCACGTTCCTCCACTTGTTTCATTCATCTAAACATCCTTCCTATGTTTTAAAACACCCAGAGGGGTTAAAAAACCAAACTTCCCCGGTATTCCCCTTTCCTTTTGCATGATATTAAGTTCATTCGAGAATTGATGCTACATTGTGTGAAAGGGTAATCTGGGGTTATTTTTTTATGTTCTACATTCTTTGGCAGGTTTACAGGGTTCATAAGGCGAGGCCCAAGCTTTTTGGCCGACTGGAAAGTTTGGAGTTTGAAGGATTCACAAGCTTGTTCTGCAAACACTCTGACGGTCTTCACCAGGCACGTCAGGTTACTCTAACGGTTCATCTGGCGATCGTCACACTCCCTGTGACGCGTAGGTTCTGGGCCGTTACATTCAACAGAGCTATAGTTTCCTATTGATTTCTCTCTCCCGTGGGCGGGTGCATCATCCTCCTATTCTAAGGTATTTCTCAGGTCTTTGGCTTATGTTTACCTTGGTGGCGATCACGTTCTTTCTTAGTATTGGGCATTGGTTTTCTCTTTCTCATATCCCTTATTTATCTTGCTTGTTCCACCCATGCGGTGTGTTTTCATTTATTCCTTTGCTCCACGCTCCGACTTGTGTTTTTCTTTTCCTTCTTTAGTTTAGTTTGGTTGAGATAGCATTGCCCATGCTAGAGCTTGTTCTGATTGCCTAGGTTCATGGTCCACATGTTCATAGGTTGATTGAGATCATTGTTATTTGCTCATCATAGTTGTCATTCATCACATCACATAACAAAAGGAAGAAAACAAATCAACATACACGGTGAGCCATAGCTGATTTTTCTTTGAGGCAACACCGTTGCTGCTTTGGCCATACTTTGGGTATGCACAAAAGTCTTTTCTTTTCTCTTCTCAGCCAAGTGTAGGGGCAAGAGATGGATGAATGAGATGACCAACCTAGGTGCTCCCCAATACGGGAGAGGTCTCAAATAGGGGCAGTCTTGACCTTGGAAAAATGAGCTTTCATGCAATATCTAGCCATTAAGGGCTCTCAAAATTAATCAATAATATGATCAATGCAAAATTATGAAAATCAAAAGCATGGCAAGAGTGGTAGTACAGTTCTCCGCGGGACATCATGAGCCCGGTCGCATGCGTGCCTGATAAATATAGGTCTAAAAATCAAAGACACAAAGTCCCGGCGTAATAGACTGTATCTTTGAGGGTTAGTGCCTTGGAAAGAATTCGAGTCCTGATGTCTCCCATCCTGTATAAAGCTTATCTCTAATTTTTCTTCTGCTTCTCCCTCTTAGGCTGGGTTGTATCCCGGGTATGCCCTTAGTAGGGGCACCACTCTTTAGAGACGGTTAGTTGTGGTAAGCCACCCTCATATGCACGCCCTACTCAAGGGAAGTCTTTAATGAAGAGGGGAGGAACGACGATCCCTAGTCAATAGTTTTAGCCCATCTCCGAGTGCTGCGGATTGCTTTGTCAAAAAAAATAAAAATAAAATAAAAAATAAAAAATTCAAATATTTTCAATTTTTCAAAAAAAATCAAATATTTCAAACTTCCAAAAAAACCATATATTATCAAAATCTAAAACAAAAAAATCATGAAAAGTCAAAAATCAAAAAATATATGTTTCTTGTTCCCTTCTTCATGCATTTTTCATTTTCTATTCTGAGGACAGGTATGATATGTTTGCTCAGTGTGCAAGTCACTGGTACTCAAGCTTTCCTCGCTCTATATTTTGATCTATCTGGTTCCTATTCACGACTTCTGATCTGTTCCTTCATTCTTTAATCTATTCTCTCGATCTGTTCTGAGGCGCGTGTCCTTCTCAACTTTCGCTTTATCTCATCATGTCTTTGTGAGAGGGCTCTTTGCGTTACGATTATGAACCTGGCGGTTCTGCTTCATCTGATCTTGGACTTTGATTGAAGAGCGCATTTATCGTGTCTTTTGTCCCGCCGTGTCCATGTTGTGCGTGTCTATGTCTCTCCGTGTCGTCCTACACATGTTGTTTTGTCCCCCCGTGTCTGTCACGTTTTCTCCCACTATGTTTTCATCCGACGGTGTCGTCCCTCCGTGTCGTCACACGTATCTTTTTATCCCTCGTGGTGTTGTCATCCCACGTGTCTTTGTCCCACTGCCAGTGCTGTCCCACCGTGTGTGTGTTGTCTTGTCCCACCGTGTCTTCAATCTCATGCATGTTTGCCATTTGTTCTTGTGATGTTTGTTATGCTGTTGTGTTTTATTTATCTTTGTCATGTTATATTTCGTTCATTATATTCATCTTCATGCATGTTTTTTTGCTCCTGTTCATCATGTTATGTTCATCGTGGTTGTCCTATATATGAAAATCTCATAAAATTTTTCAAAAATCAAAAATCCAAAAATGCCATTTCGCCTGCACAAGTAAGTCAGGTATGGCTCTCTATCCCAGCTCATTGTTGCATTACTATATGGTATTTACATTATTATAGCCTCTCAAGGACCGGGTGGTTTGCTGTGTGTTTTTGGATCTGATGTTCCCCTTTAACAAAAATGATGATGATCTAGGAGCATACGGTTAATCGTTGGATAGGCCGCTCGTTTGAGCCGGGTGGGGGACGACGGACTTTGTCTCGCACGCCGTGGTTGCAAGAAGACTCTTGACCCCATCTTGCTCAGAGTAGCAATAGTATCCTTGAGTACTTTCTATTTTATGCTTCTTTGCATTCGTGTTGATGATTTATTTATTTTAGCCCGGGCATGCATCATGTCACTTTTGAGCATTCACGCCTCGTGATTCTCTCAAGGTTTCTCCTGAACAATGGTTAATTGCATTTCAATTCTCTTGGATAAGATATTCTCATTCCACTCCAAATTTGAACGTTCTCTCTGATCTGTCCGTTTGGTCTGGTTGGCCAGCGTGATTCCTGTCTGAATTTTATATCAGTTTTATCTTTCCGTTTCCAGCTTTTCAGATGTGCTCTTTCCGATCCCCTCATTAGTCGTGGATTGTGTCCCCAGTGAGGTTGGTCGTGTTTCTTTCCCTTAGTTTAGTCTTTCCAGACATGTCTCATTCGTGTCATCCATTTCTCATGGTTAGTTCGGCATTTTTGGGAGAATTCCTGTCACTTATTGGTTGTGACGGGTGTCTTTTGCTTTGATGCCCACTTATCAGTTCTCTCTACTTCATCTCTGCTTCATCTCCATTCCTCGTAGTTGCCACTTTCGCTCCATCTCTTTTCCATTTCACCTCCGCATCGCTTTCGCTCGTTTCCTTACAAAGTAGACATCAAGGAGGGGCATCTGTTGGCACCCATTTTTAGCCTGCAAGTCGAGTTATTTCTCTTATTCACTTCTGTGATGCCCTGAATTAACCATTATTATGGAGTCTTCTTTAAACCTATTTCGAGCCTATTTTTTGGTCATTTCTAAGCCCATTAAGCCTTGGAGCCTTTGGAAGACGTTTTCCTTTTTAAATAGTAAAAATAATAAAAAATTGAAAATTTTAAGGTCATGGTCAACTATTGACCATCATGGTCAACTATTGACCAATGTGGTCAATTGTTGACCATCATGGTCAACTATTGACAGGCTCTTCCCCACTTTTGCCTTTAGAGTCCTAAGTGTTCAGGACTCTAATCTGGGCGTTTTTGTTCGACGTGGCCTCCTTCTTAGGTCTCTATCTTCTAGAATTCTCCTCTAAATTGAGTCCCATTTGTTTCTATCTCTTGTCCCCACTATTATCTCGAGATTGATCTATCAAACTTGAATTTTAGTGGACTATATCATTGGGAAATGGGGAGGAAACTTCTGGATTTATGTAATTTCTGCACAGATCAAACTCTATTTTCTGCTCGATGGGCCCTTCTTGCGGCAAACATATCTTCCAGAATATTGCTCCAAATTGAGCCCCATTTATTTCTACCTTTCATCCTTTGGATTTTCTCATGTTTGATCCATAGAATTCGAACTTTCATTGGCTACATCTCTCGGAATCATGGTCGAAAGTTCTGGGTTTATGCATCCTAGTACAAGTCAAACTCTATTTTCTGCGCGATAGGCCCTCCTTCCAAGAGCCATAACTTCTAGAAACCTCCTTCAAATCGAGTCCCACTTGTTTCTATCTCTAGTCCTTAGTATTATCTCGCGTTTGATCCATAGAAATTGATTTATCTTGGACTATATCTCCGAGAATCGTGAGAGGAAGTTAGAGATTTCTACAAACTTTATACAAACTGCCTAGTTCACAATTGTGAAGGAGGGCTCTTTCTGGACGTGGGGTGAAGCCATGTTGCATCTCCAACTCACAACTTTATCCCATCTTGAAGAGAGAACTATTAACTTTCCATTCCATCTTTCTGGGCTTAATTTGGTTGTCTATTCTCTTAGTTCTCTCCTCAATTTCACAAATCATCACAGTTTTCTGCACTTTCTGCTACACTTGCACTTTTGCACGTTTTGCATCAACGATTTCTCCCTATTCTTTGCATCGTAACTCGTGATTTCAACTCTCAAGCATCTACAACACACACACCTATTATTTTCACCCTTCCACAGGGGTTAAAAACCTCCCCTCGGTGAGTTTACCCTCAATTTCTACCCCTACTTTATCACTGCGGGATTGATGCTACACCTATAATTTCTAATGGGTTTTTGCCTTCATGTTTTGGCTTTATTTTGCAAGACAGCATGATATGAACGTGAGACCCTCTTCTTCTAGCCCGTTTGTCAAGCGCGATCAAGTCATCATCTTTCCAAGGTACACGGCGTCGTTTCTTCCATCTCTTCATCCTTTCGGTGTCGTCGGAACCTTGGTGGCGATCACGGTATGTCTTTCTCATCCTTTCATCCCCCTTTTCTTTGTTCATATTGTTGCATGTTGATACATGCATGTTAGTTTAAGGGGGCGGGGTAGAACTATTAAACAATCTACAATGAGATTGGAGACACTTTTAAAATGAGAGAATTGTATAGTTATATTTTGAAGAAATCATTAGAATTTTGTCCAAATTTGATTTCTGAAAATTTATTTTAAACAAGATGGGAGGGCAAATGACTAAGCATATATTCATTGATCAAACTTATTTTGTTGAGGGGCTTGGACATAATTTTTTGCATTTTATGCCAATCTTGTGAACAGTTTCCTTTTTCTCCTCTCCCCATGTACAGATCGCACCAGATTTTGGGTAGCTCCTCTTTAGCAAGCATACATGAGATAGTAGGTGGTGGCATGCATGCAGGGGCTCAGTTGCGGCAGTGACAGGCAGCAGTCTCGGGCAGATGACATGCAGCGGCCGCAGGGTGGACAACGACGTGAGCAACGACCGCAAGGGGAGGTGCTGGCAGCACCTCCGTCACCTCCCTCCTATAAAACCCAACCCGGTCACACACTGAAGGCAACGCCAGTGAGCCTCTCCACTCTCTTCTCCTCTCACTGCCCCTCTCTAATTCTTCTTCATGTTCTCCCTCTTTCTCCTCCTTCCTCTTCCCTCTCCATTTTCTATTTTTTCTGCATTATTCTCCGGTCTGAAGCCCCTGTTCAGAACAGGGGCGCCGACTGCATCTCCCTTCCCCCTCCTTTCTCTTTCCCCTTGCTCTCCCCTTCTCCTCTCCACCCCTCCTTCGCAGCCCTTCCTATTCTCCATGCTCCCCCTGGCCTTTCTCCCTGTGCCCCCTCTCCTTCTCAGCCCTCTCTCCTTTCTACACACTTCATTGTTACACCCGCTTCTCTCTTTCCCTTCTCCTTTCTCCCTCTCCCGTCAGCTATCCTTCTCCTCCACCCTCTCCTTCTTTCTGCAGCAGCACCGCCAGCCAGCCCTCTCTAGCCTCTCTTCTCTCCCCCTCTATCGCTCACCTCCTCCCTTCGGTATCTCTCTAACCCATACGCACTTACACGGGCACTCCTCTCCCTCTCTTTTCTCCCCTGGTCGCTCTCTCTTTCTCCTGTCACCGCCGGTCTTTCTCCCTTCTCTGAACACTCACACGTACCACACACACACCCCACCTCACCAACACCACCTACACAGCACTTCCATCGGCCTCCCCTTCCCATCTCACCTCTCTCCACCTCTCCTTCTTTCTCTCTTTCACACCCACACACACCATCGACACTCACAGTGCCATGCACATACCCCACACACTGTAGACCACCTTCTCACTCACCTGCTAACCTCCCTCACCCCCTTTCTTTCTCCCTATTCTCTCCACCCTCTCCTCTCTCCTTGCTTAACACCGCACAGCACCTCATATAACCCCCCCATCTTCTGCTCTCTCTCCGCAAATACCACACTTGCATACGCCGCAAAGTGGGGTCGACTCCCTCCACCCGTTGGGTCGACCCCTCCTTCCGTTCCCACTCTCCTTCTCCCTCTCACTACACTCACGCACACACTCACTTCATTTTATTATTATTTTTTCTTGTTATCTTTTGTTTCAATCCCCTTTTCACCTCTCTATATCTCTCTCTTATTTCTCTCTCTCCATCTCCCCCTATTTTCTCTCTATAAACTCCTCCCTCTAAGGCTCTCTCACGACGGCATCTTCTCCGAGGTTGGGCAGCTCTCCAAGGTCCAAGAGCGTGGGCGACGGCAGTTCTCGACGGCTATTTCTTCACCCTATCTCTTCATGTTTCATTTAGTTAGAATTTGCTTGAGGTTGTAATTTTCTATTTTCTTGTCGTCTTGTAAACGTTTAACTTTTGAAGCAATAAAATTAGTTTAGTGTTATTCTCATTATCTCCCATATTTCCCTCATTCTCTTTCTCTGTTGCTATATTTCTCTCCTTTATCCCTCCAAGTTTCTTTATGTAGAATTTAATCTTGCATTATTTTAATTGTTTCCCATAAAAAAATCCTTCCAACAACTTTTTTTATTTTTCCTTTTTAAAATAATAATAAAAAAAGAGATTTCCAAACATAAAAATCTAGCCTCCTCGTGGGATCGACCCGTATTCATCACTAAACTCTAAATCATAATGTTATTGTGTGAATACGGAATTTTTGAAATTGAGTGCGCAAGTTTATAATGACGAACTTCGCATCCCATCAATTTTTGGCGCCGTTGCCGGGGAGGCTTGTGATTTGAGTTGGAAATTTTATTTTTCTTTTGTATATATTTGTGCTAATCTATTTTATTTTTCTTATTTTTTTGAGCAATTGAAAATACAAAAAATCAAACTAGAAAATCGAAAAAAAATGTCAGAAAAATCTGTCGCAGAAACTTGAAGCGTAGATATAGAGAACAGATTTTAAAAATTCTAGAGAAATTAACTGTCGCAGAAGGTATTAGAACTGTCGCAGAAGGCCTGAGAACTATCATAGAAGGTTTGAAAATCAAAAAATCAGAAAAAAAGAAAAAAGTGAAAAAAAAATCAGAAACATTTAGAGGTAAGTTCTCCTCCCTTTCCTTAGTCTTTCAATTGAGTCAAAAAAAAAAGAACGAGGGATTGCGCTTCAAGTAAGTATCCTAAAGTTATCTCATTTTGTGTCATTTCTTTAATGTTCTTGCATATTATGGTTAGATAGGTTCACAAAAAAAAACTCTTCACTTGAACTCAATAAAAATCTTCATTCCAAGAGTAGAAATCACACTTTCATGTTCTAGGTCATGCATCATTTAGGATAGATTTTTTTTCCTTATTATTTAATTTGTGTTAATTATATTATTGAAGATTGCGGGGGCAAGGTGAGTTTTTCTAAACTTTTCCTTAATCACATGCTAATGCATACTTGTATAGAACCCCTTGTTTGAACTTGGTTTGTTGCATTTCTAAATCATCTTAAGGGCAAAACCCATAATAACATAAGGTGGAGATTTGATCACCCTTCCTTAGCCCACAAACCATAATTTTCTTCATCTTTGCATCACCTAGACCCTAATAAAAATCACTAGACATTGGCCCTAGGATCACACTGTGATTAGGTGGGCTTGAGTCTACAATCTTCTTTTAGAAATTGGTGTCTAAGGCTAAAGGTCAACGGAAAATGCCATAAGCGGGCATGTGATTTTTAATTAGGACCTTGCGAAAGCAAGGGGAGCCTCCCACTACCCCACCTCTTACTTGGCCAATTGACACATTAGAAAGTGGACTTAGGTTGTATCTAGCCTCTTTATGAAACTCCATTTGTAAGTCTAAGGAACACATAGGTGTCTTAGGTTAATTGTGTGACACTTGTTTGTGTTTTTTTTAGAAAAAAATCAAAATCCAAATAAAAAAAAATACATCTCTCATCTCTCTCTTTGTCCTAGTTTATGCAAGGTAGAAGATCTCAACATCCAAACCTACTAGGACCCATTCAAGAAATTGAGAGAGTCTTATATCCAAGAAACGATCTCCAACAAGAACCCATAGCCGAAAATCAAGGACCTCATCACCAAAATCTAATGGCCGGAAATCCCGACCCTCCGAAGCAAATGAAGGACTATTTCATTCCTAACCAATATCAACCTTCATCTTGCATTCATATTCCTCAAAATCAAGCCATCCAATATGATATCAAGTCAAGCACAATTCAAATTCTCCCCTCATTCTATAGAAACACTAATGAGGACCCCTACAAGCATATTGATGAATTTTTAAAAATTTGTTCCACTGTAAAAATATAAAATTTCTCGGATGATGCCCTTAAATTGACCCTCTTTCCATTCTCTCTTAAGGATATGGCTAAATATTGGTTAGGCACTATAGGGAATCCAATTAGAACTTGGGCCGAAATGTAATAAGAATTTTTGAAGAAATTTATCCTATAGGCCGCACCAATACCGTGAGAAGGGAAATCACGGGTTTTACCCAAACTCCGGGGGAGCAAATACATGAAGCATGGCAGAGACTCATGGAATTGCTTAGGGTGTGTCCGCATCATGGAATGTCCAAATGGCAAATAGTCCAAGCTTTTTATGAGGGCCTATCCGATCAATTTAGACAAATGATAGATGTATCATGTGGAGGGGCATTCATGAGCAAAAGTGAGGATGAGGCATATGATTTGTTTGAAATGCTTAGTGAGAATTCTATCAATCATACCTCTTTAGCATCCTATGAGAGATCCATTGGGCCCTCCAAGCGGGTCGGATTATATGAGGTCAATGCCCGGGGTGATTATGAACCAAGATTAGACATAAACCTCATCACTCAAAAGTTAGATAAGGTAGAGAGTCTGACCCAAAAGATAGACCAACTCTTGACTTTGAAAGACCCTTCTTTTCAACCATCATCCCATTCACACTCAGGCCAATCTTTCACCCCACAAGAGGCTTGCACTCTATGTGCAAGCCAGGCCCATCACATTACGGAATGCCCAACGGTGGCCCAATACCACCATTCATACAACAGCAAGTTCAAGCTGCTCAATGGTTCTCCAAGCCCAACTACGATCCATTTTCCAATTCTTATAATCCGGGCTGGAGAAATCATCCTAACTTCTCTTGGAAGGGTCAACAAGCTCCACCTCAAGTAACCAACCCATCTATCCATCAAGCCCACAAGCAACCCATGCAAAGTCAAATTCAAGCCCAACCCAATACCTTCAATTCATTTGCTAGAGGTTCACAAGCTCAATTCCTTCCTATGGGATATTCACATTTTCAATCCAATCAAAGCCAACCCACTTACCAACCTCCGGCTCAATCCAATTTCGAAGATAAATTCAATCAACTCCAACAAATCATTCTGAATCAATAATAATCAATTTCCAAGTTGGAAAGTCAAATAGGGTAATTGGCAGAAGCTACAATGAGAAGAGAAGTGGGCCAACTTCCAAGTCAACCTATGGCCAACCCTAGAAACCAACCTCCGGGCTTTCCTCCACAACCGGGCCTCCTACCCCAACCCGTCCCACAAGCCCAACCTAAAAATCCACAATTTGAGAATATCAAGGCTATTTTAACCTTGAGAAGTGGTAAGGTGTTAGAAGACCTATATAAGGATGGAAAGGTGTTGAAAGATGCCATGAAAGAGGATCAAGATGATGAGGGTGTGACCAAGGAGGAATGCACTCAAGATAAGTTAGGGGGAGATCCTAAAGGGAAAGGAAAGGCCCATGAAGATCCAAATTCCTATCAACCCAAGGTTCCCTTCCGTAGTGCCTTAGAACCTAAGCCCACTAAGACTAGGCCGGCCAAAAATGAGGAGTTAAAGGAGCTCTTTACACAAGTTCACATCAATATTCCACTCCTAGATGCCATAAAGCATGTTCCGGCCTATGCCAAATTCCTTAAAGAGCTTCGCACTCCAAGAAGAGGGCCTAAGACGGCCCCTAAGAAAACTTGGCTCTCCGAGGATGTTAGTGCGGTCTTGATGAATAATTTCCCTAGAAAGTTAAAGGATCCTGGCGCTCCTCACATCTCATGCGAAATAGGTGGTGTAACCTTTGACCGTGTCCTCCTCGACTTAGGAGCTAGTGTCAACCTATTACCCACCTCCGTTTATTGGCAATTTATTATAGGGGAACTCAAGCCAACCCCAGTCATTCTCCAACTAGCGAATCGCTCAGTCAAGACCCCACGTGGTTAGATAGAAGACGTGATTGTCAAAGTCCATGATTGCTACTTCCCCGTAGATTTTCTCATTCCTGACATGGCCTCCTCCTCGAAGCTAAGTCACACTCCAATCATCCTAGGATGACCATTCCTTGCCACTGCCAAAGCCAACATCAACTATGCTACAGGAACTATGGACATCTCATTTGGGGGTCAAAAGGTCTCTCTTAACGTGTTTAAAGCCTCCCAATACCTAGATCTTGATGAGGAATGTCATTTCATAGACATCTACGATGAATTTCTTGAGAATGGTCCGACCATGGATCAAATAAGGGAAGCTAATGCTCCTCAAGATTCTCCTCATCATGGTACCACTTGGTCTAAGGTTGAACCTCTTCTGGCTTTGCAAGATGAACCGACTCTCCCATCACTTGAAAGTCCTCCTACACTTGAGCTTAAGCCTCTTCCGAACTCCCTCAAATATGCATTTCTCAGCCCCGATCAAACCCTTCCTGTTATCTTAGCTTCCAACCTTACCCCTACCCAAAAAACACTTCTGCTAAAATTCCTTAGGACTCATAAGGGTGCCATAGGTTCGACGGTGATCTATCTTAAGGGGATAAGTCCATCTATTTGCATGCATCACATTTACACGGAGGACGATGCCAAACCTAGTCGGGAAATGCAAAGGAGGTTGAACCCGAACATGAAGGAGGTGGTGAAGAAGGAGGTAGTCAAATGGCTCGTTGTAGGAATTATTTATCCCATTTCGGATAGCCAATGGGTGAGTCCCACTCAAGTGGTTCCAAAGAAATCGTGGCTCACCGTTGTTGACACCCGTTTTTAGCCAGCAAGTTGCGTCATTTCTCTTATTCGTCATTTTTTATGTCCCCAATTAACCATTATTTTGGAGCCTTCCTTGGATAGATTTTCGAGCCCATTTCATTGTTCCCTAGCCTTTGGACTTCAGAGATCATAATTTCTTAGAGCCCTAGGGCTTATTTTATCAACTCCCGGCCTTCCAAGTCGACTTAGGGCCCATTCAGGTCGACTTCCATCAAGCATTCGGCCCCTTTCACTACACAGTCCTGAACGCGGCCCTTTTTCATCCCCTTCTGTTCTTCTATTCATTAGCTACCTTTCATAAAAGTTGTTCGATTTTTAAAGCCCTAGATTTTCTTCTTCTTCACCATTAGCTAGTTCTCCACCATTTTCAAGTTATTGACATTTTTCCGGCACACTGCACTGTTCACCCGCGTCCCAGCATTTTTTTCTGTTCTCCCCCTATTTTCTCCCTCTTTTGCTCATCTTGATCCTTTTGTGAAAGTTGTTTGTTTTTTCGTTATCTACAATTTCTTCTTCTTCACCTTTCGCTAGTTCTGTACCATTTTCGAGATATTCTCCACTTTCTAAAATTGACCGTTTCTTGGCTGAATTGGCTGAAGAGTCCCAAGTGTTCAAGACTCTATTTTGTGCATCCGGGAGCCCCTTGTGAGGCCTCTATCTTCTAGAAATCTCCACCAAATCGAGTCCCGTTTGTTTCTATCTCTTGTCCTTGCTATTATCTCGAATTTGACTCATATAACTCAAGTTTTGGTGGCCTATATCATCTAGAAATATGGAGGAAACTTCGGGGTTTATGCAATTTCTGTACAAGTTAAACTCTATCCGATCAAGCTCCGGGCTCTCCTTTCTAGGCAAATATCTTCCAGATTCTTTCACAGAATTGAGTCTCACTTGTTCCTATCTCTTGTCCTCACTATTATCTCAAGATTGATCCAAAGAACTCGAGTTTTGGTGGGCTATATCTCCTAAAATCATGGGAGAAGTTTCTGGATTTCTGTTGTTTCTATATAAACGACCATGTGCAACCTACGCGATGGGGGTGCGTTTCCGAGGCGATAGTGAAGCCATGCCGCATTGTCTTCATCCTTCTTTGACCCTAGCCTGAAGTGGAAAGTATTAGCTTCTCGTTGGTTCTATTTGGGTTTTATTTCATCATCATTTACCCTCTTTTCTTCACCCCTACTTTTGGTAAATCATCATAGATTTTTGATTTTCTGCTACAACTTCGCGACGAGGGCATGTTCTTCAAGTCGGGATAGAGTTATGTTGCATCCTCTTCGTCTTCCTTTGACCCTATCTTTAAGAGGGGAGTATTGTCTTCATGTTGATTGTATTTGGGTGTCCTTTTCTTCATTCTTTTCCTTATTCCCAAGTCCCAACTTTTCAGGTTTCACCATTCTATTCTGAACTTCTGAAACCCAGATTTCTTGCGAAGGGTGCCGTTTGCGTCGCCGGGGCGAGGTCATGTCGTACATCTGATAATTCTTTTCAACTCCAGACTCTTAAGGGAAGTATACTCTTCATTTTTCCCCGTTCTTGACTCATTATCTCATCCGCTTCATGCTTATTTTTGTCCGTCATTTTGCACTTTCACACAGTTTTCATATTTTTAAGTCATTTTTCTGCCTAGTTCTGCACCCTTCATTTTCTTGTGTTTTCCACCCCATTTTTCACTAATGTCTTCTTCGTTTTAAACCCTTCTTTTTGCCCTAGTTTCACCACAATATTCCCATCTTTCCATATCATCTTTTCTTTCCCTTTTTGGTGTCTTATTCTGCAAGTTATTCTTCATTCTTTGGGTCCGATTTGTGCATTGTTCTGTATTTTCTGCACTGTCTGCATTTTTTGCCACATCCCGGGTGCTATAACTTTCTGTCCAGACCTTCTTTTGGCATGATTCTTGTTCCCACTTGTTCATAATACTAAAGTATTCTATCATCCCTGTTTTCTCCCTGTTTGGACTTCGTTTGCCATATTGTTTTCATCATTCTTTGCACCCTGTTTGCTCAGTTTTGAACCCCCTCTTTGACTAAATGCTTAGATACGATGGCTTTTGATGATGACCAAACACTATAGGTATTTATATTTATGTTGAAGTGTTCTAGCATTAACAATTTTACAAAGCTCAACATTCTTGTTTAAGACTTGGAGCTTCGAAGGATAAAGACCAACCTCGATGGGTAAGCATTTTGAATTCATAGTATGAAGCCAAATCTAATTCACATTTATGTCTTTGTGGGGGAAGGAACGTGTCTAAATGCCTAAGGAACTTAAGGACGGTCGGTGAAGTCAAATTTACCTTATAACCCTTGACTTGTTGTTTAAAGTTCATAAATTTGATCTAATGGGTTAAAGAAGTTTTGAGTCTTATCTAAGCTTCAATGATTTGAGTTTCATTCCCTCTCATGTTTTAAAAAAACCCATCTTGAAACCCCCAGACTTGTTCTTGGACTTAGTGGCTTTTTTGATAAACCTTTTGGATGTTTTAGAACAAGGGTTGACCCATTGAGTCGACCCCTAGGTCCCCGGGTGCAAAACAAAATTGTCTTTGAACTCTAGCTGAAAGGGTCGACCCCCAGCCGCAAGGGTCGACCCCTGGTAGTTTTAATTAAAAACCAGTGGATCCCTTTCTCTCAACTGAAAGGGTCGACCCCAAGGGTCGACCCCTGGTAGTTATATTTCTTTCCTCGCATGGAGCAGCCCCGAGGGTCGACCCCAAGGGTCGACCCATTGGCACAAACACCCTTAAACCCTCACGAGGGTCGTCCCCAAGGGTCAACCCTTTCAGGTCCGAACCTTGAGCCGTATTTTTTGACTTATGTGCGCTTGCACCAAAAGTCTTTCCAACCAGTCCAACTTCCCTAAATCGCTCCAGGTATTGTGGATCTGGTCTCTAGGGTGTCTTTGAACAGATCTAGCTCCTTATATACATCATATTAGGGTATGAAACCCTAGGGGTGAGGAAGATCAAAAGGAGTGCTTCTTGTTCTAACCTTTGTGTGTGCAGGTTCGCAGCAGCAGCTCAAGGGCCTTCTTCCACCTTGTTCTGAACCTGAAAGTGAAGGGAAGAAGCTTGAATCAAGTCTCCACATCATCCCCAACAATAAGCTGTGTGGGTTATCAAAGCTGCAACCTCATTTGTACAACAAAGCTTCATTCTTCCCCAAGGATCGATCTTCCTCTTGCAGAAGCATTCAATTACATTCAAGGAAGTGAAAGGGGGAGCTTCAACCATGATAAATCATTCTTCACTCTTTACTCTCAGTTTTACTTTGTGCCTACTTGAGTATTTGATGTAAAACTTGATTCAGATCTGTGTGTGTGTTGTTCGTGTTTAGAAACACGAACGTGTGTGTGTGTGTGTGTGTGTGTGTGTGTGTGTGTGTGTGTGTGTGTGTGTGTGTGTGTGTGTGTGTGTGTGTGTGTGTGTGTGTGTGTGTGTGTGTGTGTGTGTGTGTGTGTGTGTGTGTGTGTGTGTGTGTGTGTGTGTTGTTCGTGTTTAGAAACACGAACGTGTGTGTGTGTGTGTGTGTGTGTGTGTATGTGTGTGTGTGTGTGTGTGTGGTAGCCCAGATCGGGTGCCGCGTGTGTGTGTTTGCTGTTCTACATAGCGTGTGTGTGTGTGGCTCACTTCATAATGAAGTCTTGTTCCTCACAAGTGAGGGGTGGACGTAGGGGACACGGCAGTATACCCGAACCACCTAAAAATTCCGTGTGTCACTTGTGGTTTGTTCTTTCGCTTCCATAGTCGAGTGGGCTTCACGGTGAGTTGAGCGTACACCAATTCCATTGTCAAACACCTACCAATATGCACACGCATTCACAAGTGTGTCCATGTTAGAGTGAGATCTAGTGCATGTATGTTTTATTAATTTAGTTTCACTCCAAAAGAATTTTAATTGGCCAATCAATTCACCCCTCCCCTCTTGATTGCCGCCTTTCGGGACTCAACAATTGGTATCAGAGCATTGGTCTTTATTTCACTCGACCACACGGTCGTAGAGCAGATCCCTTTATATGGCAAACAAGGGGATGATGCCCGAAGGGCATTCGATCCAAAGACCTCCGTTCTTTGATGGATCAAATTACCCTTATTAGAAAAATAGAATGTATGTTTTTCTACGAGCCCAAGACTATAACGTGTGGCGCGTCATTAGCAAAGGTCCGTATACTCTGTCTCAAAATGAGGATGAGTGGGATGATGAGGATATAAAGAAGTGTTCAGCAAACTTCAAAGCCATGAATATAATATAGTGTGCCATTCATCCTAATGAATACTCACATATTTCCATGTGTTCTTCTGCGCAGGAGATGTAGAACAAGCTGTTGTTGATCTATGAAGGAACATCGGAAGTAAAGGAAACCAAGGCGAATCTGTTAGTCCGGGATTATGAGTTATTTATGATGAAACTAGAGGAGTCCATTTCTGATATGTTTGCAAGATTGACGGAAATTACGAATGGATTGAAGGGTCTTGGTAAAGAGTATTCCGACAAGGAACTCGTCAGAAAGGTACTAAGATCATTGTCATCACAATGGCACACAAAGGCCAATGTGATCGAAGACTCAAAGGATCTCAACACTTTGAAATTGGACGAGCTAATTGGCTCCTTGATGACTTACAAAATCAACATCAAGAGGAGCGAGGATGACCACAAAAAGAAGAAGGTAGTCACAGCTTTGGCCCTAAAAGTGAATCCACAAGATTCAGAGGGCAGTGACAATGATTCAACCGGCAACACTGAAGATGAAGAGCTGGTTGCCATGATTACAAGAAGGACCAAAAATTTCGGTGGTCAATTCAGAAAGGGACCAAGAAGGCAAGGTCTGAACAGAGGAGAAAGTAGCAAGAAAGAAGAAGTGATCTGCTACGAATGCAAGAAATCCGGTCACATGCGGGGTGAGTGCCCCGATCTGATGAAGAAGCTGAAGAAAGGAAAATTCAAGAAGCCCAAGGCCATGGTGGCCACTTGGAGCGATTAAGATGAGGAAGAGTCCGGGAATGAAGATGGACTAGATGAGCTGGTCTAGAATCTATGCTTCATGGCCAACGACGACAATGGAAATGAGGTAGATTCTGAAACTGAAACTCTTACTTGTGAATAATGACAAATTACATATGAGTCATTATATGAAAATTGTAAAAAATTCAGATCTGAAAATAGACATTTGAAAAAGAAAATTGAACATCTTGTGCATGCTGAAAACTCATGTGAAAATTGCCATGTGTTGAAATCTGAAACTGAGAAATTGATAAATGAGAAAGAAATTCTTGTGTCAAAAAATGAATTGCTTGAAGAAGAGATTTCATACATGAGAGAGGAGCAATTCACACTAACTAAAATGCATGATGATTTAAAAAATAATCTGAAACAAGAAAATCTTGAAAGCATGGCATGCAATCAAGCAAAAGAAAAGGCCGAAAATCATGTCCATTCTCTAATGCATGAAAATCATGAGTTGAAGGATGCTATTGCCATTTTTGAAAAAGGAAAAACTTTACAATCTGAAACACATTCAACACATATGCCTCCCAAAAGTTCATCTCCATCCACGTCAAAAACACATGTGCATAATTCTTTCTTGAATAAAGGAAGCAGAAGAAACAAGGATAGAGCCATTACATGCTTTATTGTGGAAGGTTAGGCCATGACATGTATGATTGCAGAATTCTTAAATTTGATAATGAAAGCTTTGCTAGAATGAGAAATAGATCATACACATCTCATGTTTCTAACCATCGTGGACCCAAGTTTGCTTGGGTACCAAAATCTGCATAAGTACGGTTGTTGTGATTGTAGGTCTGCTTGAGAGCTCAATGGAATAGGTGGTATTTGGACAGTGGATGCTCTCGGCACATGACTAGAAAAAAAGAATTGTTTACGGACCTGCATGAAAAGGATGGTGGAACAGTGGCATTTGGTGGTAAGGACAAAAGCAAAATCATCGGAGAAGGTAAGATAGGTAAGAATCAAAATCATGCCATTAAGAATGTCTTGCTTGTGAAAGGTTTGCATCATAATCTTTTGAGTATAAGTCAACTTTGTGATAAAGGATGCAATGTAATTTTTGATTCTAACCACTGCACCGTTGTGAATAAAAAAACTCATGTGATAAAGTTCATTGGTTTTAGGCATAACAATGTATATACGATTGACTTGGATGAACCCTCTCATAAAAATTTGTGTTTGGTTGCAAGGAATAATGATGATGTTTGGCTTTGGCATCGCCGACTTGGGCATGATAGTTTTAATGTTTTGCTAAAACTGTCTTGAAATGATTTGGTAGTTGGATTGCCTAAGCTGAAGGTTACTGATGAAGGAGTCTGTGGGGCGTGCAGCATGGGTAAGCAAACAAGGGCATCATTCAAGTGCAAGAATGATGTAACTACATCAAGGCCCCTTGAGTTAATCCACATTGACCTTTTTGGACCAAGCAGAATACATAGCTTGGGTGGTAAATTGTATGGCTTTATCATTGTAGATGATTATTCAAGATTTTGTTGGGTTTACTTCCTTTCACATAAAAATGATGCCCTGATAGAGTTTGAAGTATTTTGCAGGGCGGTTCAAAATGAAAAAGGGTGTTGCATCAAAGCCGTACGGAGCGATCATGGTAAGGAATTTGATAACCATGAGTTCAGCACCGCACCAAGAACCCCCGAACAGAATGGTGTTGTTGAAAGGAAGAGCATGATGCTAATTGAGATGGCAAGAACCATGCTAAATGAGAACAACTTGCTGAGGTATTTTTGGGCTGAAGTAGTGAACACAGCTTGCTACATTGTCAATCGTGCCCTGGTAAGACCACTATTGAAGAAAACCCCCTATGAGCTGTACCGAGTTAAGAAGCCAAACATCTCCTATTTTAGACCGTTCGGCTCAGTTTGTTACATTCACAACAATGGTAAGGTGGACCTGGCTAAATTTGACCCCAAAAGTGACAAAGGTATATTTCTTGGATACTCTCTTAGCTCAAGAGCTTATCAAGTGTATAACTTGAGAAGTCTTGTAGTTGAGGAAAGCCCCCATGTCATCATTAATGAATCATCTTATAAAAGCACTAATGAAAAATCTATTTTGCAGGACGATGAATTGAATGACGGTAATATCGAGATGATGGAAGGAAAAACTGAAAAATAAGAAGTAAAAGAACCATAAGAAGATGATGCAAATTCGGAAGATCAGTTGGAATAGCAGCTTCCAAGGTAATGGACTTTCGAAAAGGACCATCCGTCGGAGAATGTGATCGGCAATGTTGAAGATGGAACAAGAACATGAGCCTCCTTCAGGGAAGTTGAAAATCATGACTATATTGCATTACTTTCCCAGTTTGAACCTCACTCTATTGAAGAGGCCTTGAAGGATGAGTCTTGGATCATGGCTATGCAAGAAGAACTACACTAGTTCCAAAGGAACAAAGTGTGGTTCCTCGTGCCATGTCCTAGAAACCACTCAGTGATCGGAACAAAGTGAGTTTTTCAAAATAAAACAAACGATCAAGGAGTGGTAACTAGGAACAAGGCCAGGCTAGTAGCTAAAGGCTATAACCAAGAGCTTGGAATTGATTTTGATGAGTCTTTTGATCCAGTAGCAAGACTTGAGGCAGTGAGAGTTCTACTAGCATTTGCATACTGTAACAACATTAGATTGTTTCAAATGGATGTTAAAAGTGCATTTTTGAATGGCTACATACAGGAGGATGTGTACGTGGAGCAACCATCGGGGTTTGAGGACACGAAGCATCCAGACCATGTGTACAAGCTAGACAAGGCACTCTACGGTCTGAAACAAGCACCTCGGGCATGGTATGAATGGTTAAGTGATTTCCTCATTCAAAATGGATTCAAACGAGGTAATGTTGATCAAACCCTTTTCACAAAGTTGAACGGTAAGGAAATCTTAATTGTTCAAATTTACGTAGATAATATTATTTTTGGCTCCACCAAAGATGCTCTCAGCAAAGACTTTGCCAAATTAATATAAAGTGAGTTTGAAATGAGTCTTATGGGAGAGCTGACATTCTTCTTGGGATTGTAGGTCACACAGACGGCTGACGGTATGTTCATACATCAGAAGAAGTATGCACTGGAACTGCTGAAAAAGTTCACCCTGACCTCTACCAAACCACAACCAACTCCCATGTCCACCTCAATAAAAATTGATCAAGATGAATCAGGTAAATCTGTGGACCAAAAACTCTTCAGAAGCATGATAGGTTCCTTATTGTATTTAACTACCAGTAGGCCCGACATTCAATTTACTATGTGTTTGTGTGCACGATTTCAGTCTAATCCAAAAGAATCACACATGTCGGCTGTTAAACGAATTTTCAGATATATTACTGGTTCAAGTAATTTAGGAGTGTGGTTTCCGCATAATTCGAGCTTTGATTTAGTTGCTTATTCCGATGCTGATTATCCGGGTTGTAAAGTGGATCGGAAAAGCACCAGCGGGTATTGCCAATTTCTTAGGGGATGCGTGGTCTCATGGGCCTCCAAGAAACAAAACTCAGTGGCTCTATCAACCGCCGAAGCCGAATATGTGGCTATCGGGAGTTGCGTTGCCCAGGTGCTATGGATCCAACAATAGATGATTGATTATGGCATTTCCTTCAAAAATACTTCCATCTTGTGTGACAACACTTCAGTCATAAACCTGTCAATGAACCCAGTCCATCATTCTCGCACAAAGCATATTGAAATTAGATATCATTTTCTCAGGGATCATGTGAGCAAGGGTGATGTAGAAATCAGGTTCATTGAAACAGACCAACAAATTGCTGACATTTTCACCAAACCTCTAAGTGAAGAAAAATTCACAACATTCAGGAGAGAATTAGGGGTTTGTAGGATAGACGAGTCTGAGTCATGATCATGTGCATAACTAGGTATATACGTCAATGCATAGCATGCATTTGCATTAGTATGGTGCATAGTTGAATTTCCCCTTGTCATGCATGTGCATTATGATTGCTTAAAAAACAAAACAAAAAAATAAATAAATAAATATATTTATGTGTGAAAAACTATGATTGTGTGTATTGCATGTCTTCTATTTATAGAATACAACCATGTCATTGAAATTTCTATGGCCGATATTCCCTTGCGTTCTTTAAATGCCAGCAAGAGAGCAAAACCCCTCAAAATCTGAAATTCGGAGACATTAGATAATGAACGTCTACTATGATCCAAGATTTTCTTGAAACAAGTTCCCCAATGCATTAACCCATAAAATAACTCAAATTTCTTGATTCCAACATGATATTCACATTGGGGATTCGAGCCATATCATTTTTGACCATCCATTACACTTAAAACATTTTTTTGGTGTAAATCAGAGGAAGGGTCGACCCCAAGGGTCGACCCACGAAGAAGGGACGACCCCAAGGGTCGACCCTCACGATATTGGATCCTATTTGGGGCCGGGGTGAAAGGGGTCGACCCATTGGGTCGACCCGTTACTGTCGGGCGGCGTCCGCCGCGTCCGAACCGCCCTAAAAGGGGTGGAAACCCTATGTTTTCCCCTTCCCATATCCTAAAACGCCCAAAGCCCCCTTCTAGCCCTAGCCACCACTCCTTTCATGCCCTCAAATCCGCTCTTGGCACCCACATGCTCAAGCCCTAGCTGTGGCTCTCTCGGTGGCGTCCCGCGCACAAAATCCTTCCGAGCGATTCCAACGCGTCTTCCTTGAGCTTCACTCCCACTGAGGTATGTTCTTGATGTGTGGAGGATCATAAATCTATGTGGATAGCCTTCCTCTCTTGTTGAACCATCTCGATCTACACCCTCATCTGCCGGTTCCTTCGGTCTATGTTTAGATGGCCCCAAAGAGGCGTTCTTCTCGCAGTGGAGGGGAGTCTAGTGCGGCCATGGCACGTCGTGGTAGGGAGGTCACCTACGGCAGAGGATCTGTGCCTTCGAGCAAGGTTTTGGACAGAAAGGTACTCTGACCTTGAGCGGTCTCATTTGCCAACCTTAACCGTCATCTTCCGAGTTTAGTATATGTTTTTTGCAGTCAGCCAAATTTGGATCTCTTCATGTCTGAACATCAACGCATTTATCCGAATTTGGTGCATCAATTTTATAGCAACTCAACCATTTCTGGGGAACATCCGATTACTGTGGTAAATGGGAAATGAGTTATACTCTCCATAGAATTCTTAGGAATGGCATTTAATCTCCCTCATGAAGGATATACATTTAGAGATTTTTTGGTTCCTGAAGGAACAGTTTATCAAATGATGACATCCGAAAGAAAAGGTAAAAATTCTCTTGCTGGGTTAAACGCCAACCATTTTCCTCCCCTGTAGCATATCTTACATAGGATGATCACTACTATCCTGCTACCGAGAGGAGGAGGTCATGACAAAGTGACAAAGATTCATATGTTCTTATTTTACTGTCTCTTGGGTGGTATTCCAGTTAATTTCTCAGCTATGTTCTTAGCACATATGTGTAACAACATGAAGCACAAGAACAGAACTCTTCCATATGCTGCCGCACTTACTGCACTCTTTGCACACATGGACATAAAACTCTCCAAAGAATCTTCTCAAACTATTAGAGAGGCTGATATATTTACCATTCATTCCATTTGTGGTAATATGGGCTATGAAATGCAAGATGGCAACTTGGTCCGGACATTGAAAAGTGCTGCACATGAAATCAATTCTGAGGAGGAGGACGATGATGATGCATAGGCCGGTGCGCAACACCCACAAATTCTTGTTGAGGAGATGCCTTCCGAGGCGGTTCAGCTGCTCATGGACCGTTTGGATACTATTGATGATCGTTTAGATAATTATGGGGAGACAATGGAGGCTATGCAACATGCTCTCGCTGATCTGAAGCTATCTCATCAAGAGCACTCTCAATATGTTACTGACACTTTGGCTAATCAATCTCACATGCTTGAAGAAGTCTTGGAGTATATTAGGCGTCCGCCCAACTCACAGACTCCGGATGATGATTAGACGGCTATGCTCTTGCAGAATGGCACACTTCATATCCCTTGTCACCCCCTCTTTTTGATGATGCCAAAGGGGGAGAAATTTTGATATATGTGTGCCTAGGCTTTTCGGCTACGCATAAGTTATTATGTGTTGTGTGCTTGCATGCATGTATGCTTCAATCCCAATTCTATCATTAGCAATGTTGCATGTTAGTTATGTTGCATTTCTGTTGCGTCTCATGCATTGCATCTTGTAGTTTGTCCTTGGACTCAGACCTTGCTTACCTTTAACTCGTGTTGTCGGCAAACTACTTTGGAACATGTTTTTGCTCATCAATCTCACATCGTTGGCCAATTGTGTGTTTCACTATTACAATGCTTCTTGAGTTTTACTCTTAATATGGAGGTTGGAGGTGGAATTCAATGTGAATGCTAAATCATTTTGAAGTCTTATGCTTATGTGAGGCATATAGTATTTTGTCATCGTCAAGAAGGGGGAGATTGTTGACCCCCCTCTTTGACTAAATGCTTAGATATGATGGCTTTTGATGATGACTAAACACTATATGTGTAAGACCCCGAGTTTCTGTGCAATTATTTAATTTCGTGAATAGTAAAAAAAAAATTTTTTTGAATAGTAACTATGGTAAATAGTAAATCGTAATTTTTTTGACTATCATATGAAAATACTTAAAAATGGTAGTTAATTAGTAAACACTATGGTAAACACTTTAGTCTTCTATACTTGACCCTAATAAAATCAGTTACATGGCTTAATCGATGATTTAAGCTTGACTTAAAAACGCGGAAAACACTATTCACCCGAAAATACAACTACCGTAGAAAAATCTACAAAAATCACATCTGATAGAGAGTATTTTTCTTAGCAACTTTGTCTTCTGGAGTTTCATCGGTAAAAATCAGAAACTCTCTCTATCGATTGAACCGTTGAACATTTGAGTTAAATTATTATGTTAATCTTAAGATTAGGAGATTAACCTTAAACCTCGTGATAAAATTCTATAAAAATCATAATCTGAAAGGGCATGTATTGATTAGCAATTTTGTCTTCTGGGTCAATTTCATTAAAAATCGTTTGGTAACATTTAAAGGAGGTTTTAGTTAACTATTCCTTAATCCATAGGATTAGGCTTAGCTTAAGACTAACCTACCTTGTGGAACACGTGAAAACGTGTTTTAGGTCGGCAAGAACACGGCTTGGACGCAGGGATGGGTTTTGCGGCTCTGACCAGTCTTGTGTGAAGTGTGTGAAGATTTCACACGTTCCTTCAAATGAAAACTATAAATAGAAGCCCCCTTAAGCCTTCCTTAGCAATCCTTAAGCCTAAACAAAGGAGACTCTGCTGCTACGTGCTGTGAAGGCTTCTGCAAATATCACTATTCATCTTCTTCCTCAAGACATCTCTTATTTTCCTTGGTTAAGGTAGGTAACCATGGCACAAACCTCAAATTTGATAAATGGAATGAAAGGGCATGCTGTTAACTTCTAGAAATCATGTTTTATTATCCATTTGCATGCTTAAACTCATGAATTGAAGCCCCATTACCGGATTATACTTCTGTTTTCAATATCCCCGTGTTACAGAGAAAGACGGCTCCACACGGACCGTTTATTTACTTTAACGGCCCCGTAACGACCGCCATAGAGTACGTCTTAACGGCTTTTCATGAACCGTTTTGTCCCCTGGCATTCCACGGTTCACCCCAAACCGTTGTACATGCATAACGGTCAACCCGAGACCGCTTTAGAATAAATTTAGTAATATTATCATTTAAGTGTATTTTTTTTATTACGGCTAGAAAACGACCGTTTTACATGATAAATGGCCCTACCATGACCGTTGTACCCTTTTACCCTAGAAACGGCCCCTGACCGACGTGTGTTAGCAGACAGCCGAAGGTAAATTCCTCAGACTAGAACGGCTGTTAGGGAACCGTTGTTTATCCATTTAACGGTCATTCCCAGACCGCTGTTCTCCTGAAAACGGCCGTACTTAGACCGCTTAACAGAAACCTATTTCTGGTCCAATTTTCACCCAATAGGTTTAACGGCCCATTTTCAACTGTTTAACTTCCAGAAAACCTGATTTTTGCTATTCTGACCCATTTAACAATGTTAAATAGTAAAAACTGATAATCCACATAAATAACAAATAATGAGATGAGTAAATTTCTATTAATTGCAGTATCTATTTTGTTAAAGTGAAAATTATTGTAATTCACTTGTAACTTTGGATAAATTGGCTAATTACCATAAGCTAAAAATTTACCGTAGGTAATTTCTGTAAATTACTGTAAATCAGAAAATTACTGGCCAACTTATGGCAAGTCTTTGGCCAATTAACCGGACACTCTATCCGGTAAACTTCACATTTTTACCGTGAGACAATTTACCGTGGTAAAATTACGGTTACATCATGACTATCGTTTTAACTTGATAAATTGACCGATTACCCTTGGATAATCTTCGGTCATACTTGAGCCCGGAATTGACCAATGGACATTAAACTGAAATTGGTTGGTTTAATTGTTATTGGCAACCCGGTAAATATTTCACATAAATTATCTTATATTTAGATCATTATACTTAATACGGATTCTCTAGAACCGTATTTCTTGAAAAATACGACCCAAATGGTTCGTATATTCTCGTTCTTCGGAACTTACTTCTCTTTCTCGAACGGCTTACTGTCACCCGTTCATTCTTGGCCCCGTGACTCGTTACTCATAAGAGTACGGCCCAGTGATTGCCGTACGAATACCTTGTTTTGGGTTTTTCGTTGTGTTTAAACTCTTGAATCAAAGGAGACAAGTGTCGTCCTTTACATCTTGTACCCGACAGAAATTCATCTGATTATATTGGCCATAATTGACTATGTCTAGACGGGGGATCGGTGATCCAATTGAAATGAAATGCCATCGCATCATAAGGGCCCAGTCTGGTCCTGGGGAGAGCGCCCGAAAAGATATTGAGCCCATTGGGATGTTTATGACAAGGGTGAGGCATTACACCCGAATACTTGACTTGACTTGTTACGTCTACGACAAATTCTGGATACTCGACTCGTGTGTATTTACCTGGTTACATGTGTAACATACTTGCTGGCCAAATTTTCTTACTGTTACTTTACTTGTTCATTACTTGATAAATTGCTATATTTCTTGACTTTGCAAGTTATTTCTATCGTCATTCTTTATTTACTGCATTTCATATAAATTGGAAATCAATGGTTAATTACTTAAACCTGTTTGTGGTTATCTACTGAGCGCGTTTAGCTCACTCCTACTGTTTCCCCTCTTTCCAGGTGACGAACTTGTCAGGGATGGACTGGAGTGATATCGAGAGATAGTTTTAGTTTATTGAGTCAGTTTGTACCCGTAGAATTAATGAGAAATTGTTCTAGTTTGATTATTATATGGATGTAGTTGTTCTACCCATTGTACTCAATTTTTATCAATAAAACTCTGATTATTACTTTTCCAACCTTTAGTGCAATGGTTCGGAATTCTTTATTGCTCGCTTGCCTCTAACCGTACGTCCCGAGATTCCGCATCGGGGCGTGACAGTTTAGTTGGTATCAGAGCATAGGTCGCATTGACCTAGAAATTTAGGTTAAAATTGTCCTAGGTTTCCTTCTCTCCTATAAGTTTAGGAAAAACTAGACCTTGTGAGATTTGGGTAGAAATCGGGTTAAGCTATTAATCGTAATCGTGTCTCACTCCTCTAGTTCTTTCTCTCTCATCTCATCTGAGAATTCTTTTCTCATAATAATCGACTCATAATAATCGACTCATGAACAACGGATTACCTTATAGGTACTTGAAATGGCAGCCAATCGTGCTGAGATGAGGAATTTGCAACGTACGGTTCAAGGACTTACGCAAGCCTTGAATGCATTGGCTCAGGCAGGAGCTGGAGCCGGAGCGGCACCTCATGGCGCAGCTCATGGTACTGGTGAATTGTATCGGAATTTCCGAGGGATGAACCCGCCTAGGTTTGCTGGTTCAACCGATCCTGATGAAGCCGAGAACTGGCTCGACGAGATGGCAAGGATTTTTGAGGTCATGCAATGCACTGACCAGGAGCGTGTTCTCTTGTCCATTTTCCAACTGGAACGTGATGCGCGTACTTGGTGGGAGTCTATTAAACCGACTCTCGGTGACCAACAAGTCTCGTGGGAGGAATTCGAGGAATTCTTCAATGATAAATATTTTTCTGATCGCGTGCAAGAAAAGAAGGCCGCGGAATTCGCAGCTCTGAAGCAGCGAAGCTTATCGGTATCAGAATATGAAGCCCAGTTTGCAAGACTCTCTCGTTATGCGAGACATCTCATTTCAACTGAGAAAATGAAGGCGAAGCGTTTCCTTAACGGTCTTCGACTTCATTATATTAATCAACTGGCACCACTGGAAATTTCTACATATTCTGAGATGGTAAGAAAGGCACAAGTATTAGAAGATACATTGGAAATGACGGAAAGGATTCGTGGTCAAGGTAGTAAGAAGAATCAACCGAAGGCACTCAAGAATGATAAGACTGATTCTGGCACTGGTCCTAACAAGAAAAGACCTTTCACTAGTACTGGTTCTAGTTCTGGTTCTGGTTCGTGGAAGGGCAAGGCGCCAAGACAAGAAGACAAGAAACCTGATTCTGTGGTTCCATTCAAAGGCGTATGCCGATATTGTGATCGTCCCGGTCACAAAATGGAGGATTGTTGGCGCAAGCAAGGTGCATGTTTGCGATGTGGAAGCAAGGAGCACCGCATTCCCAACTGCCCCTTATTATCGGAACAAGCTATTCCGGCAAAACCTCTAAACGTCAAGAAGCCTCAAGGCAGGCTCCAGGCTCTTCATACAAAGGAAAAGGGTATCTCCGAGGATGGTGGACTCGTCGAAGGTACTCTCATTATATCCGACTTTCCGGCTTTTGTTCTATTTGATACTGGTGCAACACATTCTTTTATATCCCGGAGATTTGCTAAGTTATTAGCTATAGAACCTGTTTTGATGGACTCTCCGTTAGAGATATCAACCCCTATTGGGACCAGTTCAGCTATTCAGCATTATTATCCTTCTAGTAAAGTTATGGTGAATGATCGGAATTTTCCAGCCGACTTGATTTGCATAGACATGAAGGATTACGATGTAATCCTAGGAGCCGACTGGTTGGCCCAGTATGAGGTCAATGTTCACTGCAATTCTTGTTCGGTGTCTTTTTCTAAGCACCCCGGATTATTCTTCAAAGGAGTGAAACATCCTAGTCCGGTGTCTCTTATCTCGACTCTTCGTGCTGACAAGTTATTGAGGCGTGGATGCGAAGCTTTTCTGGCTTTTGTTCATGCGTCCCCTGAACAGCAGATCGAGATTAAGGATATTGCTATTGTTCGGGAATTTCCGGACGTATTTCCAGAGGAGTTACCAGGACTTCCGCCTCAGCGTGAAGTTACATTCTCTATTGATCTTATTCCTGGATCATCTCCTGTTTCCAGAGCCCCTTATCGTATGTCTCCTGCGGAATTGCGGGAATTGAAGCAACAATTGTTAGAATTACTCGAGAAGGGTTTTATTCGCCCGAGTGTTTCCCCTTGGGGAGCTCCTGTATTGTTTGTTCGGAAGAAAGATGGTTCGATGAGGTTGTGCATCGACTATCGGCAACTCAACCAGATAACTATCAAGAATAAATATCCACTGCCGAGGATTGATGAGTTATTTGACCAGATTGCTGGAGCTTCGTATTTTTCTAAGATCGATCTTCGATCTGGGTATCATCAATTGAGAATTAAGGAAGATGATATTTACAAGTCAGCTTTTCGAAGCCGATATGGTCACTTTGAGTTTGTCGTTATGCCCTTTGGGTTAACGAATGCACCGGCAGCTTTCATGCAACTTATGAACAATGTGTTCCGACCTTATCTTGATCAATGGGTCGTGGTATTTATTGATGACATTTTGATCTACTCAAAGAGTGAAGAAGATCATGCCGAGCATCTAAGAACGGCTCTTCAATTATTGAGAGATCACCAATTATATGCCAAATTCAGCAAGTGTGAATTTTGGCTGAGTGAAGTGTCCTTTCTAGGACATATTATTACTAAGGATGGAATTTCTGTGGATCCATCTAAAGTGGAAGCAGTCAAGAATTGGGAACAGCCTACTAATGCTACTGAAGTAAGGAGTTTTCTTGGCCTGGCTGGTTATTATCGAAGGTTCATTCAAGATTTCTCTAAAATTGCGGTACCTTTGACCAAATTAACCCGCAAAGAAATCAAGTTTGAGTGGTCAGCTGAATGCCAACGGAGTTTTCAAACTCTGAAGGATTGTTTGACTACTGCCCCTATTTTGACCTTACCTTCGGGTGAAGGCGGTTTTGTGGTCTACACAGATGCTTCTGGTATTGGCTTAGGCTGTGTGCTTATGCAGCATGGCAAGGTGATTGCCTATTCTTCCAGGCAGTTAAGGAAGCATGAAGTTAATTATCCCGTGCATGATCTGGAATTGGCAGCCGTAGTATTCGCATTAAAGATTTGGAGGCACTATTTATATGGAGAATCATTCACGGTATTTTCGGATCACAAAAGTCTGAAATACTTATTTTCTCAAAAGGAATTAAACATGAGGCAAAGAAGGTGGTTGGAATATATAAAGGATTTCGACTTCTCTATCGAGTATCACCCTGGCAAAGGCAATGTCGTGGCTGATGCGTTAAGTCGGAAGCCTGTGGCTAAGTTATCCAGTCTTATGTTACAAGAATGGAAGTTACTAGAGCTGATGGCTAGTCTGGATCTCAATATTGATAATGATCGGATTTTGATTTCCCAGATGCAACTCAAGCCCGAACTGTTAGTGGAAATCAAGCTATTACAAGATATTGATCCCGAGCTAGTCGAGATTAAGGAAAACTTAAGTGGCAGACCTGACTTCTCGATAGCCAATGATGGAAGACTGGTGTTTCAAGGTAGAACTTGTGTACCGGATGAGGCTAATATAAAGAATCGGATCCTTGAAGAAGCACATAGATCCCGATACACTATCCATCCGGGAGGCACTAAGATGTTCAAAGACTTGAAGAGGACATTTTGGTGGCCAAACATGAAAAGGGAAATTGCAGATTTTGTAAGCAGATGTCTTGTTTGTCAACAAGTAAAGGCCGAGCATTTTAGACCGGCAGGTAAATTGAAACCACTTGATATTCCCCAATGGAAGTGGGAGAGTATTGGTATGGACTTTATTATGGGTCTTCCTAAGACTCGAGGTGGCTATGATGCAATATGGGTCATCGTGGATCGATTGACTAAGTCAGCCCATTTTCTAGCTATTAAGTCCAAGTGGACGGTTGATGTACTAGCAGCATTATATCTGAAGGAAGTGGTTAGACTTCATGGTATTCCAGTCAGCATTGTGTCTGACCGAGACCCGAGATTTACATCTCATTTCTGGAAGGGTTTGCAAGAATCTCTTGGTACCCGTCTGAATTTCAGTACTGCATTTCATCCGCAGACAGATGGACAGACCGAGAGAACAAATCAGATTGTGGAAGATATGTTGAGAGCTTGTATGATTGACTTCGATGGCAGCTGGAGTGATCATTTGGCATTGATAGAATTCGCCTATAACAATAGTTATCAATCCAGCATACAAATGGCACCTTTCGAGGCTTTGTATGGAAGGAGTTGTCGTTCTCCATTATGTTGGGATGAGATTGGCGAGAAGCAATGGCTTGGACCGGATCTTGTCTCAGAATCATCACAGAATATTCGAATTATTCGAGACCGGTTACTTGTAGCTCAATCAAGGCAGAAAAGTTATGCTGATAATAGAAGAAGAGATTTGAAATTCCAGATTGGCGAGCATGTATTTTTGAAGGTCTCTCCGTCGAGAGGTATTCGCCGATTCGGTATTCATGGCAAGTTAAGCCCAAGGTATATTGGTCCATTTGAGATCCTTGATCGAGTGGGTGAAGTCGCCTATAGATTGGCCTTACCTCCTCAACTAGCTGGAGTACACAACGTGTTCCATGTTTCTATGCTTCGGAAATACGTGTACGACCCTAGTCACGTCATTCAACATGCGGACCTCGAAGTGAAGAAGGACTTGTCTTATGAAGAAAGACCAGTGAAGATTCTGGATCGGAAAGAGCAACAACTTCGGAATCGTTCCATACCGATGGTTAAAATACAATGGAGTCGGCGTGGAATAGAAGAAGCTACATGGGAATCCGAGGACGCTATACGGAAGCGTTATCCCGATCTACTCTAGGTAAGCGATATTTTTACCGTATTTTGGTCCAGTGAATTTGGAGGACCAAATTCTTTAAGTAGGGGAGGGTGTAAGACCCCGAGTTTCTGTGCAATTATTTAATTTCGTGAATAGTAAAAAAAAAATTTTTGAATAGTAACTATGGTAAATAGTAAATCGTAATTTTTTTGACTATCATATGAAAATACTTAAAAATGGTAGTTAATTAGTAAACACTATGGTAAACACTTTAGTCTTCTATACTTGACCCTAATAAAATCAGTTACATGGCTTAATCGATGATTTAAGCTTGACTTAAAAACGCGGAAAACACTATTCACCCGAAAATACAACTACCGTAGAAAAATCTACAAAAATCACATCTGATAGAGAGTATTTTTCTTAGCAACTTTGTCTTCTGGAGTTTCATCGGTAAAAATCAGAAACTCTCTCTATCGATTGAACCGTTGAACATTTGAGTTAAATTATTATGTTAATCTTAAGATTAGGAGATTAACCTTAAACCTCGTGATAAAATTCTATAAAAATCATAATCTGAAAGGGCATGTATTGATTAGCAATTTTGTCTTCTGGGTCAATTTCATTAAAAATCGTTTGGTAACATTTAAAGGAGGTTTTAGTTAACTATTCCTTAATCCATAGGATTAGGCTTAGCTTAAGACTAACCTACCTTGTGGAACACGTGAAAACGTGTTTTAGGTCGGCAAGAACACGGCTTGGACGCAGGGATGGGTTTTGCGGCTCTGACCAGTCTTGTGTGAAGTGTGTGAAGATTTCACACGTTCCTTCAAATGAAAACTATAAATAGAAGCCCCCTTAAGCCTTCCTTAGCAATCCTTAAGCCTAAACAAAGGAGACTCTGCTGCTACGTGCTGTGAAGGCTTCTGCAAATATCACTATTCATCTTCTTCCTCAAGACATCTCTTATTTTCCTTGGTTAAGGTAGGTAACCATGGCACAAACCTCAAATTTGATAAATGGAATGAAAGGGCATGCTGTTAACTTCTAGAAATCATGTTTTATTATCCATTTGCATGCTTAAACTCATGAATTGAAGCCCCATTACCGGATTATACTTCTGTTTTCAATATCCCCGTGTTACAGAGAAAGACGGCTCCACACGGACCGTTTATTTACTTTAACGGCCCCGTAACGACCGCCATAGAGTACGTCTTAACGGCTTTTCATGAACCGTTTTGTCCCCTGGCATTCCACGGTTCACCCCAAACCGTTGTACATGCATAACGGTCAACCCGAGACCGCTTTAGAATAAATTTAGTAATATTATCATTTAAGTGTATTTTTTTTATTACGGCTAGAAAACGACCGTTTTACATGATAAATGGCCCTACCATGACCGTTGTACCCTTTTACCCTAGAAACGGCCCCTGACCGACGTGTGTTAGCAGACAGTCGAAGGTAAATTCCTCAGACTAGAACGGCTGTTAGGGAACCGTTGTTTATCCATTTAACGGTCATTCCCAGACCGCTGTTCTCCTGAAAACGGCCGTACTTAGACCGCTTAACAGAAACCTATTTCTGGTCCAATTTTCACCCAATAGGTTTAACGGCCCATTTTCAACTGTTTAACTTCCAGAAAACCTGATTTTTGCTATTCTGACCCATTTAACAATGTTAAATAGTAAAAACTGATAATCCACATAAATAACAAATAATGAGATGAGTAAATTTCTATTAATTGCAGTATCTATTTTGTTAAAGTGAAAATTATTGTAATTCACTTGTAACTTTGGATAAATTGGCTAATTACCATAAGCTAAAAATTTACCGTAGGTAATTTCTGTAAATTACTGTAAATCAGAAAATTACTGGCCAACTTATGGCAAGTCTTTGGCCAATTAACCGGACACTCTATCCGGTAAACTTCACATTTTTACCGTGAGACAATTTACCGTGGTAAAATTACGGTTACATCATGACTATCGTTTTAACTTGATAAATTGACCGATTACCCTTGGATAATCTTCGGTCATACTTGAGCCCGGAATTGACCAATGGACATTAAACTGAAATTGGTTGGTTTAATTGTTATTGGCAACCCGGTAAATATTTCACATAAATTATCTTATATTTAGATCATTATACTTAATACGGATTCTCTAGAACCGTATTTCTTGAAAAATACGACCCAAATGGTTCGTATATTCTCGTTCTTCGGAACTTACTTCTCTTTCTCGAACGGCTTACTGTCACCCGTTCATTCTTGGCCCCGTGACTCGTTACTCATAAGAGTACGGCCCAGTGATTGCCGTACGAATACCTTGTTTTGGGTTTTTCGTTGTGTTTAAACTCTTGAATCAAAGGAGACAAGTGTCGTCCTTTACATCTTGTACCCGACAGAAATTCATCTGATTATATTGGCCATAATTGACTATGTCTAGACGGGGGATCGGTGATCCAATTGAAATGAAATGCCATCGCATCATAAGGGCCCAGTCTGGTCCTGGGGAGAGCGCCCGAAAAGATATTGAGCCCATTGGGATGTTTATGACAAGGGTGAGGCATTACACCCGAATACTTGACTTGACTTGTTACGTCTACGACAAATTCTGGATACTCGACTCGTGTGTATTTACCTGGTTACATGTGTAACATACTTGCTGGCCAAATTTTCTTACTGTTACTTTACTTGTTCATTACTTGATAAATTGCTATATTTCTTGACTTTGCAAGTTATTTCTATCGTCATTCTTTATTTACTGCATTTCATATAAATTGGAAATCAATGGTTAATTACTTAAACCTGTTTGTGGTTATCTACTGAGCGCGTTTAGCTCACTCCTACTGTTTCCCCTCTTTCCAGGTGACGAACTTGTCAGGGATGGACTGGAGTGATATCGAGAGATAGTTTTAGTTTATTGAGTCAGTTTGTACCCGTAGAATTAATGAGAAATTGTTCTAGTTTGATTATTATATGGATGTAGTTGTTCTACCCATTGTACTCAATTTTTATCAATAAAACTCTGATTATTACTTTTCCAACCTTTAGTGCAATGGTTCGGAATTCTTTATTGCTCGCTTGCCTCTAACCGTACGTCCCGAGATTCCGCATCGGGGCGTGACAATATGTATTTATATTTTTGTTGAAGTGTTCTAGCATTAATAGTTTTACAAAGCTCAACATTCGTGTTTAAGACTTGGAGCTTCGAAAGATAAAGACCAACCTCAATGGGTAAGCATTTTGAATTCACGGTATGAAGCTAAATCTAATTCGCATTTATGTCTTTGCAGGGCAAGGAACGTGTCTAAATGCCTAAGGAACTTAAGGACGGTCGGTGAAGTCAAATTTACCTTATAACCCTTGATCTTGTTATTTAAAGTTCATAACTTTGATCTAATGGGTTAAAGAGGTTTTGAGTCTTATCTAAGCTTGAATGATTTGGGTTTCATTGCCTCTCATGTTTTAAAAAAACCCATCTTGAAACCCCCTGACTAGTTCTTGGACTTAGTGGCTTTTTTGATCAACCTTTTGGATGTTCTGGAATAAAGGTTGACCCATTGGGTCGACCCCTAGGTCCCCGGGTGCAAAACAAAATTGTCTTTGAACTCTAGCTTAAAGGGTCAACCCCTTGGGTCGACCCCCAGCCGCAAGGGTCGACCCCAAGGGTCGACCCTTGGTTGTTTGAATTAAAAACCATCGAATCCCTTTCTCTCAACTAAAAGGGTCGACCCCAAGGGTCGACCCATCTGCGTGAGGGTCGACCCCTGGTAGTTATATTTCTTTCCCCGCACGGAGCAGCCCCGAGGGTCGACCCCAAGGGTAAAACCCATTGGCACAAACACCCTTAAACCCTCACGAGGGTCGACCCCAAGGGTCGACCCTTTCAGGTCCAAACCTTGAGCCGTATTTTTTGACTTCCGTGCGCTTGCACCAAAAGTCTTTCCAGCCAGTCCAACTTCCCTAAATCGCTCAAGGTATTGTGGATCTGGTCTCTAGGGTGTCTTTGAACGGATATAGCTCCTTATATACATCATATTGGGGTATGAAACCCTAGGGGTGAGGAAGATCAAAAGGAGTGCTTCTTGTTCTAACCTTTGTGTGTGTAGGTTCGCAGCAGCAGCTCAAGGGCCTTCTTCCACCATGTTCTGAACCTGAAAGTGAAGGGAAGAAGCTTGAATCAAGCCTCCACATCATCCCCAACAATAAGCTGTGTGGGTTATCAAAGCTGCAACCTCATTTGTACAACAAAGCTTCATTCTTCCTCAAGGATCGATCTTCCTCCTGCAGAAGCATTCAATTACATTCAAGGAAGTGAAAGGGGGAGATTCAACCATGATAAATCATTATTCACTCTTTACTCTCAGTTTTACTTTGTGTCTACTTGAGTATTTGATGTAAAACTTGATTCAGATCTCTGTGTGTGTTGTTCGTGTTCGGAAACACGAACGTGTGTGTGTGTGTGTGTGTGTGTGTGTGTGTGTGTGTGTGTGGTAGCCCAGATCGGGTGCCGTGTGTGTGTGTTTGCTGTTCTACACAGCGTGTGTGTGTGGCTCACTTCATAGTGAAGTCTTGTTCCTCATGAGTGAGGGGTGGACGTAGGGGACACGGCAGTATACCCGAACCACCTAAAAATTCCGTGTGTCACTTGTTGTAACGACCCGAGAATCCGATTACCGGGAAGGCCCGATAACCCGAGACTCAAACCGCCGCCCACGAGCCCTAAAATATGGAGTTTTCCCCAAATCGCCCCGATTAGCCCGCTCGGCTCACCACGGCCTACGAAACTCGCGAAAAGGAAAGAGCACGAGCTGGGTGTCCATCTCCCTACCTCCACCGAAGATTTCGCGCCCCGAGCTCGCCGATCTGTGAAGAAAACGCCGTGGTAACGTCTCAGAGTTGGAAAATGCCACGGTTTGCCCTGCAAAGAGTTTCGAAGGCGCATCAGGGAAAAACACGTGTAAAGCACAAAATACACTCCGAGACCCACTAAAATGATCCGAAAAAATCCGGGGCATCACAGCCCTCCCCCCTTAAAGGAATTTCATCCTCAAAATTCAGGACCTAGCACGAAGTCACAGGGGAAGAACACTGAACCAACTGACAACGTTGTCAGAGCCCCAGCACATAAAACTTTGATTCTCACGAAAACACTGATCTTGAGGGACACAGCCAAACTTACAATCACAAATAACACCTCGCTCCACGCGCCGTGCACACCGGCCATCAGAGCAGGCATATACCAGAGGACACAGTCCGGCATCACCTCAGACACCATGAAAACCAATCATGGCACCGCTGCCACCATCTCGCTCACCGAGGGGACACAGCCCTCGCACGAGAAACAGCTACCGATCCATCCAATGGTCGGCAGACAAATTACACATCAGCTTCACAACCAGCTGATCGATCGCACAACCTTCTTAAGGAGACAACCAATACAGAGCCTCCACCAGCTCAAGCAGCCATCTCGACAGACCGCAACCAGAACATCGGCTCAGCACCAAGAATCACCTCACACCTGGCAAGCTGAAAGCCAGACACATCACTGTGCCAACCCTTGTCAAAAGACAAACTTTGACAAAGTCCAGATCCCATCCGAAAAGGCACACCTCAAAATCCGCCACCCAAGGCCTCGCTGGCACACGGCTCTCGCCACGCTCGAGCCCCGACAACCAGCATCTTCTGTTTGAGAAAAGACCATCCACTGGTCGCCAGATACACGCTAACGGGAAACCTCCGCTTGCTCAGGTTCTTCCTTCTTTCCTGGTCCTCCACCAGACCCGAAGGGAACATTCCAAACCTCGGCAAGCCATCCGTTGACTCACACACAGACCGATACCACATCTCGAGCCGTACTCCTCTCGAACTCCGCATCCGAGCTCGATCATCGCACCAACTCGACCCTCTCGGGGAGCACGATGAAACCAGATGACAAGATCCTGATGTCTTCGGCCATCACCTCACTCGACTCAGACTTACAGGGGAACCATCCCATGCTGGTCACCGACCAAGGATAACCATTGCGACACCAACGTCCCATCATGGACCACCATTCCGACGCCAATCTCACTAAAAGGCCTCCACCCACAGGCGTCACTCTTCCATCTAGTCTCATCACATCCCTCGACATTCGTCAGGAGACATCCTCAATAACCCCATCTGGGTCTAACACCGACGCCTGACACGGCTTCCATCTCAGAAACAGGGTACTCATGCGGCGCACTAGCCAGCACATTCCCCAACACTCCATCCTGCCAGTGCCAAGAACCATAATACCTCAAGAAACGACATGGCAACAACATGTTTCACACAGAGGAATCAATCCTCCAATGCTCAATGCAAACTCAGGAATCTGCCCGTAGCAACCAACGCTACGATCCTGAACCAGTGGGTCACAAGCCCACCAGGCTTCCGCTGCGCACTCTAATCCACGCGCAGAGCCATAAATTCTTGGAAACGCCACCCAACCAACACTCGTCCTTCCAGAAAAGCGCCAACACACCCTCACACGATAAGGGAATAGGCCCAACTTCTCACAGGCAACCACCTTGCCAAGACAAGGAGCACGTCTCGCATGGACTTCATGGCACACAGAGGCCAACCAATCCGAACACATAATGCAAGACGATGAACCTTAGGCAAACACAATCTCTCCAACCGAAGGGGAGACTAAATGCCCTTCTGACCAACGGAAGAACTCCACGCCCGACCTGATCTCGAACCTCGCGCATGCTGGAAACAACACCATCCAACACCAAGAAAAACCATCACTTCCATCAGGTTAGCGCCTCCGACACACTCGGTGAGTGTCACGTCAGATCACGAGCACAACATCTCTCGATGCACCATCGCTGTAATTCCTCAAACTACAGCGCACCGCACCAAGAGCCGCTACACGAGCCATAACGATAACCGCCGACACTCATCCTCGAGTCCCGAACTCGCCGTGGAGCCTTCACATCTCAAGCCAATTCCAGGGCAAACACAACCCATCCACTGACAGAAACGCAGGAGCAAAGACTTACCGAGACATCTCTGCCAAATCATGTCTCAAAATCCGTAGAATAATCGAGACCGACACGTCATTTCTGACGCCACAAAGCACGACAAGAACATCAGGCTCGATGAAACAGCAGCTCACCGAGAAGATATTCCGCTCACTCGAGCACACTTCTCGATTAGAACACCTCAGGAGCTAGACAAACCTCAAGCTGGAGTGGCCAAAAATTGACAGCAACTCCCTCAAAGCACGCTCATGGCCACTTAACCACGAACAATCCTCTCCAGCCACCTGACCACGCTGCAGACACCTCGAACGCAGCACTGCGAGTTCACGCCTGTCAGCAACCTCTTGCCAACGCAGCACAACGAGGGCCACCACCGATGAGGGAGAAGGCTCTCGACCTCGATCCTTAGGCCCCATACTGGCACGAAAGCCGCAGATAGTAACCACCTTCACAGCGCCAACGCCGCGCACTCAGGCTCTCAAGCGAGAAACTAGGCGGAAAGCGAACACAAAACCCTAAGCCAGCTGCCGACTGTACTGGACCTTATGGACTCTGATCACTGCAATATTTTGAATTCCTATGTACGTCTACAACCACCACTCTGATACCAACTGTAATGACCCAAAAATCTGATTACTGGGAAGGCCCGATAACCCAAGACTTGAACCGCCGCCCACGAGCCCTAAAACATGGAATTTTCCCCAAATCGCCCCGATTATCCCGCTCGGCTCACCACGGCCTAGGAAACTCACGAAAAAGAAAGAGCACGATCTGGGTGTCCATCTCCCTACCTCCACCGAAGATTTCGCGCCCCGAGCTCGCCGATCCGTGAAGAAAACGTCGTGGTAACGTCCCGGAGTCAGAAAATGCCACGGTTTGCCCTAAAAAGAGTTCCGAAGGTGCATCAAGGAAAAACACGTGTAAAGCACAAAATACACTCTGAGACCCACTAAAATGATCTGTAAAAATCCAGGGCATTACACTTGTGGTTTGTTCTTCCGCTTCTATAGTCGAGTGGGCTTCACGGTGAGTTGAGCATACAACAATTCTATTGTCAAACACCTACCAATATCCACACGCATTCACAAGTGTGTCCATGTTCAAGTGAGATCTAGTGCATGTATGTTTTATTAATTTAGTTTTGATAGGTCCAGAGGGGGGTGAATGGACCTTTACCAGTAAAAATAATGAGGATTAAAAATAAGTTCTCAATTAGGAGTTTCCGAAAAAAGATCTTAACGGTCAAACACTAACCGCGCAGAACGATCAGCTAGGAAGATAGAGATGGATCGGCCTAGACAAGCATCTACCGAATAGATCCAAAGCCAGAATAGAAACCAAACACACTGTGCCAGGGATTTTTAAAGTTGTTCGGTCAGACCTCCAGTCTGCCTATGTCCACCCCTCACTTCAAACCGAAGTGAGGCTTCCACTAGCACCGGCTAGCCAAGCAGACTCAGTCTGCGACAACGGCTGATTCACAGCTTCACCAGGGGAACACCCTCCCCTCTTCCTCCACACCCGGAGGGAACCCTAAGGACGCCAAGTCCCTAGAAACTAGGAAACAAGTTCCTCTTCCTCCAACCGGAGGGAACACTAGTGATCTGCAGTCACTAGAACCAGAGACCAAGGTCTCTCTTCCTCTGAAGCCCAGATGGAACCCACAAGTAGCACACGGCCACTTGCAACTGGAGACAGCGTCTCCCTTCTCCTGAACCAACAGAACAGGAGGACCACCGATCTCAACCTGAGACTCGGAGACAAAACTAGAACAGTAAAGAAAGATCAAAAACAAGAAACTAAAAAGATACAGCAGACTGAATGCTGGAACGATAAACCACGGAATATAGCTCACAATAGAGCAAACTGGTTCGGATTTGATCCTGAAACCAGAATCCTTCTTCTTCTTCTTTCTAAACTCTCAGCTTCGAGCTCTCTCTCTCTCTCTCTCTCTCTCTCTCTCTCTCTCTCTCTCTCTCTCTCTCTCTCTCTCTCTCTCTCTCTCTCTCTCTCTCTCTCTCTCTGCTATTCTCTCTTCTTCCTCTTCTTCAGTTTTTGCCCTCTATTTTCTTCTCTTCTTTTGCTGGATCAAACTCTCTGCACTTCTGCTTTTTCTTTTTCCCTTTCGATCAACCTTCATCTGTGGACGAAGGCTTCAATATATAGCAGCAGCAGGTGGATAAGGTACAGAATGCGTGTGCCTCCCACACCCGATCCAGAACCTTCTTTCCACGTGCCCTTATAGCATTGGTTCCTTTAGTATTGGATCACGTGCAGCCCAGACACTGGGGAATATTCTTCCTCGGACCACCTTCTTCTTTTTGTTTTTCTTCTTCTCCTGCAAAGAAATTAAAACCATTAAAACTCAGAGTCACAAAAACTAAAACTGCATGAGGTATGTGATAGCAATACGAAATGCACTATACTGAGAACGACACGAGGTACATAAGATGACTACAACACGAGATAATGAGAGAACGACACGAGGTACATAAGATGACTACAGCACGAGATAAAGAGAGAACGACACGAGGTAAGAAGGAAATAACACGGAGTAAAATGGTAGTAAAACACGCGATCAGAGGAAACCTGGACGAAGATAGAAAGAAGCAACACGAAGACATAAAAACAACACTAAGACACAAACACAGAAATAACATGAAGACTCAAACACAAAAATAACACGATAACATAAACACAACACGAAGAACGACCAATCAAAATGACTAAGTTGACTCGAGGTCATCGGTGAATCAATACGAGAATCAACACGAAATATCAAACAACAAAGGGAACGGCACAAAGTGAAACGACACTTTACACTAACATAACTTGAAGACACAGGAAAACGACTCGAAAACAAGGACGACACGGGCTGAAAACAACTCGAAGATGAAAACAAAACCCGACACGAAGTGTGGTCACAAAGCAAAAAGGACACGGGGTCTAGGAAAAATAACATGAGGACAGAAGACAGGAACGGCTACCACGACACGTGATAAAACAGTGAAAGCAGGAAAACGACTCGAGTAACTACAGTAAATGACACGAAAACACAAGAGCAAAAATAAAAAGGATGACTCGAGATGAGCAACTAAATACTGAAGAAACGACACGAGGTTCACAGAAAGCAGCACGAGGTGCTGCAGTGTTCAGCACACGATGGAACAAATAACGACACGAAGATAACCCCTGAAAATAACTGAAGTGACTCGAAAGATTATTTTTCACAGAGAAATATTTTTTGTTCTCCACTAAGGCTCATAGTGTTGTCATCCTCAAAACATGCAAAGACTCAACAATCTCCCCCTTTTTGATGGATGGCAACACTAAGAGTCTTGAGTCTTTGCAGGAATAATTTTTAACCTGTTCAAAGCTAAACATCATCAGCACCATCATTAATCATCATTAAAGAATATTAAAGAATCATTAACAACAAAAAAATCATTCTCAATCGTAGTAGTAGCAAAGACTTGAGTTCTCCCCCTTTGTCAACATCAAAAAGAAAGAAACAAAAGGAGGCAGAAATGCAAATGATATGAGATGTAATTAACAAGTCCAAGAGTGTGAGAGAGCTTCAAAATGGGCAAAAAAATACAGAACACTGTTTTTTTTTAAAGGAGAAAAGAATCTGGCATGTCTGCTGGAAGGGCCATGCGGCCTGTCTTGTGGTGGTCTACCCCTAGGAGCAGCAGAGGAGAAATCTTGAGTTGGACCTCTACTGGAGGATGCCTGACCAGGGGCTGAACCCAAGGCAGAGTGAAGATCCTTCAAGTCATTGGACAATTCAGCTAGCCAATACACAACAGAGCTTCTGACATGTGCCACTTCTGAAATGATGTCTTCCTGGCGAATATTAACAGATTCATATCTGTCAGTCAGAGTTCTCACTTCTACTAAGAAAGCGATCAACCTGTCATAGATCTTCTAGACATCTGGACCTAGGGCACTAGATGACCCCTTCAAAACTTCTAAGGATGTCCTGATCTCAAAACAATGATCTATAATGCTGGCAGATGACTTAAAGGAGGAAATATGAGCATCTTGTAATTCACGAAGTGCTGTTGCTATCTTTGAACATACCACCTACAAGCTTTCCATCGAGGACCTGGTGGCATCATCTGAAGCTTTCTTGATTAGCAGGAACTTTTTCCATTCAATCAGGAGAGAAATTTCAAGCTTCAGTAGCCTGGAATGAACTTGATTAATATTTAGAGTGACATACTTGAGCAGATCATCCATTTTCTTATCCTGTCTCTGCATCTGCTGAGTCAAATTTATGAGGAGTTCTTCAATGTTGGGCGCCCGAGCAGATAGAAGTTGAGGTTGACCTAGGGGTGTACCATAAGATTCACAGCTAGGTGCTATTCTCTCATCTGCTTCTTCTTGTACTGGCGTTTGGCTGTCTCCTGCTAGAACCTGATCTTCATCTTCAGCTTGGATTTCTTTTTCAGGAAATACATTTTCAGGTGCTTCTTCTTCACTTGATGATTCTGCTTCTTGTTCTATGTCAGTAACTTTCTCCTGACACTCATCCACTCTTTCTTCCATGAGATCATCATCTGCAGAGTTTTCAACAGGTGCCTGTTCTATAATTTCAGCTGTAACCACGTTGTCAACCTCTTCTAAGCTTTTCTCCACAGTCTCTCTAAGAATGAAATTAACAAACTCAGCAAGGTCGTGCTCATTACTTTCTTGCTCTTGAGCAGGCTGTTCCACGGGCAGCCTCACTTCTTCTGATGTCTTCCCAAAGGAATCAAACAAACCATCAATATTTGTATCTAGTTCAGTTTGAATGCTGTTTTCAGACATCCTAACTTCTTCAGATGCAATCTCAACAAGCCTCTGAAAAGATAGAGATGCTTCAGTAGGTGCAGCAGAAGTAGCAGACAGTGGTTGTTCAGATGGTGTCTGCTGTAAAGCAACCTCAGAAGCTAATTCTAAAACTGTTTGGGCAGATTCTTGAGGGTGTTCCAGAAGCTCTCTCTGAGCTTGTGATTCTTTGACTTTCTGGGCCTTAACCTGCCCCATGAGAGAAGAACCCTCCAAGCCCAAAAATACTGAAACAAAATTCATGTTAAATATGTTTTGACCCCTAACTTCAGACATGGCCTCTCCATCCATGGAAATCTTTGAATACTTGAAGATGTCTGTCAGATGGGCGGCGTAGGGCAGGTGTCTTTTGGACCCAATACACCTCTTCATGACAGAAAAAATAATTTCAGGCAGACAGATCTTTACATGCTGAATCAGACAGAACAAAAGAAATCTCTGAGTGTCTGTGATTCTTCCTCTAGCTCTAGTCTGTGGGGTGACTATAGAGGCAATGATGTTCTGAAGAAGCTTGTGAAGAGGGGGAAATGATAAGGTTTGGTAAGCTTTCAGCTTCAATTGCCCCTTGTCATGAATGTTACTGGGTTTACCAGTAATGACCGAAAAGGCTTCATGCAGACTATATCTAAACCCTCTTTCCACCTCCCCTTTTTCTGGAATACTGAGAGCTTTGTGGAGAGAGTCACACGTTACTGCTATCTCAATCCCCTTAACAGACGAGATCAGAGCAGACCTATCTCGGCTCAAAGACAAATTATTATAAAATTCCATTACCAGGCTAGGGTAGTAGACACGGTGATTTTCAAGGAATTTCCTCCAACCCTGAAACTCAAAAATCTCCAAAAGTTCTGGAAACTTCAAAACCATGGATTCATCGTCGAAATCTATTATCCTTGGAGGAATAATTTTCCCACTCTCTAAAAACACGATAGACTGAGAAGGCATGGTACCTTGTGCAGAAGAAATTTCCACAGCTATTTCTAGTTCTAGACATCTTTGCTGCTTGGACGAAGGCTCCTCCACTGTTTCTTTTCCCTTCCTCTTCCTTTCAACAGGAGCGACGGATTCTAGCTGATCTATTTTCCGTAACTCCCAAAGTATCAACTCTTTCTTACTGGTTGCTGCTGGAGATGAAGCTAGAACCAAGAACGGAAGAGAACTCTGTGGGAGAGAAGAGATTTTCGTGAATAAAAAATGAGCGGGAGAGAAGGGTTTGAAGGAGCATACGAGACGTATCGGCACGAGGAGGAACAGGAAGCGGCAAGGGCACACGAGGGTTTTTGGATGAAACCTTGAGGAACAAGAAGGGTTTTGGGGGTCACTTTTCACTCTTATCGAACTTTTCAGGAAATACCCAGACTACCCTCATTCAATATGTAACACAGCCATTGCCTGTTAAAGTTCGCTCTTCAATATATGGATTTATTATATTCTTCCGAATACCTTGGTCAGTTACCTCAAGACATTAAATCAACAAGATCATAAAACTAGATGTTAAAGGTACTTAGCCTACAGAAGGTCAAGATTAAAATACTCCTTATGTTTGTCAGGCAAAGAAATAACAAATAGATAGTCAAGCAGGGTTCATTACTTTATTTAAAGGACAAGAGAGGGCATACAGAGTCAACCAATTTGTTGAGCACTTAGGTAGAATTGTCCCTTTTTACACAATGAGACATGTTTATAAGACACCAGAATCCCTGGTTACTCAGGACAGGCTACCTTTATGCCAGTGAAAACTAATGAATTTTTGTTGACTTTTCTTTCCCTTTTTTTTATTTTAACTTTTCTATAAGAAACAGAGATAGCTAATTGTATCATGACAGAAACTCTAAACTTCTTTGATCTAGAATATCCATTTCTCCACAATTGCCATTGCTCTGCCACAAAGTATGGCGTATTCCCTAGTAACACCTCTCATGATCTTGGACAAAAGATAGAGCCCTTACTTAACACAATTTTTTTTTTCATAGCCCTCTTCACATAAGTTTCAGTTAAAACGAAATCCTCCGCAAGGTTTTTCCATTTAACAGAAAGTTTTACAATATGTTGACCAACAATAGAGAGGATAACTTAGAAGGATTAAAGGACAAGATATAACCCCCATACATTAAAGTTCTTTATTAACAGGTGTAACTTGTTACAATAGATTTTGGGTGGTTTAAGGTATTCTGATCAAATCTGATAAGAGTAACAAAGCTATAAGAAGGAATTTTTCTTCAAGAATATTCCTGAACCAAAGGGGATAAGAAAAGGATAAGAAGGTGACAAACAGAATGGAGAGAGATGAGATGAGATGAGAAGCACTCCTTACAGCAAAGCAGCAAGTGAGAGATTACTCTAGAAAGTAAAGACCAAGGAGCTCACAAATGAAATCTTCCTAAGGAAATTCAATCTCGTAACCAGAGAATGCTCTTGGGCAATAAGCTGCAACCTCATGAGATGTCAGAACTCAACACCAACTAACCACATCGGCAGACAAATGTTCTTCAGATACCAGATGACCTGACAAGCTCCTTTTCAGCCCACGCTAGGACATCTCACACACAACTCTTGGAAATATTAATTATTTATTGAATAACATACATGCTATCAGCTGAAATGCAGTACGTTGAAGCAAACTTATGGTTTTTCAAATAAATGGAATGTGATGCAATGAGCACGAATCAGTAAGTTGACACAATAATTGTATGCCTCCCCCTGACTATGAGCATGAATTACAGCGTGATACCAAGTATCCATCCAAGAGAGATTCTAGCAAAGCAGTTAGAGGAGGACACTCGTGATCATGGAATACTTAGTTGCACATAGACTACATCACAGAACCAAATTTAAATCACAATAAAACAAAATTAAAGCAGGTATTGGGAACTGACCTGAATATTAAGATCCTGGGGTTTTTTCTTTTTGAGTGCCTTGGCTTATTACTCCTCTTTATTCTTCAGCTTCCAAGGCACACCTGCAGGTTAGCAAACTATTTTGCATGAATAGGCACCCAAGAAGTCTTGGGTCCTGAGTTAGCAGTGACATTCTTAGCAGGTTTTCTAACCAATCTCCTAGCAGCATGGTCATCAGATTTCATCAGATAGCAATTATTCATTGAATGACCAATTGTACCACAATAATAGCAAGATGCAGCAAGTTTCAGATTGGATTTTTGCACATTCTTATTAACATGATTTTTATGCACATAAGTATGAAAATTTTTGTTAACAGAATTGAAATTCTATTTACCAAAACCAGCATTGCTTTGGTATCCTGCCAGCCAACAGGTTGCAGCCCTGTGACCTGGCTTTCCACAGTTAAAACATGCAGAGTATTTTCTATTTGCAGCAATTTTATTCCTATCAACATCATTATGGTTTGCAGGAAATTTAGCATGATGTGAAGAATATATTTTCTTACCATTTGCAAACTAGCATTGTGCGATGTTGTGTCCTAGTTTGCCACAGTGCAGACATTCAATTTTCTTTTTCTGGAATGATGAATTTTTATAATGAAGTTTCTTAGCATTCATTATCCCGGCCCTCATATCATCTTTCTCCATCAATTTACACTCATGCATTAAATGTCCAAGTCTATGACAGTAGTGGCATAACATTTTCCTTTTAGATGAGTGTGTGTGCGGACTGTGATCAACATGCACAGATGAGCCCTTTTTATTCATTTTCTATTTTTTATCCTATTCTTGTGTTTTCTTAGCCTTATAGTGAGGTGGAGAAGAAGTAGAAGGTTTTTCCTGTTCAGATGATTTAACAAAAATAGTTTCCAAATTTGGTCCATAGACCTTACTCATGACTTGACTATAGTCCAGTCCCTTTTTCTTAAAAGTAGAGCTAGAAACAGAATATGTCTGAATTTTATTTTCAAAGGTCTTTTTATTTACAGGGTTATAACCTAACCCCTCCTTCTGAAAATTGACTTTTACTCCCAGCAGTTTGTTCAGATTTTCTTGCCCATCAACAAATTTAGACAAAGATTTCCTTAAGTCTTGGATTTCTTCTTCTAAAGAGGCAATGTGTAACTCATAACTTGTAGTCTCTTGTTCACTGCAATTGACAGCCTCATTCAAGACTTTGTTGGCAATTATGTATTTCTCAACTTCTTTTCTCAACTCATCAATTTCTTCTGAATTATTAGACACCACATGTTTACCCTTTTCAAATGTTAGCAATCTCTCTGACAAGATGGTGTTCAACTGTTTTAGTTTCTCAATTTCTTCCTTTAGTCTGTCATTCTGAATTAATTCGTTTATCAAAATCTGATCATCAGAGTCAGTTTCAGATTTTCTTCCATCCTTAAAAGTTTTCAAGTCTTTTTGCAGTTTCTCAATGTTTTTCTGTAATTCAAAGTTGACAGACTTAATGGCTTCAGATTTTTCAGCAAGTACTTTATTTTCAATCTGAGCTTCTCTAAACTTTCCTTACTTTCAGTTGAGGATTTTCTCAGGGAATCAATCTCACTCACATGATTCTTATTTCCATTGATTAGCACATCATTTTATTTTTTCAACATTTGTAGATTAGACACACAGGCATCATGAGAACTCTTCAATTCAGCACATTTTTTACAGTCAGACCTTGAATTATCTAATCCCTTATTCCTTTTCAATTTTTTATATCATTGTTGCAATTTTTCATATGACTCAGATAAATCGCTGTAAGCATTTTCCCAATCTTCTATAGAAAAGTTCTCGAAGAGGTTTACCTCTTCTTCATTCTCCTCCACCTCTTGGCTGGTACTGTGGTCACTTCTGCTAACCATCATGCATGTGCTTTCATTTCTCCTATGGGCTAGCTTCAGCTGGTCCATAATATCCTTGGCGGATCTGCAATCATGGAAACAAGAATGCAAGGCTTTATCAGTCGCTATTAACATTAGGTTTAAGGCCTTTTGATTCTCTCGGAACATCTGATTCTCACTGTCCGTCCACTTGGACCTTTTCTTGGGCAGTTCATACGGACCTTGTGAAATCAACTTCCACAAGTCCTTATCAGCTTGTTTAACAAACATGCGAAAAACACTGAACCATATGTCAAAATCAGGTCCCTTAAAAATCGGTGGATTAACCATTGCCATCAGTTCAAACGAACAGATATCAAACACTAACTCACAAGTAAAACAATGCACACAGGAAACACGTAGAGGATCCTCTGAGAATCGTTGGATTCTGAACCAGAGACTGCTCTGATACCAATTGATAGGTCCAGAGGGGGGTGAATGGACCTTTACTAGTAAAAACAATGAGGATTAAAAATAAGTTCTCAATTAGGAGTTTCCGAAAAAAGATCTTAACGGTCAAACACTAACCGCGCAGAACGATCAGCTAGGAAGATAGAGATGGATCGGCCTAGACAAGCATCTACCGAATAGATCCAAAGCCAGAATAGAAACCAAACACACTGCGCCAGGGATTTTTAAGGTGGTTCGGTCAGACCTCCAGTCTGCCTACGTCCACCCCTCACTTCAAACCGAAGTGAGGCTTCCACTAGCACCGGCTAGCCAAGCAGACTCAGTCTGCGACAACGGCTGATTCACAGCTTCACCAGGGGAACACCCTCCCCTCTTCCTCCATACCCGGAGGGAACCCTAAGGACGTCAAGTCCCTAGAAACTAGGAAACAAGTTCCTCTTCCTCCAACCGGAGGGAACACTAGTGATCTGCAGTCACTAGAACCAGAGACCAAGGTCTCTCTTCCTCTAAAGCCCAGAGGGAACCCACAAGCAGCACACGGCCACTTACAACTGGAGACAGCGTCTCCCTTCTCCTGAACCAACAGAACAGGAGGACCACCGATCTCAACCTGAGACTCGGAGACAAAACTAGAACAGTAAAGAAAGATCAAAAACAAGAAACTAAAAAGATACAGCAGACTGAATGCTGGAACGATAAACCACGGAATATAGCTCACAATAGAGCAAACTGGTTCGGATTTGATCCTGAAACCAGAATCCTTCTTCTTCTTCTTTCTGAACTCTCAGCTTCGAGCTCTCTCTCTCTCTCTCTCTCTCTCTGCTATTCTCTCTTCTTCCTCTTCTTCAGTTTCTGCCCTCTATTTTCTTCTCTTCTTTTGCTGGATCGAACTCTCTGCACTTCTGCTTTTTCTTTTTCCCTTTCGATCAACCTTCATCTGTGGACGAAGGCTTCAATATATAACAGTAGCAGGTGGATAAGGTACAGAATGCGTGTGCCTCCCACACCCGATCCAGAACCTTCTTTCCACGTGCCCTTATAGCATTGGTTCCTTTAGTATTGGATCACGTGCAGCCCAGACACTGGGGAATATTCTTCCTCGGACCACCTTCTTCTTTTTATTTTTCTTCTTCTCCTGTAAAGAAATTAAAACCATTAAAACTCAGAGCCACAAAAACTAAAACTGCATGAGGTATGTGATAGCAATGCGAAATGCACTATACTGAGAACGACACGAGGTACATAAGATGACTACAGCACGAGATAAAGAGAGAACGACACGAGGTACATAAGATGACTACAGCACGAGATAAAGAGAGAACGACATGAGGTAAGAAGGAAATAACACGGAGTAAAACGGTAGTAAAACACGTGATCAGAGGAAACCTGGACGAAGATAGAAAGAAGCAACACGAAGACATAAAAATAACACTAAGACACAAACATAGAAATAACATGAAGACTCAAACACAAAATTAACACGAAGACATAAACACAACACGAAGACACAAATACAGAAACAACACGAAGAATGACCAATCAAAACGACTAAGTTGACTCGAGGTCATCGGTGAATCAATACGAGAATCAACACGAAATATCAAACAGCAAAGGGAACGGCACAAAGTGAAACGACACTTTACACTAACATAACTTGAAGACACAGGAAAACGACTCGAAAATGAGGACGACACGGGCTGAAAACAACTCGAAGATGAAAACAAAAACCGACACGAAGTGTGGTCACAAAGCAAAAAGGACACGGGGTCTAGGAAAAACAACACGAGGACAGAAGACAGGAACGGCTACCACGACACGTGATAAAACAGTGAAAGCAGGAAAACGACTCGAGTAACTACAATAAATGACACGAAAACACAAGAGCAAAAATAAAAAGGATGACTCGAGATGAGCAACTAAATACTGAAGAAACGACACGAGGTTCACAGAAAGCAGCACGAGGTGCTGCAGTGTTCAGCACGCGATGGAACAAATAACGACACGAAGACAACCCCTGAAAATAACTGAAGTGACTCGAAAGATTATTTTTCACAGAGAAATATTTTTTGTTCTCCACTAAGGCTCATAGTGTTGTCATCTTCAAAACATGCAAAGACTCAACAAGTTCACTCCAAAAGAATTTTAATTGGTCAATCAATTCACCCCTCCCCTCTTGATTGCCGCCTTTCGGGACTCAACACTCAGTTTGCATAGTTTTTCTCATGAACCGTATTTTTTCACCCCATTTATCTTTGTTAATTGTGGCATATTAAATCAATCTCTGCATTTTAATCTCATCACAATATACACACCTATTGTTTGCACCCATTTACAGGGGTTAAAAATCTTCCCTCGGTGAGTTTGCCCTCAATCTTTCATGCTACTTTATGCACTTGGGCAGATTTCGACACTTAGCATTTTCTAATGGATTTTGCCTCTTGGGTTGTCTTTGTTTCGCAGGAAAGCTTGGAAAGTGAGGCCCTTACCTTCTAGCCAGCTGGAAGGCAAGGAGAGATAATCCACATTGTCCCTACATTACTTATATTGAGCGCGGTCATCTTCTTTTTCCAAGGTACACAACGCGCACATAGTCTTCTTTCACATTCTTTAGGTTGTCATTCCTTGGTGGCGATCACGGTATTCTTCTACATCTTTTATCACCTTTGTCTTGCTGTATGATCATGCTACCATGTTTACATAGTCACATGTTCATGCTATTCACTTTATTGGCACATTATGTTATTACTTATACACATATGCTTGTTCATGTGACTTTTGACGCCACGTTCCATATTTTGACACCCACATCTTTTTTTGGTGATCACGGTGGGACCTCTAGTGCCCATCACTTTGTCCATGCTTTTATGTGATTTTGGTGTGTATATCCATGTTTATATAGCATTTCATGATCATATTGTTTATCTTGTTTGCATCCATTTTGATATGTTAGCATATGTTCGTTATTATCTTGATTTGCTAGATTTAGGCTAGAATTTGCATGCACTCGGGTGCACATAGGGCCATGAATTCTCATATTGTAGTTACATTCCTACCTTAGTAAGTTATCCTCTCGACTCCATATTCCTTGGGGTCGACTAGGTGATCTTATCTGGGACCTCCGTAAGTCTCTGTGAGCCGGGGATTCCCACACGGACGCCGAGCTGGTTGTACCTTTTCCACCCGTAGGATTGCATTTACATACGTGTGAGGGAGTTAACCCTAGATCAACCCAAAGTTTGGCCTCTTCCCATAGGGCACCCATGTCTTGAGGGAATTATGCTTAATTTAAATCATTAAAAGGCCCAACAAAACTTTGGAAAATAAAAATTAACGATCATATCAACTTGTTTGATCTTGGGTGAATCCTCTCACAATCATATTATTTGTTGGGCTTACCTAAGCCCATTTGTGGTGTTGTGTGTTGCATCTTTCCCTGCATATTGTCATTGATGGTCCATTGTTCTAGGTCGCATTTGCATTTGCATAAGTTTGTCTATCTCCCGCCATATCCCCTTAGGTTGCCCCTTAATCTCCGAGCCCTTACTTCCCTCATTGTATTTTCCTTGATATTCCTTGTATTAAGTCTCCATTTGCCCTCATGGAGCACCACCCTAATCCCTTGTACCGTCCTTCTTCATCTTCCTATTCCCGTGTAGATTCTTCTTCCCATGCGGCCACATCTCCTCGTGGCCCCTCCGATCCGTCGGATGAACGAGCCAAGATTATGGCCCACCTTTCATCTCTTGTTCGCCGAATGGACCCGGCCCAGGCCCAACAACTTATTGTAAATCACCTTAATGGGCCTCCTTTTCATAATGGGCCTCATCCTCTTAATGGGCCTCCATCCTTTGGTGGGCTTTCTTATTTTGGCCCTCCTTCTTCTCTTAATGGGCCCTCTTACCTTGATGATGGGCCTCATTCTCTTAATAGGCCTCATCCTCCTAATGGGCCCCATCCTCTTAATGGGCCTTCTTCTCTTAATGGGCCTTATTCCCTTCAAGGTTCATCTTTTCTTAATGGGCCTTCCTACTTTAATGGGCCTCCATCTTCTACCCATGTTGCTGCTAGCCCGATTAGTCCTCATGCTCATGATCCTTCTAGGCCCGCATATCCTTCCACTCCCGGAATGAGCCTTCTTTATTCTTCTCAGTCCGGATCCTCTTATCCGGCCCATTATCATAATCCTGGTCTGAATTCACATTCTCTTGCTCAAGTTGGCCCATATTCCTCTCGATCTCTCCTGACCCCGGAGATGATCGCTCAAACCCAACACCAACTTGATGAACTACAACGCCAGATCGATCCTAAACATTCTTTGAGAGTCCCGCTCGTATTTCAAAATCTTCGGCTTCCACCTCCTTTGCAAATTCCCACATATCGCCGTTATAGTGGAGTCGGTGACCCATGTATGCACTAGAAGGAGTTTGTTTATGAGTAGGCCCAATTTCGACATGACCAACGCTTGATGGCTTATCTATTTGGTCTCTCTCTTGAATGTTCGGCTCGGGATTGATTCTTCTCTCTTCCGCAAGAGCAGATTGTGAATGTCCAAGTTGTGCAACAAAAATTTATTCAGCAATATCAAGATCAGGTTGGTCCCAAGTTTTCTATGGTGGATCTGGCCCATGAAAAGATGAAGCCCTACGAGGAGTTCTCCACCTTTGCTAACCGCTGGCGTTGCCTTGTCGCACAAGTCCCGGGGCACATTCCGGAGGGAGAGCAGATCAAGATGCTCATTTCTAATGCAACGCACGAGTATCGGTTTATCTTAGCTTTGAATGATATCACCTCTTGGCAACAACTTTATAGCCGAGCCCGCTTCGTTCGTCAACAACTTCAAGATTCCCATGACACCGCTGGCCGTCCCAACTGTGGGTCGATTCTTCAACGACTCTCTGTAATATCCCTTGCCCCTTTCTCTGCACAACAATTATATGACTCCGTGGGTGTTAGTCTAACCTCGTGAGCATTAACATACTAACTCTGTGAATGGCAATCTGTTAATGAACTAAATGCATCTCATACTAAATATCTCCTTTCCTCCCGTTCGTGGTTTGCAGTCATTGGATTGTCTCAGCTCCGTTGACCTTGTCCCAGTAATCCGGGGAGGGGGACATCCCCCACTGTTTCACAGAATCGTCGATTGGCCAAAGGGGCTCCATCTGTAAGTGATGGATATTCCCTACGGGCCATAGGGCGAATATCAACAGGGGCTTAAGCCCGACAATTTGAATCCACAGTCCTTAGGGACCTTGTGGTGACTAAGGGAGGTGTGCCCCTCATAGGCCAGTCCTCGAGGTTTCCTTCCCTAACAGTCATCTTTCTCTCGAGTATAGTGTAGACTAGAGGTCACTCACCCCTTCTAGGCTGGCCCTCGGGGTTGTTGCTTCCCTCATTAATCACCTTATCTGCTTGTGCAACCCACGGAACCACGGTGCCCCTTGTAGGCTAGTCCTCGGGGTTTCCGGTCCGATTGGGATCTGCTGGCTGCCATCGTGCTGACCGGCTAATTAGGGAATTACTCCACACGTGAGTATGACCCCATTTCTCCCCTGTAATCCATCAAGGACGGGGGAGATGCTGCCCAATTTTTGTCAGGCTTCTTAAACTAATAGAGTTATCTCCGTGAATTAGCCTCAATAAAATATAAGTTCTTAAGTAATACACTTTCGTGCTTGAGTACGAACCTCGCACTACCTCATAATGTTGCTCTTGGAGAGCCCTGGACTCTAATTCAATATGCAATCAACCCAATTAATTCAAAACCCTCAACAACATCTTAATAAACCAAAATGGTTTCAAAAATCTTCAAAATTTAACTAAAACGATGCGGTCCTTATCCGGTGCGCCCTAATACGGCGCGGTCCCCCCCCCCCCCCCCCCCCGCGCCGGATTAGCCTTACACTCATAATTTCATAGTTTTATGTGGCTCGTTCCCGACGCGCCCTAATTCGGCGCGCCCCAAGGCCACCGTGCCAGTTTAATGCATGCTGGTCGCACCGGATTAAGACCCTTTTGCCTACGTTTGGCCGCGCTAAGGAAACCTATCCCTACGCGTGGTCACGCCGGTTTTGGATTATCGCACTATTCTAATCACTCACTCGTCTTCAGAGCGATCTTCGCCTCCCGTGGTTGAGATTAATAAACCCCAATCAGTAATAAACTAAATGAGAAAAGGGCTACTCAAGTCCAGATCATTTTATTATTATGCTTCTACTGTCATGTCGGTTATCATCATGCCTTCGTTATCATGCCTATGTTACCATCTTCGTCTCCCTTAGTGGAGATTAATAAACTTGATTGATCATTGTTCATCATCATAGCCCTATTACCATGTTCAGCATAATCGTGAACATCATGCATGCATGCTTGCATAGACCCTCGGGTATATCAAATGACATTGACGGACGTCCGGGTTATGCCCGATCGGAAGTCTTTGCTATGCGCGATGGTGGTCTTCGGACCTATGTCCTCCACCACGTATCGAGCGTCTCCAACTTAATGGATCATGCCTCTCTTGCATGATAGATAAAAGCATTTCACATGACCTCGTCATATTTATTCTTTTGCATCTTGTTTCAGCCTCGAACGGCCCGCTATCTCAGTAATTAATCAAAGGTTTTCTCCTTTATGGGGGATGTAATTAACGTCATAGCCTTTATGATATGGCGGACTGCTGGTCCCGACCCGAATCTCACTCTCGCCCCTCAAGGGTCAGAATGAGCGCACAATAAACTCGTCACTCATGTGACTGGCACGCCTGCGCGATCAACTAACCAGTTGGTTGTTTATTAATTAATTGGTTGGTTGACCCGACAAATAAACCATCCCAACAACTCTGGCACGCCCGGTGGGACCAATGTCACCTTTCATCTCTTTGCCGAGATATGTAGGCCCCAAGGCCTTCCCAAAGACTACTGATCGTTGCTTGTTTTATGTTTGCAGGCAAACGATGGCATCAACTGGACTAACTGGCGTTAACTTTGGCCCCACGATCGTCACCGACCACGCTGTGCATGGGTACCTGGCGGTGCCCACCATCTTCGGGACATTCCCTACTGCTGTAGGCTTCCCCAACTTCTTGGGGTTGGCCTTTGTTGACATGCTGCAAGTGGAGTCCTCGGAACCTACCGAGGAGGCCGTGAAGAAGGTCGAAGCTTTGAAGGCTCGATGCTGCGCGGGCTCGCTCAAGAGTCCGGTTCTGGTTGCCAGCTGCCTGGTGCACCACATCACCCATGGGGCCCGCCCCATTCCTGCCAAGAATGCCAGAAGACGCCAACGCAGAGGCTTCTGGCGAACTACTGCTACTGTCACCGGATGTCTCTCTATATCCGGTAAATCCATGCTAATCGGTGGAGTTCGCGTCTTCCTAGCTGGACGCAACGCTCAGGTGGCCCCGGATCGGGTCATCCCCACCATACTGGAACACAACTCCTATCAGGCCCTCTCTGGAAGGAGAGCTGAGAAAGAAGAAGCCGGTCACCATGGCCGTGAGAAGCTGGCCCCCAGGCCAAAGAAATTCAAGCAAGTTTGGGTCCCTAAAAAGACCCAACCTGCCTACCAAGTCACGCCAACCCGTCACCACCCTGCATATGACGGAATGGGAATGAAGGAGGAAAGGGGCCCGACCCCAAGGAATGAAGAGACGGTTGCGGACTTTCCACGCCGTGAAAGCTTCAGGGCCTGTGCCCGACAAGCCAATATCCCCACGGTGGGAAGAAGATTCCAGCAGCTGGCCGGACGAGCCCGACTTGCTTATATCCCTCTCGTGGGAGGTCGACAACTATCCCTAGTCCTACATCAGGGACTGAGGCAAGAATAAATGACCAACATGGTCAGGAGCTACTTCAGGGGTCTAGGTAACGCCTCGTTGGGCCAGCAACGGCTACTATAAGCAGCCGTGGCTGAAGAAGACTACTACCTGCCAACGGCAGTTGAATAACAAGATGAAAGAAGGATGATGTCGTCAGTCGACGACAATGGTCATGAAGATGGCTTCGATGCTGAAGCCGATGAGACCGCCCCTCGGCGGTAAGAAAGAAAGAGAATCTCCGTGTTTGAGATATTAACCTTCCCAGAACATGTAAGAAGGAAGGTTCATAGACAAAGAAGAAGAATGCAGATCTTCACCTGTAACATGGCTGGCATATCCGGTCGATATGGAAGGCTTCCAGAAGATCCTCGTGAGCTGGCTCAATTGGCCGGGAGGCCGGGGCCTATCACTCGAAGGCTGGAAGCTGCAAGAGAACTACTGGCAGCGGCTAGAGGGAAGCAAGCCCTAGCCCGCGTCCAACAATGTGATGGATCTGCTGTCTTAACCGCCAATGTGGTGACGGCGGAAGAAGAAGAAGATGTCTTACTCGACATCCTACCTGAGGGTGCATCCGGGGAGACGACAGAAGCTATTCTCAGCACTACAGCTATGGACCCGGCAGTACTAATGATACTACAAAGGTACCGCCAGGAGATAGAGCTGTTGAAGAAGCAGTTGATGGAGAAGACAGAGCAGTCTTCAGCCTCCAAGCAACCCGAGATGCAGGACGAATCATCACGGGGAGCCGTCAACCGAAGCGACCCCTCTCTACATTATGCCGCGCCCCAGCCGGCAGAACCAACCTTGGCGACGACTCAGCAACACCCACCACAGCCGCTGATGCCGCCGGTGCTACCACAGGTGCACCAGACACCTCCATTACTACGTCCTCCACCGCAGGCGACCACCCTGGTCCCCCCTACCTGCAGCCGGCACATTTCTACCCCGAACCGGTTGATCCAACCGTCATGAGCAAAATGATGGTGGAAAGAATGATCGAGTTGAAGCTCGCTGAAAGAAGTGAAGGTGACTATGTCGCATTTGGTGCATACAGGGTCCCATACCCGCCGCATCATGCTGCCAAGCAGCTCCCTCCTGGGATTAGCAAGCCGCCGAAATTTGACAAGTTCAATGGGAAGGGATCCCCAAAAGAACATGTCGCCTACTACATGACCGTCATGGGTGATCTGGCCACCGACGAGTCATACTTGATGAAATTTTTCAGATCCTCGATAACGGGGCTCACTTTTGAATGGTACTCCAGCCTCCCGGCCGGGTCGATCAGTGACTGGTCGGACATGCAGAGAAAGTTCAGAGAAAGATTCCATGTTACAGAGAGGGAGGTCACAGTGGCCGAACTCTACTCAACAAGACAGAGGGTGGATATAACAGCCCTTGATTATATAAAGAGGTGGAGGAACCTCGGAATGAGATGCAAGCGACCCCCGCATCAGGAGGACGCTGTACAAATATGCAAACAGAACCTCCAGAGAGAGATCTTGGAAAAGATAATAGGAATGGAGATCCGATCGTTCTACCGATTGAACAACATCGTGGCTGAGGTCGAAGCTTTCCTGGCCAGACCTACCCCTGCATCAACTGCTGCTACTATACAAAAAGGCAAGGCAGTAGAACGGTGCAAGGCACCTAAAGAAGTAAATGCCCTTGACATTAAAACATTTGAACAACTGAAGGATAAAGGCAAGAAGGTGGATGCCCCGCAGCCTGCTAAAGTCGGAGATGGCAAAGAAGGTCTCTCGCTACGGGATAAAATGAAGAAAGCCTATTCTTTTCCAAAGGATAAGACCATAATTCTGCTTGATTGGGTAACCCAATATGATAAGGCCACCTTGCTTGAGCCAAAGAGACCGGAGGACCTGAAGAGAAAAGACAGTCCAAGATTCTGCCCCTATCACCAGATGCTGGGGCACCCAATCGAAGACTGCTATGTATTCAAAGATATTATTAAAGGTATGGTAAAGAAAGATGAAATCGACCAGGGAGAGTACATGGTCGACCCTCCACAACCTCATGAGGCTCCTCTGAGGAGGGCCGCAACCAATATGATCTATGTGTACCAGGCACTGCCTGAGGAGATCTCTAAAGCCAGCACTCGGCGCACTTATGAACTCTGTTTCTTGGCACCCATAGAAGAACAACAGGGATGGTTACAAGTCCCTGCAATAAACAAGAAAAAGACGGCACCTCGCCCAACAGTGGGGGCACACATTCGTGGCATCACACCATGACCTACCCCTCCTGTGGCAGCACCTGTGTGGACCAGTCCACCTGTAGCCATCAGGATACCTACACACAATCAGAGAAGACAGACTCCCTTGCCGACGACCAAGGAGATTAGTCCAAAGGCCCGGCGGCTGCAGGAATACATAAATGGGCTAGATGAATATGTACAGCCCGAATTAGAACCCTTGCTGGTACGGGATCATGTCCCATAGCAAGAACTGGAGCAGCTGTCACTCAAGCAAGAGCAGCAAGCTGACATAGCATCCGACAAGGATGGCAGCCTATTCTGTGCGCAGGCGCCAGCCGAAGAAAAGAAAGACCGCCAGGGTCAACAAAAAGTAGATTGTGTCCTGCAATACTCTCTCGGCTCTCTTCAACTTGCCTGGTGAAGAGGATGAGGAAGAAATATGCTTTGCACCCGCCGTAGGGGCAGGCCAGGCTGAAGCAGCCTCTGCAGCACATGCAACCCGGTCGGGTCGGAAATGGGCGTGCCAGCCACCCGCTAACCATAATATCATATTCAGGGGGGAGCAACCCTACAAGATACCTCCCCAAGAGATCAAAGGGGTCCAGATCCCTCTTCTGTCAGGCCTTTATAACCAGAATGGGGGCAATACTACTACCCCTTCCTTCTTGGAATTTTTGAAGATGTCTAAGGGAAAGCAGCCATGTCAGGGTGTCGATCTTGCAATCGAGGATACCTACCCACAGCCCCAGCCATCTTCCGACGCTCCGAATGCAGATAAAGCTTGTCCGGCGTTAGTCGATGAAGGGCAACAAGAATATGGCACCAAGTAGAAGGATGCAGAATCTGAGCCCAATGAGGCGGGATCGTCAGGGACCGCAGTCCAAGACTCCTCCAAGCCCAGATGGGTCGATGAAATGAAGTTGGCCAATGTCCGAGCAGGAAGCCGTGTAGTTAAATTGTTGAAAAAGCTCCTGGAAAGATTCACTGTTTGGGAAATTCTCTCTCTCAGTGAAGAGACCCGACAGGCAATTATCACTGCTTTGCAGACGCCCGCCCAATATGAAACCTGCTTGGCTGAAGCACTGCCATAGGCCAGCATGACCTTCACTCAGGAGGACATGTTGCTCCCTACTATCAGCCACAATAGGCCGCTCTATATGAGGGGGCACCTAAATGGATAGGAGCTGAACAGGATCTTGGTCGACCCAGGCGCAGCTGTCAACATTCTGCCATACAGAATATACCAGAGGCACCACTTTAATGTACGCCTCGATAAGGCCAGAGAGATGCGTATCGCCGGCTTCAACCAAAAGTGTGAAGTATCACTGGGAGTAGCAGAATTCACACTCACTCTAGCAGACTTTACCATAAAGGTGTAGTTTCATGTCATCGACTCCCGCACCTCGTACAAGGCGTTGCTTGGCTGCCCCTGACTGCATGAAAACATGGTGGTGCCATCCATGCTCCACAAGTGCATCAAATACAGCCTTGAAGGGAAGGAGGAGAGGATATTTACTGATCTCCACCCATTCAAAGTGTCCGAGTGTCACCTGGCAGATGCTCATCTATATGCAGAACGGTCCTAAGGGACCCCAGAAGCCAAGACCCCTGCAGGGGCACCCAAAGGCACATCCGGCGACAAATGGTTCGCACCACCGCCGCGCGGATATGTGAAGCCCAAGGCAGTCTTACATATTACCGTCACTGGAGACGTGGGCAGGCTAGCACCTCCCGTTATATACCCTGAAGCCAATGAAGCCGAGGTCGATCAGCAGCATGACCATATAAGGGTCCCGGAAGGCCTTACCAAAGACATAGAGAATCCGCTAGCTCCCGTTCAGGGTCTGGCATTCACGACGAGTCGGATGGCCAGGATGTTCCAGAAACAGCACATCCCCTCCACCCAGTCACGCAAAGACAAAGAAGCATTCCAGAAGATGTGGTATCCCGCGAGTCTGGACAAAGAAATAAGACGTATTTCTCAACATCCAGGGTTGGGCTTCACCCTTGAAGAATATTATTACAGTGGGTGCTATGAGGTGGATACCATTTCCACTTTCTATTCTGCTGAAAACAATCCGCTGGGGGAAACTTTTGATGAATACCCAGCAGAAGCATAATATGCTGAACTGGCTCGATCAAGAGACCCGAAAACAGAGACCATGGCTCCTTGCCGATGCTGGGAGCAAGTCTATTCTGAAGAAGCAGCCCTTCAAGCCAGATTTGACACGGCCAATAGTAGCGAAGCCGAAGATGTTGAAGAAACAGGGACGTCTCCCTCTGGCGGGTCTCCGCTAATGATGATTCCAGCACCTCTCGTGCCGATCGGGGAGACTTCTGTCGAAGCCGAGCAAGAGATGCATGCTGTTGAAAAGAAAAGCGCCACCCCTACTGAGGACACAGCAACCCAAAGGGGGGATGAAGCTGTTAACTCACCCTTCGAAGCTGCAACGGCAATGGATTCGCTGGTGGAACAATTTGCACAGTCGCCTCTTACCAAGGTGGAGACCCTTGCTGAAGTTCAAATGGAACCAAATTAAGAGACCAAGGTCCTTGACCTTGAAGATGACATTCCAGACTTTGTCGACCTTCAACTGGCGCCCCCAGAAATAGAAGATGGAGGCCAAGCCACAGTCGATGAGCTGATATAAGTTAATCTGGGAGATGAGGATGACCATAGGCCGACCTTCCTCAGCGCCCAGCTATCTGTTGAAGAACAGAAGCTGTACATCCAGCTACTGCAAGAATACCAGGATTGCTTTGCCTGGACCTACAAGGAAATGCCAGGACTGAGCCCCGCAGTCTCACAACATGAGCTAGCAAAAAGCCCTGAAGCCAAACCGGTGAAGCAACCGCCGCGGCACATGAGGCTAGAGCTCATCACTCAAATATGCAAAGAAGTTGACAAGCTCATTGACGTGGGTTTCATCGAAGAAAATCAATATACCACGTGGCTCGCTAATATTGTGTCCGTGAAGAAGAAGAATGGACAGATTCAGATATGTGTTGACTTCCGAGATCTGAATAAAGCCTGCCCTAAAGATGACTTTCCAGTGCCAATAATGGAGGTCATGATATATGCAACAACCGATCATGAGGCCTTGTCATTCGTGGATGGGTCGTCCGGCTATAACCAAATATGGATCGCGGAGCATGACTGGGTCCACACAGCCTTCCGAACCCCCAAAGGCATTTATCACTACAAGAGGATGTCGTTCGGATTAAAGAACGCCGGCACAACTTATCAGCGGGCGATGACTAGAATATTTGATGAGCTGCTCTACCATAAGGTCGAGTGCTACATAGATGACCTAGTAATCAAAACCAGGAAGAAAGAAGACCATCTGCAGGACCTCTGAGTAGCCTTTCAGAGGCTAAGGCAATATGAATTGAAAATGAACCCTATGAAGTGTGCGTTCGGAGTATAGAGCGGAAAGTTCTTGGGCTTCATTGTCAGATACCGGGGAATTGAGATAGACCCCGCAAAGATCAAGGCAATTCAGGAGTTACCCTCACCAAGGAACCTCTCCGAGCTGAGATCTCTTCAAGGCCGCCTGGCTTACATCCGGCGGTTCATATCACACTTGTCAGGGCGATGCCAACCCTTTCACAAGCTAATGATGAAAGATGTACCCTTTTACTGGGACGAAGATTGCCAGACGGCCTTTGACAAGCTCAAAGATTATCTGAAGACTCCTCCAGTGCTGGGCGCACCGATAAAAGGACGGCCGCTGATTCTATACATAGCAGCCACATATAACTCTCTGGGGGCAATGCTGGCCCAGAACAATGAAGAAGGGAAAGAACAAGCCCTCTGCTACCTCAGTCGAAGAATGGTTAGAACTGAGGAGAGGTACACCTATATCGAGAAGATCTGCTTGGCACTGGTCTTCGGAGTCAAGAAGCTTCGACACTATATGATGTCGCATGAAGTTAAGCTAATCTCTAAGGAACATCCGCTTAAATATATCATGTCCCAACCGGCACTCAAAGGTCGAGGTCATCAAGGGCCAAGCCATCGCAGACTTCTTTGTTGAGCATCCAGTACCTGAAGACTGCCCGCTGGAACCGTAGCTTCTTGAAGATGAAACCCTAGAGGTCGTCCAAGTGCAGCCCTCTCTATGGCAGCTATATTTTGACGGCACTTCCAGAATCGACACCTCAGCTACTAGGTCGGCCAGAGTCAGAGCGGGGGTAGGCATAGTCTTGAAATCTCCCGAAGGAGAAGTCATATATACATCTTGTTCCATAAACAAGCCATGCACAAACAATGAAGCAGAATATGAAGCCCTCATAATCGGGTTGCAGATTGCTCTGTCAATGGAGATCCAAATGTTGGAAGCATTCGGGGATTCCATGCTAGTCATCAAACAGCTGGAAGGAGAGTTCGATGTGTGGAAGCAAGAGCTCCTCCCTTTTTATTAGCTGGCCCTCCGATTGATGGCGAGATTCTACTTTGTCAAAATCAGGCATATTCACCGAGGATAGAATGCTCAGGCGGATGGCCTCGCAAAGCTGGCTAGTTATTTGGCAATCCCGCCAGACACAAGCCTAAATATAGCCATAATCAACCGTCAACAGGTCCCCAGTATGACGGAGGTTCTGGCTGATGCACAAGAAAATGAAGCGGTAGCTGTAGAAGAAGTTCAGTAGCCCGATTGGCGGGAGCACCTTCTGCGTTGGTTCCAGCACCAACAACTCCCGAAAGAAAAAGAACAAAGAATGAAGCTCATAAGGATCAAAGACTCTTACGAGATGAGAAGCGGAACCTTGTTCCGAATAATGGCCGATGTCCAAAGAAAAGTTTTGCTCCGTTGCTTGTCTTCAGTAGAAGCTAGGCAGGTAATGCAAGAAGTCCATGCCGGGTCAGCGGGAGTGCACCAGGCCGGGCTGAAGATGAAAATTGAGATAAAGAAATTGGGCTATTATTGGCCCTCTATGTTTGATGATTGCTGCAAGTTTGCTAAAGCTTGCCAAAAATGTCAAGAGCACGCCAACGTGTCCAGGAGACCACCGGTGCCACTACATCCCACCATACCAAGTTGGCCGTTCGCCCAATGGGGCACGGACATGGTAGGGCCACTGCCAGCATCTTCATTAGGGTGCAGATATATCTTAGCAGCCACAGATTACTTCTCCAGATGGGCAGAAGCAGTTGTGCTAAGAGATGTAACGGGAGAATTGGTCACAAGATTCTTCTGACAGAATATAATATTCTGATTCGGGGTTCCCAGTCGAATTATCTCTAATAATGGTAGCCATTTCAGAAACCAGAAGGTTTATCGACTGGCTGGTAAATATAAGATTGACTGGAGAATCTCATCCCCCTACAACCCTCAAGCCAATGGACTTGCAGAAGCCTTCAATAAAATGTTATGCACACTGCTGGCAAAGACTGTCAAGTCTAACAAAAAGGACTGGGAAGAAAAGATGTACGAAGCACTTTGGGCCTATCGTACGGTCTATAAAACCCCAACTGGCTGTTCGCCATTCTCCCTCGTATATGGGTCGGAGGCTGTGGTGCCGATTGAGTTGGAAGTCCCCGCACTGCGAGTTGCCATCCAGCATGGTTTGGCTAGCGGTGAATAGACCGATATAGAAAGAAGACTGGAAGAGCTTGCCGAGCTCGAAGGAAAGTGTCTCTGCGCGCAAGAAAATATTCAACTCTACCAAGCTCGCATGGCCCGTGCTTTCGACAAGCTGGTCAAAGGTTGAGAATTCAAGAAAGGTGACCTAGTAATGGTCAAAAGAAGAGAAGTGATGGCCTCCAACCCTAAAGGGATGCTGGTCGAAAATTGGGTCGAACCATATGTCGTCCGTTGAGTATATGAAGGGGGTGCGTACGTCCTTGTAGATCACAAAGGAGTCGTCAAGTTCTCTCCCCTTAATGGAAAACACTTAAAGCTATATCACACAGCTCAACCGACATTCTCAGAATGACCAAGACCTACCTTAGCTTAGTGGCACTCCGCCCTAGCTAAGTCCTACCTACCATAGCTTAGTGGCACTCTGCCCTAGCTAAGTCCTACCTACCTTAGCCTAGTGGCACTCCGCCCTAGCTAAGTCCTACCTGCCATAGTCTAGTGGCGCTCCGCCCTAGCTAAGTTTTACCTACCTCAGTCTAGTGGCACTCCTCCCTAGTTAAGCTCTTCCTACCTTAGTCTAGTGGCACTCTGCCCTAGCTAAGCTCTTCCTACCTTGGTCTAGTGGCATTCCGCTCTGGCCGAGCTCTTCCTACCTTAGTCTAGTGGCACTGCGCCCTAGCTAAGTTCTACCTACCTTAGTGTAGTGGCATCCTGCCCTAGCTAAGCTCTTCCTACCTTGGTCTAGTGGCATTCCACCCTGGCCAAGCTCCACCTACCTCAGTCTAGTGGCACTCCGCCCTGACCAAGCTCTTCCTACCTTGGTCTAGTGGCATTCCGCCCTTGCCGAGCTCTTCCTACCTTAGTCTAGTGGCACTCCACCCTATCTAAGTTCTACCTACCTTAGTCTAGTGGCATCCTGCCCTAGCTGAGCTCTTCCTACCTTGGTCTAGTGACATTCCGCCCTGGCCAAGCTCAACCTACCTTAGTCTAGTGGCACTCCGCCCTGACTAAGTTCTTCTTACCTTGGTCTAGTGGCATTCCGCCCTGGTCGAGCTCTACCCACCTTGGTCTAGTAGGCATTCCGCCCTGGCCGAGCTCTTCCTACCTTGGTCTAGTGGCATTCTGCCCTGGCCGAGTTCCACCTACCTTAGTCTAGTGGCACTCTGCCCTAGCTAAGTTCTACCTACCTTAGTCTAGTAGCACTCTGCCCTAGCTAAATTCTACCTACCTTAGTCAAGTGGCACTCTGCCCTAGCTAAGTTCTACCTACCGTAGTCTAGTAGCACTCTGCCCTAGCTAAGTTCTACCTACCTTAGTCTAGTGGTACTCTGCCCTAGCTAAGCTCTACCCACCTTGGTCTAGTGGCATTCCGCCCTAGCCGAGCTCTACCTACCTTAGTCTAGTGGCATTCCGCCCTGATTAAGTTCTACCCACCTTGGTCTAGTGGTACTTTGCCCTAGCTAAGCTCTGCCTACCTTGGTCTAGTGGCACTCCGCCCTGGCCAAGCTCCCAAAAGATATATATATATATATATATATAATAGCATATAATACAATATCGCCATTATGGGCCTTACGCTCAAATCGGCACAAAATCTATCCTTTGCGTTAGCATTTCCTTCTTGCTAACGAATGAACTCATTTTCCGGTGCAAGACTTCGTGTCCTAGCCAACTCTTCTACAATATCGCCATTACGGGTCTTACGCCCGAATCGGCACACAATCTACCCTTTGCATTAGCATTTCCTTCTTGCTAACGAATAAACCCCTTTTTCGGTGCAAGACTTCGTGTCCTAGCCGACTCTTCTACAATATTGCCATTACGGGCCTTACGCCCAAATCGGCACAAAATCTATCCTTTGCGTTAGCATTTCCTTCTTGCTAATGAATAAACCCTTTCTCAGCGCAAGACCTCGTGTCCTAGTCGACCTTTACTCAACATCACCATTACGGACCTTATGTCCGAATTGGCTAAAGCTCCTCCTTTGCGCTGGCATCGTTCCTCTGCCAACGAATAAACCGCCTCTACTAGCATGAGACCATGCGCCTCAATCGGTAGCTATCTGACATCACCAAGAGGTCAAATATCACATCTTGACCACTCAACATGCTCCTATTATGTAAAAAAAAAAGAAAAGAAAAAAATGGGGCTTAAAATAGAGGTGCCCCGCCAGCCTTGTTCCAACATTTGGACAAGGGCAAAAATGGCTATAACCCGGCTGTGGCGAAAACCCGAAAGGGCGCTGCATGCAAAATCGGGTACCCCGCCTCGTTAAAACCTGAAAAGGCGCGTGGGCAAAAGCAAGAGGGGGCTGGCTTCGGCGAAAACCCGAAAGGGTGCTTAAGTCAGTAATGTGGTAATTTAAAGTTCATCTTCACCCCCATCCCAATGAAACTCTGGAAAGGGTGATCACCCCAGACCCTGTCGGAGATCTTTTCCTCAATATCCTTTCAACCCTTGCCATCATCGGCAAGACCTGTCGACCTTTTCCCTTAACTTGGACCTTCCGTCCTCGTTAATGAATAAACTAATCCCTTGCTTCAAAACTTAACCAATGTCAATAAACAAACCCGCTTTCGACCCTCGCCATCATCGGCAAGGCCAGTCGACCATTTCCCCATTAACTTGGATCTTCCGTCCTCGTTAACAAATAAACCTATCTCTTGCTTTGGCATTTAACCAATGTCGACGAATAAACTGGTGACCGACTCTTGTCATCATTGACAGGATCAGTCGACCTTTTTCCCTTAACTTGGACCTTACGCCCTCGTTAATAAACCTATCCTTTGCTACGGCATTCGTCCAATGCCAATGGATGAGGTGCTCTCGGCCCTTGCCATCATCGGCAAGACCGGTCGGTATTCCCTTAACTTGGACCTTCCGTCCTTGTTAATGAATCTATTCTTGCTTCGACATTCAACCAATGTCGGTGAACAAACCTGTGCTCGACCCTCGCCATCATCGGCAAGGCTAGTCGATGTCTAGTTAGCCTGGACTTCCTCATCCGTTGCTAACAAACGAGCCCACGTTCATCTCGGATTCATTCCGTGAATCAAACTAGAAGAGTGAGTCAAAAAAAAGAAGAGAAAAAAAATGAGGCTTAAAATAGAGGTGTCGCGTCGGACTTGTTCCTGCATTAGGACAAGGGTAAAAATGGCTATAACCCGGCTGTGGCGAAAACTCGAAAGGGCGCCGCAGGCAAAATCGGGTACCCCGCCATGTGAAAACCCGAAAGGGCGCGTGGGCAAAAGTAAGAGGGGGCTGGCTTCGGCGAAAACCCGAAAGGGCGCTCAAGTCAGTAAAGTGACATTTTAAAGTTCCCAACCTCCTTTTGACCCTTGTCACCATCGGCAAGATCGGTCAACCTCCTTACGGCCCTTGTCCCCATTGGCAAGATCGGTCGATCTACTTTTGACCCTTGTCACCATCGGCAAGATCGGTCAACCTCCTTGCGACCCTTGTCACCATCGGCAAGACTGGTCGGCATACTTTTGACCCTTGTCACCATCGGCAAGATCGGTCAACCTCCTTGTGACCCTTGTCACCATCGGCAAGATCGGTCGATCTACTCCTGACCCTTGTCACCATCGGCAAGATCAGTCAACCTCCTTGCGACCCTTGTCACCATCGACAAGATCGGTCGACCTACTTTTGACCTCATCACCATCGACAAGATCGGTCAACCTCCTTGTGACCCTTGTCACCATCGGCGAGATCGGTCGATCTACTTTTGACCCTTGTCACCATCGGTAAGATTGGTCAACCTACTTCTGACCCTTGTCACCATCAGCAAGATCGGTCAACCTCCCTGCGACCCTTGTCACCATCGACAAGATCGGTCGACCTACTTTTGACCCTTGTCACCATCGGCAAGATGGGTCAACCTCCCTGCGACCCTTGTCACCATCGACAAGATCGGTCAACGTCTTTGCGACCCTTGTCACCATCGGCAAGGTCGGTCGACCTACTTTTGACCCTTGTCACCATCGGCAAGATCGGTCGACCTACTTTTGACCCTTGTCACCATCGGCAAGATCGGTCAACCTCCTTGCGACCCTTGTCATCATCGGCAAGATCGGTCAACCTCCTTGCGACCCTTGTCACCATCGGTAAGATCGGTCGACCTACTTTTGACCCTTGTCACCATCGGCGAGATCGGTCAACCTCCTTGTGTCCCTTGTCACCATCGGCAAGATCGGTCGACCTACTTTTGACCCTTGTCACCATCGATAATATCGATCAACCTCCTTATGACCCTTGTCACCATCGGCAAGATCGGTCAACCTACTTCTGACCCTTGTCATCATCGGCAAGATCGATCGACCTACTTCTGACCCTTGTCATCATCGGCAAGACCAATTGACCTCCTTTTGACCCTCATCACCATCGGCTAGATCGGTCGACCTCCTTGCGACCCTCGTCACCATCGGCAAGATCGATCGACCTTCTTTATGACCCTTGTTACCATCAGCAAGACCGGTCAACATTCCCCTTAACGAGGATCTTTTATCCTCATTAAGCAACAAGCCTCTTTGCTTCGGCATTTTAACCCATGCCAATGAATAAACCCTCCCCTCAGTCTCTGTCACCATCGACGAGTCTGGCTGATAAGCCTTCTGACCGTATTCCCTGGTCTTAGGAGGCCTCTATACCCTTGTCCTTCAGACTTTCGGCCTACATTAGCCATAGTTTGGCCCCGAGGATAGTTACGACGTGGTGGAGCGAACACCTCACCCCTTTGCTGAAGGCGTGAGGGCTCTCCTGCCCTAGTAACTTGCATACTCGGACTAAGCTAACGGGCAAAGAAGTCATGATTTCACTGAGTTTGATTATTTTCCGCCAGGGTTCTCCTATTTTTTTTTCAGCGTGTCCCCCTCCCCGCCGGCCATGGCTGGCGCGGTGGGGGTCCCCCCAGCGCCGGCGGGGGGCCCTCTGGTGTCACCGGAGGTAGCGTCTTCGTCCACCCAAGTTGCTACTCCTCGACGGTCGTTTGCACAGGCTATCATGGAGTCCAACAAAAGACCATCTACTGTTATATCGATCAAGAAGCCGGAGTTCACAGATCATGGCGAGCCGGCGGTTTTCTTCTCCAAGGCTGACCTCCAGGCGTCTATCCAGTTCTTGTCGTTTGCAATAGTGGCCAAGTGTTCTTATGGTCGACCTGCAATCCCAGACATCAAGAACTGTTTAGTGCAGAGGTTAGCGATTTCCCCAAGTTTCATCATCAGTAAATTGAACCCACGACATCTTCTCTTTCGCTTTGACTGTGAGGCAGATTTTATGAAGCTCCTCATTCAGAAAATTTTCTATATAAAAGGCTTTCTGTTTCGATTCTTTCGGTGGACTTTCGATTTCAATTTTGATGCCTATCCGTCGATGGTGCCTATTTGGATTGGTTTCCCTGCACTGTCGGCGAGCCTATACCATGAGGATTGCTTGCGATCCATTGTTGGCAATTTTGGAACTGTTCTACGCATTCATGAGAGGACCTCAACTATGACTGATATGTCGGAAGCTTTGGTTTGTATAGAGATGGATCTGTCAACACAACATAGGGAGCGGGTATGGATTGATTTGGATGGAGTAGGCTATTGGAAGTCAATCAATTATCACCGAGTTCCTCTTCTATGTTCTCACTGCCATAAACTTGGTCACTCTGTAGACGATTGCAAAAGGAAATCTGGAAGGATAGGTCGAATTCAAGCTATTCAGGCTCCAACACCTAAGAATCGGCCTGTACTTAGGCACCGGCCAGAAGGCCCTCCAGCTACTCGTTCAAATGTGGCTATGGAGAATACGTTTGAGGTTTTGTTACAGGTAGTGGATTTGCAGGAATTGGGGGAAGTTGATTCAGAAGTTCATCTACAGTCAGAGTCTTCTCAGGGTCCAATGCTTCTGGCGGGGGGAGTTCTGATTCAATCTCAATTCAGGCTGTACGAATTATGCCCCCTCTTGTCAATCGAGTGGCCACTGGTATGACCAAGCAATGCTTAAGTAAGGAGAAGCAAGTAATTGGAAATAAACTCCAATCAGAAGGAGAAGAAATTCCCAAGATTCCTAACTCGAAAGATGTAGTGGGTATTTTAGGCCCAGCAAGTAGTAAAATGGATGAAGGTTCTGAACCTATGGACAGGAATAACAATGAAGCATTGCTTGTTACTGGCATTCACTCTAAAGCTGCTACATCTTATAATGTCCAGAATTTGGGAGAGCTCCTTCTGGATTCTGATCCTATTCAGCATGCTAATGAGGAGCCTTCGTTAAGTCATAATGAAGTTATATCTTCCATCAATGGACTGGCAGAACAATCTTCTGGGACTAAAGGTCAATGCAATCAGGATTGTGCTATATCTGTGCCAATTGATGAAGTTGTGCAAAGTCTACTGTTAGAGGCCAAGGTGAAAGTAGATATGCTGAAGATACAAGAAGTAGGTAGAATTGTGGCTGAAAAGGCGAAAATGGACAACACTCTAATGCAGACAAGTGGTATAGGAAGGGGAGAAGCTATCAGGCGGGTAGACAAAAAAGGGCACATGGAGACAAGATCTAGAGCTAGATCTGCAGATGATCAAAGACAGTCATCCCAATGATTAGTCCCATTATGGTATGGAATATAAGAGGAGTCGGAAACTCTGGCTCCCGGGAAAGTCTTAAGAGACTAGTGCACAGCCATAAGCCACTTCTAGTGGCTATTAGTGAGCCTATGCTCACGTCCAATAAAACTCTGAAGCTTGGTAGATACATTAGTTTCCCTAAGTGTGCTGTCAATTCTGTAGAAGATTCTAAAATTTGGTTATACTGGAATGACAGTTGCAATTTGGAGTTAATTTTTTCTTCAACCCAGCAGATCACTCTTGGCCTGAGAACTGGAACCGCCATCACTGCATACTTTTCTTTTGTACATGCTTCATGTGATCCACATCTCAGATTGGATCTTTTTAATGATCTTCTTTCTTTTGCTGATGCAGTTTCTATTCCTTGGGTAGTAGGTGGTGATTTCAATTATGTAATGAGGCCTTCAGAGAAGATAGGTGGGGCAGTCCCAGCTTTAGCTCCAATGTCTGAATTTAATGCTTTTGCAAACTCGGCTGGCCTGTTGGATGCTGGTTTCTCTGGGTTGGGCATGACATGGTCCAATAATAGAATAGGTTCAGCCAATATCAGAGCCAGATTATATAGGTTTTTTATCAATAATCAGTGCCTGTCTATACTACCTCACCTGCAAGTTAAGCATCTCCCGAGGGGTCCATCAGACCACAGCCCACTACTGCTGACTAGTGGTAATTACTCTTCTGGTCCTTCCAGGTTTATTTTCCAAAAAATGTGGACTTCCCATAATTCCTTTCGGCAAGTTGTTTCTCAAGCATGGGATCAGGTTCAAGATCATCCGAATGCTATGGTCAGGCTTTCTAACAAGCTGAAGTCTGTTAAGAATCATCTTCAAATGTGGAATAAAGAGGTTTTTGGTGATGTTACACAGAATGTCAGACAAGTAGAATCGGATGTCGAGATCAAATAGCTTGCCTTTGATCAGAATCCCACATCAGATAACAGGACCAGCTTGAATGCAGCCAACGCCAATCTGCGGCAGGCTCTCCATAGGGAAGAAGTCTTTTGGAATCAAAAGTCTCGAATGGACTAGATCGAGAGTGGAGACAGGAACACCACCTTCTATCATACTGTTACTCAATACAATAGGAGGAGGGGATTTATTGGTAGACTTAAGCTGGATGACTCTGATCAATGGTGCGAAGATCAGAATATCCTCAAGGTTCATGCTGTGAAATTTTTTCAAGAACTTTTTTCTACTGAGGAGCACTCGGTGGATCCTGCTCTTCTGGAGTGCATTCCACACACCATATCTGAAGAACAGAACTCATCTCTCAGTTCTATCCCAGATGAAGAAGAAGTCAAGGAAGCAGTATGGTCCCTCAAGAGTTCAAGCTCCACGGGGCCAGATGGACTTTCTGGAGAATTTTACACTGCTGCTTGAGACATTGTTGGTAAAGATGTTATAGCTATGACCCAAAGTTTCTTCATGGGTTTTCCAATTCCTAGAGGTATCCCTTCCTCTATTATTGCCCTTATTCCAAAGGTGCAGGAGCCAAAGACTTTCAGTGATTTCCATCCTATAAGTCTATGCAATTTCTCCTATAAAATAATCTCTAATATTATTTCCATGCGGCTAGCATCTATCCTCCCAAATATCATCTCAAAGGAACAAGGAGCTTTTGTAAAGGGCCGCTCCATTCTGGATAACATTGCTCTGGCAAGACAGATGATGTCGGACATTGATAGGAAGGTAAGAGGTCATAATGCCATCTTCAAATTAGATATGGCAAAGGCCTACGACAGAATGGAATGGGACTTTATCCTTGCAACCTTGAGGAAGTTTGGTTTCAGCAATAGATTCAATTCTCTTATTGGGATGATTCTTTCAAACTGCTGGTTTTCAGTCAATATCAATGGGGCCATGGTAGGCTTCTTTAAGTCTAGTAGAGGAATAAGGCAGGGTGATCCCTTAGCCCCCTACCTCTTCATTTTAGCTTCTGAAGTGCTAAGTAGAGGCCTCAAAGCTAGATTCCAGTCAGCTAAACTGAAAGGATTCAGTGGGCCAAGAAATGTGGTACAAGCTTCCCACCTTTTTTACGCAGACGACACTTTAATTTTCTTAAATGGCAGTAAACACAATATCAGTGTCCTCCAGCAGTTCATCAACAGATATGAACTCAGTTCTGGCCAACAAGTCAACAAAGGGAAAAGCAGTTTTGCAGTCTCTGCTAAAGCACCCACTGCTCTCAAGCAATCCATCCACTCCATGACAAGTTACAAATATCTAGTTTTTGGCTTTAACTACTTTGGTATTCCCATTAAGAAAGGTAGATACAAATGCTCATATTTCAAGTTCTTAGTAGACAAAGTTCAGAAGAAGTTGGAGGGCTGGCAATCTAATTTCTTTCTCAGGCTGGGAGAGTCATACTTATTAATTCAGTCCTCCGAAGTATGCATGTTTATTTGGCTTCAGCTTGCTTCATTCTGAAAACAATAATCAAAGCTATTGATAGAATCTGTGCCAATTTTTTTTGGCAGGGCTCTGAAGGGTAGATGCGTCGTCATTGGGTTAACTGGCAACACATTCTCAAGCCAAGGTTGGAAGGGGGCCTCTCTATCAGGGACCTCTATCATGTTCAGGTTTCATTGGCTGCTAAAAATGTGTGGAACATCATTCATGGCTCATCTCTGTGGTCTGTGTATGCCAGGAGCAGATTCATCAAAACCAATATTTTTGATTGTATGAAGCCTTTTCCAGCAGGCAAGCCTTCCAACATTTTTCAGCAGGTGAAGAAATTAATAATACATAACTCAAGGTGGATCCTTGGAAATGGGAAAGAAGCTGATTTCTGGAAGGACAATTGGACAGGCCAAGGGCCACTCATCAATACTATTCAGCAGGCAGATCTTAGCAGGATTCAGAATAGGCCCAAGATAACTGTCAGAGAGGTACTACTTAATCCCCTTCATGAAGCTAGGACCCTGCTTAACAATAGCCAATGCCTCCCTACTCTCCAATTAAGTGATGAGAGGAACACATGTATATGGATGGCCACTGCTGGAGGCTCATTTACTGTCAAGTCTTCAAACAAACTTCTAAGGACATCGGGTATTGCAAGAGGCCCTTGGGCCAATCTTTGGCATCCTAGCATAGCTCTGAGGGCTGCCAATTTTTTTTGGAAAATCATCCACCGTGCAGTGCCTGTAGACAGCAGGGTGACTGAGTGTGGCATTTCTATGGCTTCCAAATGCAGCTGATGTACCATACCTAAAGTTGAGGACCTCAATAACCTTTTCATCAAAGGGGAATTAGCTACTGATTTATGGGCCTGGGTCATACCTCTCATCAATGTAAAGGTTCATCTCAGTGAACACATTACCATTCGTTGTTGGAATATATTGGCTGGTACCAGTTTATCCTCGGCTTATAGCTTTGTTAGACTGTATGCAATTATTTTAATGCTCTGGGAAATATGGAAAATAAGATGCATAGCAAGATATGACTGTATCATGCCAAACATAAGTGGCATCAAAAGGAGAATTAGTGAAGCTGTCACCATTTCCCTGGAGAAAATCATATTCCCTGGATTCCTCTCTACTATGCATAAACATAGCCTGGCTCATTTCCACTTTTATCCGAGGGTAATCCAAAAACTGCCAATCTTTGTGCGGTGCAAATTATCTTCCTCCAAGTTAACTCTACATGTTGATGGGGCCTCCAAAGGTAATCCTGGTATGAGTGGTGGAGGTGGATGTATCTGTGACCTCGCGAGTAATCTGATAGTAGGTTTTGCCTTTCACTATGGCCATGGGTGCAGTATTTTAGCCGAGGCAAGGGCCTTGCATGATGGACTAGCTTTATCTTTGCACAGTGGCATTCATGTGGGTGCTATCTACTGTGACTGTGCTTTGCTTGTTGATGCTATCCAAAAAGGAGTGGCCCCAAATTGGACCATCCATCCTTGGTGGAAGGAAATTCTTGACCAAATAACCAATTGTGGTTGCTCCGTTCAGCACATCTTTAGGGAGGGTAATCAAGTTGCTGACGCACTGGCCTCCTTTGCTTGTACCTATCTCAACAACAACATATACACTCAAATTAGTGGGCTTCCTCGGCTGGCTAGGGGTTCTCTCAGAGTGGACAAAGCAGGTTTACCTGCTGTTTGGACTTGTAACAAGTTGTTTTTGGGTTTGTAGATCTTACCTCTTACATGGCTGTAAATTGGAACTGACAGGGGCATGCCCCGCTGATCTTGTATTCTTTACAAAAATCAATAAAATTCTTTGGCCACAGTGTTAGTCTGGGGGAGTGAGAACATTGTCCCCTACTGGGGGATGGTGCACTCGACTGGACCTTCACTCTATTGGTCAGTGCTTAAAAAAAAGTCATGATTTCACAGCAAACAAAGATATTTCATTCTTGTGAGGCAGCAAGATACATGTTACTCGGGGCATACCCCGGGGTACACGAAGTCCACCAAAACAAAAAGGCAAACAGAAAAGACTATTTCAATGGGCGTCGGAAGATGTCCTCCAGCTCCAAAATACCCAAGGAAGGGTGGTGGGTCAGCTCTCACAGTCGAGACTCGGCGGCCTCCAGCTGTGATAGTTTCTCTTCAAGAGATACGGCTTGCCCTTCGGCCATCTTCGCTTCCTCTATACTCTGAACTTCCAGACGCTTGGTCTTCTGAAGCTCAGCCTCGGCCCTGGAGAGTTCGGCGTGCAATTCTGCCATCCGAGCTATGAGGAAGGTTCGGCGCTGTGAAGAGGTACTGGCTACATCTCTCATCTGCCCCGTAGTCCCTCTTAAGGAGGCAAGAGCAGTTCGACATTCAGCCGGCTCTAATGTTATGGTCGTTAGTTGATCAGTATCCTCCCAGCCCAGAAATTCTCATCTATTCACATACTTCAACAGCAGTATTACCTGTGGCGTCCAGTCATCCATGGGATAGCCAAAGGCTAGCAGCGAGCGGAACAGGTGCTCCACCAAGCCCCTCAGCTGTACATAAGTCAAATCTCGACTGGCTGCTATAGTCTGCTGAAGGGTCCCCAAGAATTGCCACACTAGGTTGCTTGATGATTGAACACCAGGTGGTGACGTCTCGGGGAGCTCGAAGTCTACTCTGCTATCCACGGTGGCCCAGATATCGTCACTCGTCTCAACAGATGACGACGGCATGATTTGCAAGGTGCTTGCACTGGAACCAACCCCAGCAGCTGATGCAACAGACGGGGTCTCGATGACAGCAACCTCCCTTCCAGCTTCTTGAGGTGGAGCTGCACTGGGAACATAGGTAGTCAAGGATACGTACTCTACACCCCCAGCCTGGCTGATCTCCATCTAACCAATTTCAGTAATAAGAACCAAGGCCCTGGAAGCCCCGGCTCCTTCTTCAACAATTTCTCCCGCTTCTATCTCGGAAGGGCCACCTTTCTCTAGGGCCAAATGTCGTTCGGCTTCAAGTGGCTGAGGTTCCACGACTGCTACCGATTCGTCAGTTCCCACGATTACTCCAGGTCCTTCTGGACCCGCTGCTGCCGCATAGTCTTTGGGATATCGCAGAGCGATAGGCCGCAAGACTGGCGGGAAGGTTGGGTGACCCGTGCTTAAAGCCGGGAGTGGTATCTGCACCATTATGGTTGGTAGTACCACCTCAGTCTGCACCAGAAATGTATGTATCAAACACTTGAGATGAAGAGAAGGGAAGAGCAGTAAAGTGCAAATGGTAGGGGATTTCTCACCTTAACTGGCACTAAGGGCGGCCTCTATGGCTCCAGCCCCTTCACTTACGAGTGATCCCAACGGCCCAGGGCCACTCCATGCCAACCGGGGTGGGCTGAAGGTTGTATAATCACTTTCATAAGCCGAAGACGCCCCAACATCCTCGGTCTCCATATCAACCGGTGGGAACTCCTCGTCACTGGAGCTGCCACCATAATCGACTTGCTTGGAAGTGGAAGAGTCCTCTGCCCGTTCCGGATGCTCCACCATCGGAGCGGATGTCTTGCTAATAGGGACATCACCCTCAGCAAGGACTCCCTCAATCAGCTCTACACTGGGAGCGTCAGTTGAATGAATCTCGAGGGTAGGCTCGACTTGCTCCCGACAATAGTTTCCTCCACAGTCCCGGTTTCAGGAAGTAATGTCAGTTGTGTTTCAACTGAAATTTAAAACAAGAAGCAGTCAAGCCAACTGAAGACATGAGGGCCCGCGGAGGCCCCGTGAACAGACTACAAATTGCCTTCCATCTTCTATCTGGGCGTCGAAGAAGGTAGATCTCTCTCCATGGGAGCTATTGGGACTTCCTCTACCCCTTCTCCAGTCACGGTGCCTACTACTGCCTCTAGTCCAACGACCATAGCAACCGTGCCGGCAACTGCAAAGAAGGATTAGCCAAGGCAGCTAGAATGAACAACTAAACTATAAAAGAATGAAGAGCTTACCTCCAGCTTCAGGCCCCTGCACACGAGAAGCCTCAAACTCTTCAAAAGATACAACCGGAGGAAGGACGATTGCTGGTTCCTTTTCTGCAGCCTTCCTCCGGCGTGCCCGTGTCACTCGGGTCACTGCCGCTTTGGCCTTGCCAATAGCCTTCCTTAACTGGGATCTGGTTCGCTTTTGCGAATCACCAGGAGGCAATGGTGTCCTGGTCAGGGCCGGCTCGGGAGTATCGAAATATGTTGGCTTCTGAGCTTTTATTATTAGCTCCCTAAAGTGCTGAGTCTCCTCCAAAGTGAGTCGGACTGCATACGCACGAAGGTGAGAATGATATATGTTGCAACGAAGAAAAGAAGCTGGCCGAAGAGCCGAAATAAAGAAATAGAACATACATGCTGGCCCCATATAGAAAGGGCAAAGAGGCCAATAAAATTGCAATGGCACTTCGTCTCTCGAAGCTGCCTCGCGAATAAGCCGACACAAGTCTCTTATCTTCTCACTCTGCTCGGCCAACAACGCCAAGTCTGTATGGCCGTGAGAAGATAGGTGATAATACAAGCTCAGATGGTCCAGTCCCCATCCGTCAGCATACTTGAATGAGACATGAAGGGGCCGGTCCAGAATAGCTTTGGTTGGGCCACCCACTGAGAGCCCATGGGAATGAAGAAGTGTAAATAGCCAAGGGGTGTTATCATACAAGGCATCCCGCCTATCTTCCCTACAGATGAAAGTCCGATAAGGATGCAATCTATCAACCTCGGGATGCCAGTCGGCTACGACTGGGATAGGCTCTTCCACCGGCAGAGGGAGTTTCTGAAGAACCACCCTTTCGCTGCTTACACGGCATAGTCCCCGAAGCGTCTTCACATAGTCATCCCTGCCGATTGCAGGCAGCTTCGGATCGACTTTGGATGAACGACTCTTCACAACTTTCCGGGCTTCCAGATAAGCCCTCACCTCTGTGTTGGTCCAGGACTTCAACTTCTTCAAGTAAGAAGGTTCAATGTCAAGGGCTGGCTCCGACTGGGAGTCCAAAAATCTGTGCTCCGCAACGGCCCAACACTCTCGGCGGGAGCTCTTGTAGAATCCCGTCCGCGCGTTCCACCACTTGATATATTTGGGGGTGACGCGGGGGAAAGGAGTAGGGGTTGGCACCCTGAATGAAACATCTTCTCGGCGGTGAAAGTAGTCCCACCATATTCGGGCATCGTCATTGGATACTTGCCTAGCTCTGTGCCTGTTTGGCAATGCAAACTACGAGGAGGAAAAAGGAATGTGCTGATCATAGCCAAAATTCCGACTGAAGCGGAATGGATAGTATGGCTCCAGTCACAAAATGCCGCTCTTATGGAATACAAGGACGCTCAGTCTAATAGCCAGTGCCCAGTCAACCAATTCTTGATCTAGAATGGGCCTTGTGCACTTGGCCCCAGAAATCGGATGGGTATATTCTTCTGTCTCAAAAAGCTTGCATTGCCTTGTCCTGTTCACCAACGGGCTTGAATGAGCAGCCAGGCTCCGGAAATGAAGAATCTCGGGTGAATCCATGGGAACCCAGGCCAGCTTGCCCTGAATGGCAAAGAGTTGTTTCGCTACTGATGTCGGTTCAGCGCTCGCCAACTCTATCATCCGCAGAATAAGATGAGCCGATTGTAACGCCTGAGGAGCAGCCTCTGGGAACAAGGTGCAGACCCAAGCATTGAAGAAATGTAACGGACCAACCGTCTGCAAATTCCTCGGGAGTCGCAACTTGTGTAAATCTCCCAGCATCTTGAAAATAAGGCACAAGGCTACCGAGCAAAGGGACAACTTTGTGCCCCAAGCCATCAGACAGGCGAGGTAGATGGCCTCCGCTCTGATTACGCTCTCGTCACCTTGCGGGAGAGCAAAAGAACAGATCCAATAGGTCAGATATGCAGCATAGTGAGTGACTGCGTCAACACCGGTGGGGTTCGGGTCCTCCCTTTACCCTCCCCTCGAATATGATGATGCGGCGGCCTATCGCTGGACCCTCTTCTTCCTCTTCGGCACCATCGATGCTACTGCAAGGAAGTCCTCATACTTCTTCTTCCCGCCGAAGAAATGCTGGAGCCAGGTGCCCATCCGCACTCGCCTCTTCTCCCCTGGCTTTCGAGCCTCCCTCGTGTCATACGACGAGCGGCAAAGGGTACGGTACGCCTTCATCAGATAACGATAGGCGTAACCAGCCAAGTACTGACCTTCGCCGTCAGTCTGATCCTTTAGCCAGTCTGGCCAGCAAACATCCTCGTATGGTTCTCTGTCGATAGGTAGGCCACTGAGTTGCGAGAGGCTCCATAGATCTAAAGAAGTCTCTCCCTCCAAAGTATAGATGGTGCGGACACCTGAGCAGTTGAGCGGCGCGACACGCCGAGCAACCGGTACCGCACACGGAGCACGACTCGAGCCACCTCAGCGTCCATCTGGCTCGGAGACAGCCTGGAGACTCCGCCTTGAGCCTCCCCATTTATCATATTAGTTAGACTTTATTTATGTGTAATTTGTGTTTATTTCATTGTATTCGGTTTGCTATTTTGATTGTAATAGGGGCTTATGTGCAATTTGGACCCCGTGGGCCCCACGGGCCCCCCAGGCCCCATCCCATTGAGCCACCTCAACCTAGGGTCCCATGTTGGGTCAGTCAACCTTCCACATGGAGGCTTCTAGAAGGGTGGGCCAAGTGGGGGGACATTGGAATACAAATGTCAACAAAATCCACCCATTCCCACCTACCATGTCCCCTTGACCCACCCTAGTCAATGGGCCGCCCCCCCCCCCCCCTTAATTTATTTATTGTATTTTCTGTGTGTGTGTCACACTCAATCCAGGCCACCCATTCCCATCCCCTAGATCCAACGGTGGACAATGGATGTGAGATGTAACACATAAATACTTGTAATTTCCCATTTTGAGGAATTAATGCATTCATTTGGAAGAAAATATCTTGGAGCAGCCTGGTGAGCCCCCCTCCTCTCTCCTCCCTCTCCCCCTTGAAGGTGTGAAGGCTTCCCTCTGGAGGTGTGACTCCTCCCCTTATCATTCCGATCGCCGCCGCCGCCGCCGCCACGAGCCGCCATCGCATCACCGCCGAGATCGCCAGAGTTCTGCCTTCATCCGACCACAGCAGCTTCCATGAAATTCAGCCATCAGCCACGAGCTCAGATCGACTTGAGATTTTGAGGGGATGTTTCAGAGGTATCAAGCACATCCCAAAAAATTTGGTTGGCCATAAAGATCACCTTTGATATTTTTTCATTTTCGTCCAACCTTAATTTCCAGATCTGTCTGCTTGCTGTTTCAATTTCTACCCGCCCTATGTTTCAAATGTTCGTACCCCTTTCCGATTTTTGTTAGAGCTTCCAATTTTAGTGGGAGTTCTGTCCATCAACCTCACCGTCCTCAAATTTTATTGAATTTTTGTGAGGCCATCCCATATTTTTCAAAAATCGATCGCATAGATAGATACAGTGCTATCCACCTATTCCTAGATCCGACCACCCCCCAGTAAAACAATAATAACAAATCACAGCCACCTCCAATTAGTCCACAAAAAATATCCCCGTTCTCCTTGTTCAAAATACCACAAGTTTTATGAAGAGCTCCGGAGCTTAATCGGCCATCTTCCTCGCGGTCAAAGGCAGTCTTCAGACAACCCACCTGTAGATCTGAGGTTTCGGTTACTGTACAACAGGGAATTGTCAATTCAATAAAGTTCTGATCTGACCAGATCTAGCAGATCTCTCTGGGTCTAGATTGAAGCATTTGAACAGAGCTTTCCAACGATAGCTCATGCGTCCCGATCCGACGTCGGGGTTGATCGCAGCGGTTGTTTTCGTCGGAGCGCGCGCCGGAAAACAGCAATCAAAATTCGTGGGAAGTTAGTTCAAGAATTGGGAATCGGGGCCGATCGGCCCCCGATCGGTGTTCCCGGCAGACCACCGTCCGTGGAGGCGCCCCACCAGGGGTCCCCATCACAGTGGGTCCCACCCCCGCAGATCCGGAGGACAGCGCCGTCCGTGGGCCCCACTGCCCCGTAGAATCCGCCGTTCGGAAAGCACGAAAACGCGGAGTTCGGCACCGCCGGGCGACATCAAGATGCTGTTCGTCAACCCGAGTTGCGTGATTCCCGGACCCCACATGTGACCTTTTACCTCCCTACGTGGAGTGGGCCGACTTAGTGTATTGCTGTAATAATTGTTAACCGGGAGTCCATGATTCGGTCGGGGTTGTCTTCGCCACGCCGGGTGCGTGGAGGTAATGGTCCGAACCTCTTGGCGTTCATTTGCTTAGCTAGTATATGGTCTTTTGCCGCTGCCGAGAGCGATAGGTACTAGCCCGTGTGTCCATGTCACCGCTGTGAGTGTGAGAGTGACCCGTCCCGTGACTCGATCCGAGTCCGGAAGTGAGTCGACTACCCGTGAACTCTGCCGGTTCTTCAACCGCGCACGATCCGCGTTTCCCTCGCTTGGGCGACGAGTGAGCTTGCGTTTCTGTTAGCGACGTATAGCCCATAGGAGCTCTCCGTGTCGGGCTTAGTGTCTCTCCTATCATGTGTTGCTGGTCGTGTCCCCATCTAGAGTCCGAGGTCCATACCACGTAGAGTCGGTCCCCGTGTCCGTCCCGCATCAGTTTGGTATCAGAGCGAGTCGAGTCTAGGGTAGTCGTTGCATATGTCTTGCATAGTATAGGTCGAGTCTAGGATCATCATTTCAAAACAACAAAAAAAAAGTGTTTTCAAAATGCATTTCACCCAATAGCTTGGTATACTAAAAGGCGTTGCCCGAACATTAGGTTATGCCTATCGGGAGGGTAGCGTACTTGCGCGAGTGATCTTCGGATCGCTTATCTCCGCCTCGTACCGGATATTGGTTAGGTCTAAGTGCATCATCTAGTGAGTGTTTGCATTAGTCGGTGTCTTCAAGGTCGTGTGTCTTTGCATGCCCACCCGTCGAGGTACCCAATACTCGCCACCACCACCTATGGCGGACTCCAGAGCCCGTAGCTCCGATGAGTCCTCGACGGCCGAGATGTTCCGAGCCATTATGGAACGTCTTGACACGCATATGGATGGTCTTAGTACGCATAAGGATGGCATAGGAACGCGTCTAGAAGGGCGGATGAAAGCCCTCGAGGATCGGGCCGAGAGTTCGGATCAGTCCATTCAAGGCCTTGTAGGGAAGATCGCCGTTCTAGAGAGGGGCCCAGTAGTAGCGCAACCCGCGCCGACGAACGGCCAACAAGAGCCGGCACAGCCACCCGCCATGCCAAGGGCTCAAGTGGAGGATGTCGGGAGGCAACAGGCGCCTATAGTGGATGATTATGCCTCCGACAATGATCAGGGGGGAAATGGTCGTCGGAATCAACGACAGAATCGTGATGATGATGATGACGACCGCATCCTTAGGGCTGTTGATGTAGAACCGACCTAAGACCTATGATGATGTGATGAAGATGTTTTGATACACTTGATGTGAGACCAACTAGGATGCTATGATGATGATACCAATTGATGTGAGACCGACCTTGGACCTAAGTATGCAAGCATTCGGGTTAGGCAGCGGACTCACACTAGCGACTCACTCGCTTGGCGCACGTTAGTGCCCGAAGGTGACTCGGTGATGATGGAGAGGGTCCGAGGTGGGACCTTGGTTCTCCAAGGGTCGGCTAGCTTATTGGGGACCCCAAATGGGCCAAGGGAAGCCCAAATCACGGGCGGCCAACACACCAACGGTGTGGGTTGAGTGGAAGCTATCACAACTCGCCCGCGGTGGTCACTCAGTTTGGTGGCAATTTAAAATCGGACACTCTCTCACCGCCGACGGAGTAACTATAGCAATACTAAGCTAAGCAAGTCCATTACAGCAATGAGAGATGTTCAGGAGCTCACCTAGCCGACGTGAAGACGCCGACTCCGGCCGGAGATGGGGGCGAACGGGGAGGCGAGGGTATGCACCCGTACGCCGCGTCGGTGTCGCTTCAACCTGAAATTGAAAGGAGTACAGCACTACGCCCCATGCAAGGGGGGGGGGGATCTCGGGGTGGGGGTTAATGTATTACAACCAAAAGTTACCTCCACATAGGGAGGGGCCTTCAGCCGGCCAAGCGGGGGGGGGGGGGGGGGGGGGGGAGAAAGCGATGAAAACACAAGAGAAGAAGCCGATGCCAAATCTGTCCAGTTCTGTGAGTGCTGATAGGGGACTGAAGAATTGATTGCTGCAACTGCTAACGAATTTTGCCGGGGACGAAACCACCTGTAAAATCTTCGTAGGAGGCCGGGGAAGTCGTCCAAATTTTGTTAATTTCATCTGTTGCCGATGCTGGTCTGGGTGGAGGCCCGAACAGGGAGGCAGAGTCTCGGACCGCCAGCTCCTGGTTTCTAACAGTAGGTTGCAGAGGATGCCCCGACAGCTCCCGAACTCGGAATCAAGCACTGTTGGAGTCGTTGGAACCTTGGATAAGTCCTCTTTGTAGATAAACTGACGGGAAAGCCAAACAATGCCGGAGAAGACCAGGGGACTCTGAACAATGATGGCAGGTCGGTGCAGACTGTGGGTAGCAGACTCGCGTAGCTGAGGGAGAAAATTGATAACTCTGGATCAAGAAGGCCGATCGAAGTTCCGCTTTTTGATTCTGAAAGTAGACAGAGCGAAGACGAACTTTGTAGAAGAGCTCTTTAACTGATTCTTCCAAGGTTCATCGTGGTGAAGCTTCTACTCCGGTTCTAGTACTCAGCAGGGGCAGCTTTACGTAGTTGTGGGAGAACGGAGCTCCCGGGCAGCACACAGCTCGGATGAAGATGAAACCACTTCCATTGCGAAGAAGACAGGAAGACGCTTCCGTGGATAGCTCTTGGGTCTTCAAACTCGCTGGGATGTGGCCGGAGTCGCTGCTGCAATTTTCTGATCTTTTACAGGTCTTCAACTGTGAACTAGGGCTGAGAGATGATGGAGAGGAGCAAGGAAGAATGGTGGAGATGAGAGAGAGAGGGGGGGTGCGACCCTAACCAAGGGGAGGGGTCTTGGGGGTGCCCTAGGGCTGTGTAGGGAAGGGAGATTTGAATTCAAATGGCCTAGGGAAGTGGTGGGTTGTATGGGGGAGAGGGAAGGGTGCTTGGGGAAGTGGGTAGGGTAGTTGGGGGTTGGAGGGTGGCCTAGTGATTGGGGGATTCCACCTTGGGGTTGGGGGGGAGTTAAATGAGTGTATGGGGAAGGGGAGGGGTCTTAATGAGAGGTGAATGGGGAGGAGAGAGAAAATTTCGAATTTTGGGGTTGGGGAAGAGAGAGAGAGAGAGAGAGATCTAGTGGGATTTGGAATTAGATTTCAATATTCATGCAATGGTTCATTAGTTCAAAATGAGGGGAATGGGGACCTATATATAGGAAACCCACATTTCTACAAAAGTCCCTGACATTTGACTCAATGACAAATAACCGAAGGGGTAGGGGCGCCCTTGGGCTAAGCCCAATGAATTGGGCCCAATAGCCTAACAAACCAACCTAATAACACAATACTTAGGAAAATGACTCACTAACCTAGGTACATGACTAAAATAAAGGGAAAATTACATGATATTGACTCAAAGAAAATGTGAAGATTACATGACTAGACTCAAAAATACATGACTAACATAATGGCGCTTGCCGATGAATAATCCGAGTCCGGAGAAAATGTGGAGGGGCAAGGGATGCCCTCATCAGGTGTGCGTGCGGACCCTCCCACCTTTAGCGGGTCCTTGGACCTTAGGGTATATTTAGATTGGGAGGCCAGCATGGACCGGTACTTCGAGTGGTTTGAGATGACGGACCACCGAAGAGTCAGATACGCGAAGATGAAGCTGCAAGGGCAGGCCCAAACTTATTGGATCAATGTGGAGAGCCTGCTCAATCAGCAACGTCAACCCCAAATCGGTACTTGGGATGATATGAAAATTAAATTGAAGGAGAAATACCTTCCCGCCTCATATCGCCAACGTCTTATAGACAAGTGGCAAAGCATCTCTCAAGGGAATCGATCCATGACCGAGTACACCGTCGAGTTCGATGAGTATTGCTTACGATGTGTGGTCACGGAAGAGAGCACCATGACTATATCCCACTTTCAAAGAGGTTTGCGGCCCAATTATCAATATGACCTCTTTCACCGCAATGCAACCACTTTGGAGTAGGCATATCAGATCGCTCTCGAATTGGAGCAGTTCGAGGCCGAGTTCGAGTCACCCCATCGGTTGGGGTCCTTTCCCCTTCGTAGTGTCGAGCCCCATGGCTCATCTGGCACGTATCCGAGGGCCGCCATGACTCGACCTCAGGAGCCCGCTCGCCCCGAGCCCTTTGCTCCTAGGCCTCGTCCTCCACCCCCAAGGGACCTTCCTCGTCCCCAGCATCTTACGGCCCCACACACAGCCCGTCCACCGGCACCCGCACCTCCTGCACGTCCTTTGTTGCCTACACCTCCTATCCGTCGGGAGGATAAAGGTAAAGGACCTATGATTGGGGATCCTAGTGGATCACGGCAGCAGTGTTATCGCTGCAATGGGTTTGGCCATTTCGCCAACCAGTGTCCCACCCGCCCATCTCTTCACATTGGGGACACACAAGCCGAGGATACCACCCCTACGGGCCTCGAGTTAGTCAGCTATGAGGCAGATGAAGAGCTAGCTGACGAGTACTATGAGATGGGAGGTGAGGCCCAAGATGCGCAGCATTCGGACGATACCCACGTGGGGGTCGTCAGATGTATCCTCACCCAGCCACAGGTCAGTGATGACTGGCGTCAGACTACTATCCTTCATGTATTCTGTAGGCTGGGAAAGCAAATTTGCAAGGTGGTCATCGATAGCGGGAGTTGTATCAATGCAATCTCCACGAACGCTGTCGCCCGTCTTGATCTCACACCTGTAGACCATCCTTGTCCCTATCAGGTATCATGGGTGGATACCACTTCCATTTCGGTCAGGCTGCGGTGCTTGGTCCCGCTGTAGCTCCACTCCTACCGTGACGAGATCTGGTGTGATGTTCTCCCCATGGAAGTGGGCAGTATCATTCTTGGTAGGCCGTGGTTATTTGACCGGGATGCCACGCTCCTGATGGGGCATCAAAGGCGATTTCCATACACGGGTGAAGTGTATTTGTGTGTTATGGCTTGTATAAGATTGTAATTATGTAATTTCTTTCTTTTGGGCTCCTTGTAAGGCTTATATCAAGCCAATGGGCCATTTGTTATGTCAAGTCCAAGGTTAGATTGCCATTAGTAGAGTCCATTAGAAAGCCTAGTTCATATTGGACCAAATGCTACCCTTATGGACCATATTAGTCATTTATGGCCCAATTGGGCCACTCCCTCTCATGGACCACCAAGACTTGGAAGGCCCAAGTCTAGCATGATCTAATGGGAGGCTCTTGGCCCATGAATGGCTTTGGCCCATGGAAGGGGGCGCAAGGTTCTTTGGCCTTATTAGGCTTGGTGGCTTGGTTGGTGTGTATTAGGTGGTGTTTGAATAGCTTTAGTCCAAGGTTGAATAAGCATGGTCAAATTAGATTAAACTAATGTATTAAATGTGTGATTCACATTGTATCCCAGCCCTTCAATCCTAACCCCTAGATCCAAGGGTTGAGGTTGAGTTTGGTTGGCATCCTATATAAGGTTGTATTTTTCATATTGAAGGAATTAATGAAGGAAAAAAAGGCATTTGCCCCCAATTGGATCTTGTGCCCCTCCCCTCTCTCTCCGTGGTTCCTCCACCTCCAGCCCCCTTTCTAGAGTGTAATCCCTTCCCCCTTGATCCCCTCCAGCATCTGAAGCAACTTCGGTGATCGCCGCCGCCATCGTCTCGCCGCCGACGCGTCGTCGCCAACGGTTTCGGTGTTCTGTCCACCCAGGATAGACCCTTCTTCTCCGAATTCCTGCTATCACTCCCTTCGTCTTATGAAGCTCAAAATTTCAGGGTTGGTTCCCCTCTAGAACCCTTATCCCCAAAAGAAAAATCACGTCAAAATTCATCCTTTAGCTATTTTTTGATTTTCATCCAAGTCCAAGTTCTAGATCTGTCCTGGTTCTGTTTACTGTTCATCAGCTCTGAGTTTACCCCATTCGAACCATCATTTTATTTTTTTTGGGTCGCCCAAATTTATTGGGAGTTCTGTCCACATATATCTACCACCAGGAATTTTATTAATTTTTGATAAGGTTCTAGGTATTTTTCAAATTTCGTCCAAGTTCCCAAGAACAGTCTGCCCACAGTTTCCCAGATCCGACCCAGGTCTAGTAACAAAATCCCAGAAAATCCATTTCTTCTCCAATCAAAAAACCAAAAATAGTCCCGCATTCCTCTCTCAGATACCTTCAACTTTGCTGAAGAAATCATTGCCAGATTCAGAGGTCTTCTCCCCGGTCAACGTCGATCTTTAGAGAAGTCAGAACCTGCCCCTGCAGTTCTAGCCAGATTCCAACAAGCTTGTAAAATACATGATCAGAAATACAGATCTGATTATTTTTTTTTAAGACCCCTACGTCGAAGTACTCTGAGTCAGCTTTCCAACGGCGCTAACCTCGTCACATTCCGACGACGGGGCTGATCGCAGCAGCAGTTTTCTCCGAGTCGCGCGCCTACAAACAGAATTTTCAGATTCGTGGCCGAGTTCCCGCGAGCGTCGTCCGAGGGCCGCCCGGCGTCCGGCGGTCGTTCCAGCAGCTCGCCATCCCAGGGGAACGCTTTCCAGGTGTCTCCATCACAGAGGAGTCATCAGGCCCCACACGACCCCTCCGATCAATACGTGGGCCCCCCACTAACACGAGTACGCGTGAAGCCGAAGCATTGTCCGGAACCGCCCGTCAACCCGAACTTGGTCCTCCCGGGCCCACTTGTGTCGCCCTTTACCTCCCTGCGTGGAGTGGGCTTAATTGCATTGCTGTAACCATAATGTATTAAGTTCCCGGGGGTACGAGTTCCGGCCGGGTCCCATCTTCGCCACGCCGAGAGCGTGGAGGTATCGCTTTCACCCTTACACTTGGCATTAGCTTAATTCTTTATATGCTTTATATGCCGCTGCTAGAGAGCATGTGTAGGGATACCTAGCTCGCCTTCAATTTATAATATCACTGCTGCGAGAGAGAGCGAAGCCGTCCCGTGACCCGATCCGGGCGCAAAAGAGAGCCGACCACCCTAGCTCATTGCCGGTTTCTCAACCGCGCACATCCGACGCTTCCCTCGTTAAGGGACGATCGCGAGCTTGTCGTGTCCGTGGTCCCGTCCCGCATCAATTTGGTATCAGAGCAGGTTGAGTCTAGGGTGTCAAAAAGAAAAAAAAAGAGTGTCATTTACGTCTAGTCATTAGTCGGTCTAAGTCGAGTCTAGGATCATCATATTTTCAAAACAACAAAAAGAGTCATTTTTGGGTCTCATACATCCCTTTACTCGGTATATAAAAAGGTGTTGTCCGACCGTTAGGTTACGCCTATCGGGAAGGCCGCACACTTGTGCGAGTGACCTTCGGGTCGATTGTCTCCGCCGCGTACCGAGTTTTGGTTAAGTCTAGGTGCATCATTTTGCATTAGTGTGTTTTGCTTTAGTCGGTGTCTTCTAGTCGGTGTGTTTGCATGCCCACTCATCGGGGTACTCAGTACTCACCCCCACCCCCACCTATGGCCAACCCACGGGATACCTCGGGAGACTTCCACTCCCTACAAGAGGCGATGATGGCCATTATGGCTAGGTTGGACCAATCCGATGCTAACTTTCGGACCTTCTCCGAGAATATGGATGGTCGCCTTAGGGCCATGGAGGGACGCATGGAGAACTCCGATAGGTCGGTCCAAGACCTCGTTGGGCGGTTAGATAGGATGTCACATGGGGACCCTCCTGGGGCAGCCCAAGGTCCACCCGCACCTCCTCCCGCGGGGGCCCAAGTCCAACCCGCTCCCATGGCCCAAGTCCAGGCCGCTCCCACGGCCCAAAACCAGCCACCACTGGTTCCTCCACCCGCCCCTCCTCGGGTTCCCCAACTACCACATCGTGACCTTGGTCTCGAGGACTATGGGTCCGACAATGCCTACGAGGGGTATGGTCAACGCCGTCGTGGTTTTCAGCCACAACGAGATGAGGATGATGATCGGGTCCTTAAGACCGTGCGAGCGGATCCTCCCGCTTTTTACGGGTCTTTGGATCCGAAAGTCTACCTAGATTGGGAGTTTGGCATGGACCGTTATTTTGAATGGTATGATATGTCGGAGCGTCGAAGGGTCCGATTTGCCACCATGAAACTCATGGGGCAGGCACAAACCTATTGGAAGAATGTGGAGAGCCTGCTACTTCAGCGGCTAGAACCCCCGATCGACACATGGGCCGAGATGAAGAATAAACTTCGACAAAAGTACCTTCCTCCCACATACCGCCAGCGACTCATCGATAGATGGCAAAGTCTTAGCCAGGGAGACCGGTCCGTCTCCGAATACATCGCGGAGTTTGATGAGTACTTTCTACGATGTGGTGTCACGGAGGAGAGTACCATGCCCGTGTCCCGCTTTCGACGTGGTTTGCGGCCACACTACCAGTATGAGCTTTTCCGCCGCAATGCCAAGATGTTGGAAGAGGCATACCAAGTTGCTCTCGAGATGGAGCAATTTGAGGGAGAGTTCGAGTCTAGCCATCGGTTGGGCCCCACCCCTCTCCGTAGTACCGAGCCCCGTCACTCTATAGGCCCACATCAGCGGCCTCCCATGGCTCGACCTCAGGAGCCCACCCGTCAGGAGCACTTCGCTCCACGGCCTCGCCCTCCTCCACCCCGGGATCTATTTCCATCCCAACCACCGGCACCCTTTGCCCGTCCCCCAACTCCTATAGCCCGTCCTCTGGCACCGGCACCCCCTCCACTCTTGTCCAAGGCACCTACACCTCCCCCATTGTTGCCTACACCCCCTACCCGGCGGGATGATAAGGGTAAGGCCCCTCTTATCGGGGAGAGTAGTCGATCGCGAATACAGTGTTTCCACTGTCACGGGTATGGCCACATTGCTAGTGAGTGTCCCGCTCGCACCACCCTAGCCTTAGGTGTTGGCGGATCCGCACCTCCCGAGCTTGAGCATGTCGATTACGAGGCCGATGAGGCACTGGCCGATGAATACTATGCCATGGGGGAAGAGCTGGGCGACCCTTCGGCCGCCCAGGATGTCGCCACCTAGTGGGCTTGATGCTACCACCTTAGTCTAGAGTCGTGCATGAGTCGGTGTGTTTTCTTTATGTGGTTTGTTTGTGTGGTGATTTTGAGTCGATTGTTTGTGTGATTTTCATTCATGTGTCAGTGCATGGTGAGTCTGCATGTGTCTTGTGCAAGCTCGTTGTCGGTCTCCTACGAGTAAGAGGCGAGTGGACTCACTTGATGAGTATGGGATCGGTTTTACTTCTATATCCGGATTAGTCACCTATAGGGACTCAGCGGTGATTCCTAGTGAGTCTTCGAGCTGTTTCCTTCCTTTGAGAGTGCCCCTTCGGAGTGACCACCTTTAGCCATAGCAGTACGCATATCGAGTATATATGGCATGAGCAGGTGCCGATCACTTGGAGTGGAGCATACCCGCGCTACTTAGCACGGTGACGGATCCGCCGGAGGACCGGAGCAGCTATACCCCTACTCGACGGGGTCGAGTTCCTCCCACCCGGGGAGAATTGATGGGGCATCAAAGGCGATTTCCATACACGGGTGAAGTGTATTTATGTGTTATGGCTTGTATAAGATTGTAATTGTGTAATTTCTTTCTTTTGGGCTCCTTGTAAGGCTTATATCAAGCCAATGGGCCATTTGTTATGTCAAGTCCAAGGTTAGATTGCCATTAGTAGAGTCCATTAGAAAGCCTAGTTCATATTGGACCAAATGCTACCCTTATGGACCATATTAGTCATTTATGGCCCAATTGGGCCACTCCCTCTCATGGACCACCAAGACTTGGAAGGCCCAAGTCTAGCATGATCTAATGGGAGGCTCTTGGCCCATGAATGGCTTTGGCCCATGGAAGGGGGCGCAAGGTTCTTTGGCCTTATTAGGCTTGGTGGCTTGGTTGGTGTGTATTAGGTGGTGTTTGAATAGCTTTAGTCCAAGGTTGAATAAGCATGGTCAAATTAGATTAAACTAATGTATTAAATGTGTGATTCACATTGTATCCCAGCCCTTCAATCCTAACCCCTAGATCCAAGGGTTGAGGTTGAGTTTGGTTGGCATCCTATATAAGGTTGTATTTTTCATATTGAAGGAATTAATGAAGGAAAAAAAGGCATTTGCCCCCAATTGGATCTTGTGCCCCTCCCCTCTCTCTCCGTGGTTCCTCCACCTCCAGCCCCCTTTCTAGAGTGTAATCCCTTCCCCCTTGATCCCCTCCAGCATCTGAAGCAACTCCGGTGATCGCCGCCGCCATCGTCTCGCCGCCGACGCGTCGTCGCCAACGGTTTCGGTGTTCTGTCCACCCAGGACAGACCCTTCTTCTCCGAATTCCTGCTATCACTCCCTTCGTCTTATGAAGCTCAAAATTTCAGGGTTGGTTCCCCTCTAGAACCCTTATCCCCACAAAAAAAATCACGTCAAAATTCATCCTTTAGCTATTTTTTGATTTTCGTCCAAGTCCAAGTTCCAGATCTGTCCTGGTTCTATTTACTGTTCATCAGCTCTGAGTTTACCCCATTCGAACCATCTTTTTATTTTTTTTGGGTCGCTAAAATTTATTGGGAGTTCTGTCCACATATATCTACCACCAGGAATTTTATTAATTTTTGATAAGGTTTTTAGGTATTTTTCAAATTTCGTCCAAGTTCCCAAGAACAGTCTGCCCACAGTTTCCCAGATCCGACCCAGGTCTAGTAACAAAATCCCAGAAAATCCATTTCTTCTCCAATCAAAAAACAAAAAATAGTCTCGGATTCCTCTCTCAGATACCTTCAACTTTTCTGAAGAAATCATTGCCATATTCAGAGGTCTTCTCCCAGGTCAACGTCGATCTTTAGAGAAGTCAGAACCTGCCCCTGCAGTTCTAGCCAGATTCCAACAAGCTTGTAAAATACATGATCAGAAATACAGATCTGATTATTTTTTTTGAAGACCCCTACGTCGAAGTACTCTGAGTCAGCTTTCCAACGGCGCTAACCTCGTCGCATTCCGACGACGGGGCTGATCGCAGCAGCAGTTTTCTCCGAGTCGCGCGCCTGCAAACAGAATTTTCAGATTCGTGGCCGAGTTCCCGCGAGCGTCGTCCGAGGGCCGCCCGGCGTCCGGCGGTCGTTCCAGCAGCTCGTCATCCCAGGGGAACGCTTTCCAGGTGTCTCCATCACAGAGGAGTCATCAGGCCCCACACGACCCCTCCGATCAATACGTGGGCCCCCACTAACACGAGTACGCGTGAAGCCGAAGCATCGTCCGGAACCGCCCGTCAACCCGAACTTGGTCCTCCCGGGCCCACTTGTGTCGCCCTTTACCTCCCTGCGTGGAGTGGGCTTAATTGCATTGCTGTAACCATAATGTATTAAGTTCCCGGGGGTACGAATTCCGGCCGGGTCCCATCTTCGCCACGCCGAGAGCGTGGAGGTATCGCTTTCACCCTTACACTTGGCATTAGCTTAATTCTTTATATGCATTATATGCCGCTGCTAGAGAGCATGTGTAGGGATACCTAGCTCACCTTCAATTTATAATATCACTGCTGCGAGAGAGAGCGAAGCCGTCCCGTGACCCGATCCGGGCGCAAAAGAGAGTCGACCACCCTAGCTCATTGCCGGTTTCTCAACCGCGCACATCCGACGCTTCCCTCGTTACGGGACGATCGCGAGCTTGTCGTGTCCGTGGTCCCGTCCCGCATCAGCTCCATGGCCGGTCGAACACCTGTACCTTCGACCACGCTGGCCAGCGGGTCACCCTACAACCCGTTCGGCCCAGGAGCCCATCAGTCAGGGGTCCTACTGGCCCTAGTACTCCGAAGCCTTCCGTTCCCGGGCCTAGTACCCCATCCCCAGCTCGGGCTATGTCCGTTACCTCTGTCCCAGGAGAGCCCTTGACGAGGAGATTGACGATGATTAGCTCCCGGGAAATGGAGCAGGAGCTTAGTCAGGGCTTTCCGGTGTTTGCCATTACGGTCCGAGAGGTGGAGCGGGACTCCGAGGGTGAGCTCCCGCCCAAGGTTGTTCCCATTCTGTAGGAGTATGCTGATGTCTTTCTCGATGAGCTTCCCGAGGGACTCCCACCTATGCGGGATATTCAGCATGCCATCGACCTTGTTCCGGGCTCCTCCTTGCCCAACCTTCCACATTATCGCATGAGTCCCACGGAGCATGCCGAGCTTAAACGACAGGTCGATGAGTTAGTGCAGAGAGGGTCTGTTCGGGACAGCATGAGTCCATGTGCTGTACCCGCGTTACTCGCCCCGAAGAAGGATGGCACGTCGAGAATGTGCATTGATAGTCATGCCATCAACAAAATCACCGTGAAGTACAGGTTCCCTATTCCCCGCCTTGATGACATGCTAGACATGATGGCATGTGCCACTATCTTTTCGAAGATCGATCTTAAGAGTTGCTACCATCATGTGAGGATTAGGCCAGGTGATGAGTGGAAGACCGCATTTAAGACCAAGGACGGTCTATATGAGTGGTTGGTCATGCCTTTTGGGTTGACCAATGCCCCTAGCACATTCATGCGACTCATGACTCAGGTCCTTCGACCTTTCATTGGAGTCTTTGTAGTGGTGTATTTTGATGATATCCTTATCTATAGTCGCACCACGGGGGACCACTTAGACCACCTTCGGTAGGTCTGTCTACTTCTTCGGCGAGAGCAGTTGTTTGCGAACCCACAGAAGTGTGCCTTCATGACACCTCAGCTTACCTTCTTGGGTTTCATTGTGTCTAGTACGGGGGTCTCTGCCGATCCGGAGAAGGTCCGGGCCATTGTTGAGTGGCCGGAACCCTGCACCGTTCATGATGTCCGCAGCTTTCATGGCCTTGCGACGTTCTATCGTCGCTTCATCCGCGGGTTTAGCTCCGTCACTGCCCCTATCACGGATTGTATCTGAAAGGGCACATTTGTATGGACGAAGGCCGCATCTGTCGCCTTCAAGGACATCAAGGAGCGCATGACCCAGACACCTATCCTTCGATTGCCTGATTTCTCGAAGGTGTTTGAGGTCTCCTGTGATGCGTCGGGTGTTGGGATAGGAGGAGTTTTGAGTCAGGAGTCCCACCCGATCGCATATTTCAGCGAGAAGCTGAATGACGTGAAACTGCGATATTCCACATATGATAAAGAATTCTACGCAGTTGTTCAGGCTCTTAGGCATTGGAGGCACTATCTTTTACATCAGGAGTTTGTCCTATACTCCGATCACGAGGCATTGAGGTACCTCCATTCCCAAAAGAAGCTTAACTCACGTCACAGTCGTTAGGTCGAGTATCTCCAGTAGTTCACCTTTGTGCTTAAACATAAGGCTAGAGTGGAGAACAAGGTGGCTGATGCCTTGAGTCGGCGAGCATGCTTGCTTACCACCATGAGTGCCGAGGTCATAGGGTTAGAGAATATGAAGGAGGCCTATGTTGATTGTCCTGACTTCGGTCAGATTTTTACCACTCTCCAGGCCGGACCCTCGAGAGACCTTGATGAGTATGTGCTTCAGGAGGGTTACCTCTTTCGAGGTAGCAGGCTATGTGTTCCCCGAACTTTGGTTCGAGATTTCTTAGTGTGGGAACTACATGCGGGAGGTCTAGCCGGCCACTTTGGTCGGAACAAGACTATTGAGGCAGTGGAGCATCGATTTTATTGGCCGAGCTTGAAGCGTGATGTTGCTAACATTGTGGCTCAGTGCCGTACATGTGCTACGGCCAAGATGAAGAAGCAAAACTCGGGCCTTTATACGCCTCTCCCTGTGCCTGATGCCCCATGGCAAGATGTTAGCATGGACTTTATTTTGGGATTGCCACGTACCTCCAGGAAGCATGATTCGGTCTATGTAGTGGTTGGCCGTTTCTCGAAGATGGCCCTCTTTATCCCTTGCTCGAAGACTTCGGATGCTTCTAGGGTAGCCCGCCTCTTCCTTACTCATGTGGTGTGCAAGTTAGGGTTGCCTCGCACTATAGTGTCTGACCGTGATGTTAGATTCACTTCCTACTTTTGGAAGACACTATGACATAAGATGGGTACGCACCTCAAGTTTTCCACTGCATATCACCCCCAGACCGATACTCAGACCGAGGTGGTCAATAGGAGTCTGGGTGATCTTTTGAGGTGTCTTGTTAGGGACCGCATTGGGGATTGGGATCTCATTCTACCCATGGCTGAGTTTGCATATAATGATTCGGTGAATAGGTCTACCGGCATGAGTCCATTTGAGATTATCACAGGTCGTAGGCCTAGGAAACCCGTTGACCTTGTCCCCATGCCTATCCATGCTAGAGTGTCGGAGTCGGCCGAGTCCTTTGCTAGGCATGTTAGGAGTTTGCATGATGACATCCGTCGTCACATTGAGGCCAGCAATGCATGTTACAAAGAGTTAGCCGATGCCCACCGACACCACCGAGAGTTCCAAGAGGGCGAATATGTCATGATCAGGGTAAGACCTGAACGGTTTTCCTCTGGAACCGTTAAGAAGTTGCAAGCTCGCGGAGCCGGTCCATTCAGAGTGTTGAAACACGTTGGATCCAATGCGTACGTTGTGGACTTGCCCGAGGAATATGGTATAAGCTCTACTTTCAATGTATCGGATCTAGTTGCATATAGGGACCCAGCGGTGATCCCTAGTGAGCCTTTTGAGCCATCTCCTCCCCTTGTGAGTGACCCCACACCAGAGTGTCCACCACCAGCCCCGTTGTCACGGCAGCGTGAGCATATAGATCATATACTGGATGAGCAGGTGACAGTTACCAGGAGTGGATCCTACCCGCACTACCTAGTGTGATGGAGAGGACGGCCCGCTATCGAGGACACATGGATCACGCATGGCGAGTTGCAGCGGATCGATCCGGACCTTCTGGAGCGATACAGGAGCGATGCAGACCCTTACTCGACAGGGTCGAGTTTCTCCCACCCGGGGAGAATTGGTGCGAACACCCGAGCAGTTGAGCGGCGCGACACGCCGAGCCACCAGTACCGCACACGGAGCACGACTCGAGCCACCTCAGCGTCCATCTGGCTCGGAGACAGCCTAGAGACTCCGCCTTGAGCCTCCCCATTTATCATATTAGTTAGACTTTATTTGTGTGTAATTTGTGTTTATTTCATTGTATTTGGTTTGCTATTTTGATTGTAATAGGGGCTTATGTGCAATTTGGACCCCCGTGGGCCCCACGGGCCCCCCAGGCCCCATCCCATTGAGCCACCTCAGCCTAGGGTCCCATGTGGGGCCAGTCAACCTTCCACATGGAGGCTTCTAGAAGGGTGGGCCAAGTGGGGGGACATAGGAATACAAATGTCAACAAAATCCACCCATTCCCACCTACCATGTCCCCTTGACCCACCCTAGTCAATGGGCTGCCCCCCCCCTTAATTTATTTATTATATTTTGTGTGTATGTGTCACACTCAATCCAGGCCACCCATTCCCATCCCCTAGATCCAACGATGGACAATGGATGTGAGATGTAACACATAAAAACTTGTAATTTCCCATTTTGAGGAATTAATGCATTCATTTGGAAGAAAATATCTTGGAGCAGCCTGGTGCGCCCCCCTCCTCTCTCCTCCCTCTCCCCCTTGAAGCTGTGAAGGCTTCTCTCTGGAGGTGTGACTTCTCCTCTTATCATTCCAGTCGCCGCCGCCGCCGCCACGAGCCGCCATCGCATCACCGCCGAGATCGCCGGAGTTCTGCCTTCATCCGACCACATCAGCTTCCATGAAATTCAGCCATCAGCCACGAGCTCAGATCGACTTGAGATTTTGAGGGGATGTTTCAGAGTTGTCAAGCACATCCCAAAAAATTTGGTTGGTCATAAAGATCCCATTTGATATTTTTTCATTTTCGTCCAACCTTAATTTCCAGATCTGTCTGCTTGCTGTTTCAATTTCTACCCACCCTGTGTTTCAAATGTTCGAACCCCTTTCCGATTTTTTTTAGAGCTCTGAATTTTACTGGGAGTGCTGTCCATCAACCCCACTGTCTCCAAATTTTCTTGCATTTTTTTGAGGCCATCCCATATTTTTTAAAAATCGATCTCAGAGATAGCTACAGTGCTGTCCACCTGTTCCCAGATCCGACCATCCTCCAGTAAAAAATTAATAAAAAATCACAGACACCTCCAATCAGTCCACAAATAATATCCCCATTCTCCTTGTTCAAAATACCACAAGTTTGATGAAGAGCCTAGGAGCTGAATCGGCCATCTTCTTCACAGTCAAAGGCCGTCTTCAGACAACTTACCTGTAGATCTGAGGTTTCGGTTACTGTACAACAGGGACTTGTCAATTCAATAAAGTTCTGATCCGACCAGATCCAGCAGATCTCTCTGGGTCTAGATTGAAGCATTTGAAGATAGCTTTCCAACGATAGCTCATGCGTCCCGATCCAACGTCGGGATTGATCGCAGCGGTTGTTTTCGTCGGAGCGCGCGCCGGAAAACAGCAATCAAAATCCGTGAGAAGTTAGTTCAAGAATTGGGAATCGGGGCCGATCGACCCCCGATCGGTGTTCCCGGCCGACCACCGTCCGTGGAGGCGCGCCACCAGGGGTCCCCATCACAGTGGGTCCCACCCCCGCAGATCCAGAGGACAGCGCCGTCCGTGGGCCCCACGGGCCCGTAGAAGCCACCGTTCGGAAAGCACGAAAATGCGGAGTTCGGCACCGCCGGGCGACATCAAGATGCTGCCCGTCAACCCGAGTTGCGTGATTCCCAGACCCCACATGTGACCTTTTACCTCCCTACGTGGAGTGGGTCGACTTAGTGTATTGCTGTAATAATTGTTAACCGGGAGTCCGTGATTCGGCCGGGGTTGTCTTCGCCACGCCGGGTGCGTGGAGGTAATGGTCCGAACCTCTTGGCGTTCATTTGCTTAGCTAGTATATGGTCTTTTGCCGCTGCCGAGAGTGATAGGTACTAGCCCGTGTGTCCATGTCACCGCTGTGAGTGTGAGAGTGACCCGTCCCGTGACTCGATCCGAGTCCGGAAGTGAGTCGACTACCCGTGAACTCTGCTGGTTCTTCAACCGCGCACGATCCATGTTTCCCTCGCTTGGGACAACGAGTGAGCTTGTATTTCTGTTAGCGACGTATAGCCCATAGGAGCTCTCCGTGTCGGGCTTAGTGTCTCTCCTATCATGTGTTGCTGATCGTGTCCGCATCTAGAGTATGAGGTCCATACCACGTAGAGTCGGTCCCCGTGTCCGTCCCGCATCAATAGAAAGTGTTGTACTCGAGGCAGAATACTTCGATCATGCTGCAGCATAGACCTCGGGATATGGGGTAGCGATACCTTGAGACGTACACGCTGTGATATATGCCAGCCCTGGTCAAGATGGGAGCGTAGTGTTGCAGCACATAATCTGTAAATTCCACTGCTCCAGGTCTGAATGCATGGGCGTCGGTGGCTCTCAGTTCGGCAAACCACCCCACAGATATCTGATGCTTAAAACGGATCGCCAGGCAATCCAACAGAAAGGATTCCTCCTTATACCCCAATTTCAGTGAGGCAAGAAACAAGCCAAGGATCGGCTTCTCCTGGTCTACACGGCCTACGGAATCATTCCACCGAGCAGGCATGAATTCAGGGGCCCTAGTCAGCAGCCCATCTTCTGGAGCCAGATCTTGCAGTCCAAGCACAACGCTCCATTTCCTGACTTCCCCGGTGAGGTAGATGGGCCTTCCCTGCACCACACATTCTGTCAAGCTGTCCCTCTCTACCACTAGTGCTTGCTCGGCTTTGTGGACAAGGAACAAGTCTCTCTTCCCTTGAAGATTGAAGCACCTAAGGAAGGACATCAGATGCGTGTCCTTGAGGTAGTCCCTCCTCACAGCACATTCTCGGTCATACAGAAAAGAGTCACCCCCGAGGATGAGGGGACGGCTAGTGTCCACTGTGTCGGTCTCTGAATCCAAGGAGTCTACGACTACGGCAAGCTGATCGTGCCCCTGATCTAGGGAATGAACGTTCTCCCATGTCACCACAACACGGGAGGCAGAAGAAGAAGAGCCATATGCCATTTCTATCTGTAAGAAGGCACAACAAAGAATAAACAAGGTCAGAAAATAGTTGATCAAGACAAATTTCTGACAAAATTTTGGTAGAGTCTCCCTAGCACGGGAGATTGCCAAAGAAAAGCGGGAGCACGTCCACTAAGGGAACGGTCCCTAAAAGCAGCCATCAGCATTACACCGAGGCCAAACGGGACACCCGGGGGAGTAGCTCTGAGGGCAAGCCCTACTAGAAGCCTCCCGGGGCCCAAAAGATGGGTTTTAAAACCTGAATGATCAACACTCCCACTCACCCGCTCGAAGGGGTCGGCCGCGGTCGCTCTCAACTCGCTCGGTGCCGTGGGGAGGAAGGGAATGAAGAGAGATAAAGTTGGTTTGCAAATGAGGAGGGCTTGAAGAAAAAATGAAAGAGGAAGACTTATATAAGGAGTTACCTCCCTTGGTTAATCCGGCGCGCTATTTAGCGCGCCGTATTAACCCCTTCAATAGAAGGGCGCGCCGGTTATGGGCACGCCGAATTAGCTACTTCCAAACACAAGAAGCGCGCCGGATTAAAACTCTGATCCTCAGGGGCACACTGAATTGACCCCTTCAATGCCACGCCGGATTAGCATTCGTGCCAGATTAAGGGCCGTTCCGAGCTTCCTTCAATCGAAGAGGAGATCCCTCCAGGCGAAGCACATCCGTTGGTCTTGCTACACACGTGCCTTGCTCGCAACACCCACGGCTGGGGGGCATTTGTTGGCACTCAAAATATGATCAACGGTAATCAAGCCTCAAAGATGAATGACACGGCTCACTGAAGCACAGAAGCCGATGGATATCAACGTATTGAAGCCCTATCATGCTACCAAAGCCTCATGTGACCCTGTATGAACACCGAGGACTTCACCTCAGGAGAATCAAGATGAATTCACAACCAACCGGCAGTGCGACCAAGCCTATCCAATGAACCGACATCGACTCCATCGTGCCGCATACACAACACCCGCTGTCCGACCAAGGACAACGGTCTACCAGGTGGCCCGCCACCTTATGAAATACTCTCCTGAGATGAAAGAATGCCCTTATCTCTTCAGAATGGAGGATCGAGGGCTCTATCGGTAGAAGATCCCGACTACCCGGCACGGGTACGACTTCTCACCAAGATGGGTCTGTTAGTGGCCGAATGATCACCCAGTCACGGTGGAACTATCCCGGGTGCTACTCCACCCTTCGAAAAGCTTTGAACACAAGTCAAGCCGAGCTAGCAGCACAAATCATAGTGCCAAAAGCCGTGTCAGCGGAAAACCCGCGTGTTCAGACCAAAGATACTCGAGGTTTCGAGAGGGGCCATACGTCGTCCCGAGAGCTTCGTCGAGGCTTCTCGTCAAGGTTTTGAAGGACTGCGGCGAGATGAATGGTCGCGGTGACTCCCGGAACCACCCCCGGACTCATCGGCTAACCCGCGTCAAGCAGAAGAAGTTAATACGGTGCGCCCTTCACCGGGGCACTCCCTTATCTGGCGCCCTCAAATCCGGCACACCCAAAAGCATGGAGGACACCAATCCCGGCGTGCTATTTCCCACGCCGGATTAGGCTCTTCTATATAAGGCCACTTGGTTTGACTAAGTGAGAAAAGAAGAACGATCGAGAGAAAGTTGAACACATAGAGAGATTGAGTGATCGCCGGGGAGAGGGTGACCACCAATCAGAGCCAAGGGAGAGAGGGTTCCTTTCTTGGGGAAGAAGGGTTTCCTTCAGAGAGCCTCCTCGATGCTGCCGTCTTCCTCTATTCTGCCGGAATACCTCGGAGCCGGAGAAGGAGATACGATACTCTATTTTCTGGGAGGAGATTTAGGTAGGTTTTGTGTTTTCCGTCCGAGGTCTTCCTTCGGTTCCTCCCCTCCATTGTAATGTAAGTGGAAGGGGGGGAAAGGGCGATGATACGAGCCCATCTTCCCCCCTCTCACCATCTCTTTCTTATGCTTTCTTCTATAGACCTCTTTGCAACTATCGAACGGTGTCCATGCGACAACGCTGACGCCGGAGCTTTGTAATGTGTGTATTGGCCCCCCGTCTGTGGGATGAATTATATGAGTATACTCCCTAACAGATTGGATGCATAATGTTATGTCCCTCTCTTACTTTCTTCTCAATCTGCATGTCTAATCGTAGCTCCTTGTACCCGTCTCTCGAATCCGAGTTTTCCGATGTCGGATATGCCCTGGAACTCCATGGGCTATATAAATGTTTCTCCCTCCCTGGGGCCTTCATGCCAACATGCTGATTGTGTTTTGCATCGTCTATTCTGTGAGTGCGTGACTAGGGGCATACTGATGTATGCACCTCTGGCCGTCCCAACTGTGGGTCGATTCTTCAACGAATCTCTGCAATATCCCTTGCCCCTTTCTCTACACAGCAATTATATGACTCCGTGGGTGTTAGTCTAACCTCATGAGCATTAACATACTAACTCTGTGAATGGCAATCTGTCAATGAACTAAATGCATCTCATACCGAATATCTCCTTTCCGCCCGTTCGTGGTTTACAGTCATTGGATTGTCTCAGCTCTGTTGACCTTGTCCCAGTAATCCGGGGAGGGGGACATCCCCCACTGTTTCACAGAATTGTCGATTGGCCAAAGGGGCTCCATCTGTAAGTGATGGATATTCTCTAAGGGCCACAGGGCGAATATCAACAGGGGCTTAAGCCTGACAATTTGAATCCACAGTCCTTAGGGACCTTGTGGTGACTAAGGGAGGTGTGCCCCTCATAGGCCAGTCCTCTGGGTTTCCCTCCCTAACAGTCATCTTTCTCTCGAGTATAGTGCAAACTAGAGGTCGCTCACCCCTCGTAGGCTAGCCCTCGGGGTTGTTGCTCCCCTCATTAGTCGCCTTATCCGCTTGTTCAACCCACGGAACCACGGTGCCCCTTGTAGGCTAGTCCTCGGGGTTTCCTGTCCGATTGGGATTTGCTGGCTGCCATTGTGCTGACCGGCTAATTAGGGGCTTACTCCACACGTGAGTATGACCCTGTTTCTCCCCAGCAATCCTTCAAGGACGGGGGAGATGCTGCCCAATTTTTGTTAGGATTCTTAAACTAATAAAGTTATCTTCATGAATTAGCCTCAATAAAACATAAGTTCTTAAGTAATAAACTTTCATGCTTGAGTACGAACCTTGCACTAGCTCATAATGTTGCTCTTGGAGAGCCCTGGACTCTAATTCAATAGGTAATCAACCCAATTAATTCCAAAACCTTCAACAACATCTTAATAAACCAAAATGGTTTCAAAAATCTTCAAAATTTAACTAAAACGGCGCGGTCCTTATCTCGCACGCCCTAATACGGCACGGTCCCCCCCCCCCCACGCCGGATTAGCCTTACACTCATAATTTCATAGTTTTATGTGGCTCGTTCCCGGCACGCCCCAAGGCCACCGCGCCGGTTTAATGCATGCTGGCCGCGCAGGATTAAGACCCTTTTGCCTACGTTTGGCCGCGCCAGGGAAACCTATCCCTACGCGTGTTCGCGCCGGTTTTGGATTATTACACTATTCTAATCACTCACTCGTCTTCAGAGCGATCTTCGCCTCCCGCGGTCGAGATTAATAAACCCCAATTAGTAAGAAACTAAATAAGAAAAGGGCTATTCAAGTTTGGATCATTTTATTATTATGCTTCTACTGTCATGTCTGTTATCATCATGCCTTCGTTATCATGCCTATGTTACCATCTTCGTCTCCCTTAGCGGAGATTAATAAACTTGATTGATCATTGTTCATCATCATAGCCTTATTACCATGTTCAGCATAATCTTGAACATCATGCATGCATGCTTGCATAGACCCTCGGGTATATCAAATGGCATTGACGAAAGTCTGGGTTACGCCCGATCGGAAGTCTTTGCTATGCGCGATGGTGGTCTTCGGACCTATGTCCTACGCCACGTATCGAGGGTCTCCAACTTAATGGACCATACCTCTCTTGCATGATAGATAAAAGGATTTCACGTGACCTCGTCGTATTTATCCTTTTGCATCTTGTTTCGGCCTCGAACGGCCCGCTATCTCGGTAATTAATCAAAGGTTTTCTCCCTTATGGGGGATGTAATTAACGTCATAGCCTTTATGGTATGGCGGACTGCTGGTCCCGACCCAAATCTCACTCTCGCCCCCCAAGGGTCAGAATGAGAGGACAATAAACTCGTCACTCATGTGACTGGCACGCCTGCACGATCAACTAACCAGTTAGTTATTTATTAATTAACTGGTTGGTTGACCCGAATAGAATGACCCAACAAATAAACCATCCCAACAAGGTCCACTTCTCATTCTTCTCCTTTTCACTCATCATTTCTTCTGCTCGGTTCCCACCCCTGGGTGGTGTATCTTCCCTCTTCTAACTCTATCTCTACGATTCTCTCCTCTCCTCCCAGGTCTGTGAACCCCGACTTTTCTTCTTCTCATTCGGGGCCTCTGGGTTTTCCACATTCTCGTTATTCTAGGCCTCGGCCTATGCCCTCTCATCATCCTGATCTTGGGACATCTTCTGATTTTTCTCCTCCGGTATCTCTGGATTCTAATTTTCCTTCCCTGACCCTATCGGGTGATTCTCGTTCTCCTTCCCCGACCCTGTCGAGTATCTATGATTCTCTTTCCCCGACTCTGTTGGGTGGTCCTTATTCTCCTTCCCTGACCCTGTCGGGTGATTCTCGTTCTTCTTCCCCGACCCTTTCGGGTGGTCCTCATTCTCTTTCCCCGACCCTATTGGGTGTCTATGGTTCTTCTTCCCCGACCCTGTCGGGTGATTCTAATTCTCTTTCCCCAACCCCGTCCGGTGATTATCATTCCTCTTCTCCCACTGCGTCAGATGATTCTTCTTCTCCTCTTTCTACTCACTCCTCTTCACCCTTTCGGGGTCGTCACCCTTTTTCTTTCTATTTTCGAGGCTTTAGTCCGCCTTTGATCTCAGCTGATCTCTGGTTATTATGTATCTGGTTCCTTGTTATCAGGGTCTTTGTGCCTTAACGAGGGAGTTCTATCCCTCGTCTCACTTCCTTTTTATCCCTCTTCGTCTAGTTTGGTGTCTGTCGCTCCTCCGTGTAGAGGAATCTTCAAGTCTTTCTATCCTTTCCGTCTTGATCTTGACAAGCAAGGAATACAAAGCTCATGCTGCTCAAAGCTCGATGATCAAGATCGCTTCAGGATGCTGGTTTTCGTTCCATAGATTTGTAAGGTATCATTTATTTTTATGCAAGAATGTGTTTTCATTTCTGCTAGCCTCATTATTCTTACGCATCATGCCTATAATGACGGGTTCCTTAACATGAGTAGGTGGCTTTTAGGAAGTTTGCTTAGTTAGGTTTGTGTTAAAAGAGTCCACTTCTGCAGCATCTCAGGCTGGTGATAGCTCCGTACTGGGAGTCTAGTTTCTTTCCCCGATCATTGTGCGTGATCTATTGAGTGTGGATTTTTCACACACTTCACGGCAAGCCATAGCTGATCTCTCTGAGGCACACCATTGCTACTTTGGCCATACCATGAGCATGCACAAAAGTCTTTTCTTTTCTCTGCTCGGCCAAGTGCAGGGGCAATAGATGGATGGATAAGATGACCAACCTAGGCACTCCCTAATACGAGAGAGATCTCAAATAGGGGTAGTCTTGACCCTTGAAAAAGTGAGTTTTCATGTAATATCTGGCCAATAAGGGCTACCAAAATGAGAAAATGAAAATCAATGCAAAATTATGAAATCGAAGGCATGGCAAGAGTGGCAGTACAATTCCCCGCGGGACGTCCTGAGCCCGGTCGCATGCGTGCCAAATATGGGTCTCAAAATCAAAGACACAAAGCCCCGGCGCAACAAACTGTATCTTTGAGGGGTGGTGCTTTGGAAGGAATTTCAAGTCAAGATGCCTCCCATCCTGTATAAAGCTTGTCTCCTAATTTTCTTCTATTTCTCCCTCTTAGGTTGCATTGTATCCCGGGTATGGCCGTAGTAGGGGCACTGTTCTTTAGAGGCGGTTGGTCGTGCCGAGCCACCCTCAAATGCACACCCCGCTTAAAGGAAGCCTTTAATGAGAGAGGTAGGAACGATGATCCCTGGCCAATAGTTTGAGCTAGTCTTAGGTGCTGCGGATTGCTATTTTAAAAATTCCAAAAAAATTAGATATTATCAAAAATCTAAAAAAATCAAATATCGTCAAAATCCAAAAAGATCAAATATTGCCAAAAATCCCAAAAAAAATCAAAAATTGTCAAAAATTCAAAAATATTTATCTTTTTGTTCCTTTCTATCTATTTATTTTGAGGATAGGTATGATTCGTTTGTTTAGTGTGCAGGTTGCAGGTACTCAAGCTTCCTTGCTCCTTATCATTCGCTCTATCTCGTGTTCACATTTTTTGATCTGTTCTCCTTCTTTAATCTTATCTCTCGATCTGTTTTGGAGCTTACGTCCTTCACAACTTTAATTACCTCGCCTCATCATATCTCCATGAGAGCGCATCGCCTCACGATTATGAACTTGGCGGTTCTGCTTCATCTGATCTTGGACTTTGATTGAAGAGCGTGTTTTGTCATGTCCTTTGTCCCGCCGTGTCTATGTCACATGTGTCTATGTCCCTCCGCGTCGTCCCATACGTGTTGTTTTGTCCCTCCATGTCTGTCATATTTTTGTCCCACTGTGTTGTTGTTGTCATCCCACACATGCGTTGTCTATGTCTTTTGTCCCCCCGTGGGGTATTGTCATCCCACGTGTCTTTGTCCCACCATGTTCTTGTCCCACCGTGCGTGTTATCCTACCGTGTGGTACTGTCTTGTCCAACCGTGTCTTCAATCACATGCACGCTTGCCATTTATTTTTGTCGTGTTTGTTATGCTGTTGTGTTTTGTTCATCTTTGTTATGATATATTTCGTTATGTCATGTTCAATTCATGCTTATCTTGTTGTTGGTTGTCTTATTGAAAACCCCATAAAAATCTGAATATGCAAAAATGTAAAAAAACTGGCATTTCGCTTGGTAGGTAAGTCATGTATGGCTCTCTATCTCAGCTCTTTGTTGCATTACTATATGTTATCTACATTATTATTGTTGTGCCCCTTTGTTTTGATGATAGCAAACACCATTAGAGTTGTGCCCCTTGGTTTTGATGATAGCAAACACCATTAGCTTCATCTACTAAATAGTGCATATGAATAAAGTTCATGTCGTGCATAAAGTCCGTGCATATCATCGCTCATGGGCATTATGGTCCGTGCATTCCATTCTCTGCACGCAGCCTTGGCAAGTGTTAGGTCAGTGCATGTGTGTGTGTCTAAGGCATAGCAACTCGGTGCAGGTTCTGGCCCGCGCTAAGTCGATGCAACTTTTGTGCGTGTAAGGGCCAGTGCATATTTGGTGTTAGTCTAAGTCGGTGCAGCTTTTGCTGCAAGCACAAGTCGATGCATACTTTGCATTGGACAGATCACGTCGGTGCAAACCTTGCTTTGAGCATATACGTCTTAGCACACTTAGAGTCTGTGCAAGTTTTATCTTGCAACATACCTCCAAGTCAGTGCATATCTAGGCACATGCATGTTCAAGGGACATAGTTGGTGCAATGCACTGTAGCACACTTAGGTTAAGTCAGTGCATGTTTTCCTTTCGTTCGCGTAAAGTCAGTGCATGTTTTCCTTTTGATTCATGTAAAGTCGGTGCATGTTCTGCCTCTCATATATAGACAGTCGGTGCACCTTTTCAGTTAAGTCGGTGCATGCATAACTCAAGTCGATGCAACTTTCGTTGCTGCACGTGACTAAGTCCATGCATGTGTGCATCTTACACAACAAAGTATGTACATTCTTTAGTGGCATGTATGTGCATCTTTTGTACAATGCACACAAAGTCTGTACATTCTTTGGTGGCAGTCTATACTTTCTCGAACCAACACTGTGCATCTTTCTACTATCCTCATATTGCTTCTAACTGATACTAAGTCTGACCTTGTCTAGATATCTACTCGAGGACTTCAAGAAGGGCATGTGATCCAAGAATGGAGGATGTGCCAGGATCGTGACACGTGTAAAGCAGTGAGCTGAAATGCTGTCACGTGGTCTAGGCGCTAGGGCGAGAATTCGTGGAGGACACACGCCCACCTGTATGCTATTGCTATAAAAGGAAGACTTCTCCATCTGGAGAAGACTGATCGTGAAGTGTGATGATCGTGAAAATACTTCAGAAGAGCAGAAGCAGAAAGAGCCTGCATGATCCAGAGAGAAGAGAAAGAGAAGAAAGAGAGAAGGAGAGAGTTGAGAGAGAGGAGTCTGAGAGAGTTACTTTGAGAGTTTGTTCCTCAGTCTCTCGGTTCAGATACCAGAGCTGAGATTGCTCATTGTGAGCTACATTCCCTTTGGGGATTTTATGTTTTTCGTTTGTTTCTTCCTTGTTTTCTGAAACCTTGTCTTCAAGCTGTGTGTCAACAGAGCAAGCTGTGATGCTCAGCAGGCAGAGGAGGATTCCTCTGGATGGGTGAAGCTGTAAGTCCCCAGTAGGTTGCAGAGGAGGATTCCTCTGGACGGCATAAGCTATAACGCCCAGTGATCTGTAGGGTTTTGACCTCGAAGCTGTGGATTAGCGAAGCTGTGTATCAGCGGTAGAAGCCACATTTCGGTTTGCAGTGTGGGGTGGACGTAGATCTCAGGTTTGAGATCGAACCACCTTAAAAATCTCTGTCTACTGTGCGATTGTCGTGTGACTTGTATGCATCTTGTTCATCTCTTCCATCTGCAGTAGATGCATGTTTAGGATAGTTTAAGTTCAGATCTGCTAGGGTTGGTATTCTATGATCGTGTTTGTTTATCCTTCTACCGTCCAGCAGCAGTTTGTTTTAATTCTGCACTTGAAGCTGTTGTAGTTGGTTTTATTGGGTGACTGATCTATTCACCCCCCCTCTAGATAGTCTATAGAGTCTTATCAATTGGTATCAGAGCCTAACTCTTTTTCAGGGACTAACATCCTAAAGAGGAACGGCCATGAACGGTAAGGGAATGATAGCAGAGGGACATTCAACCTCCAAGCCTCTGTACTTCGATGGCTCCAACTATGCCTACTGGAAGAATAGAATGCAGGTCTTTCTATAGGCGAAAGACTACGAGATCTGAAGGGTAGTGAGCAAGGGACCGTTTGAACTGCACGAGAATGAAGAGGTTTGGACGAGAGAGGAAATTAGAAAGTCTACATTGAACTGGAGTGCCGTCAACTCTATTCAGTGCGCACTTCATCCCACTGAATTCTCCAGAGTTTCATCTTGCAAAACCGCCAAGGAGATGTGGGACACACTGGAGGTTATCTACGAAGGGACCTCACAGGTGAGAGAGACCAAGGCTAATATGTTGGTCTCTGAATATGAAGCATTCCGGATGAAGCCCGGTGAGACCGTGACTGAGATGTATGCTCATTTGATGATCATAACTAATGGTATGAGGAATTTGGGAAAGAGCTATTTCGACTATGAGATTGTAAGGAAGATCCTGCGATCTCTTACTCCTGTCTGGCACATAAAGGCGACAGTGATCGAGGAGTCAAGGGATATTCAGAGGATGAAGGTTGACGAGCTGGTAGGTTCTCTAATGGCATATGAGATGAACCTTCCCAAAGCTGAGGAGCTCGAGAACAAGAAGAAACCAATCGCGCTGAAGGCTAGCTCCAGCAGAACAAGTAGATCCAGCCACAGTGGATCATCAAGCGAGCAGAGCAGCCTCTCTGGGTCAGAAATCGATGTAGACCAACTTGCTTTGCTGACCATAGAGTTCAGGCGATTCTTGAGAAAGGAAGGTAGAAATTTCGACCGAAGATAATTCAGCAGCCAAAGACATAATAGGTATAGGTCTAACCCTGCGAAAAAACCTGATACTAATGTTTGCTATCACTGCATGAAGGCCGGTCATATGAAGGCAGATTGTCTAGAGCACCAGAAGCAAAAGGAAAAACTAAGGAAGAAAGTTGGAAAAGGAAAAGCCATGATTAGTACTTGGAGCGATGAAGACGAGGGCACTCTGAGCACCACCTCAGAGAGTGAGGATGAAGAAAAGCATGTCTGCCTGATGGCAAAAAGTGACAAAGAAGAAGAAGAAGATTCCGATGAGGTATCCTCTCCCTTTGAGCACTATACCATATCTGATTGGGAGGATGCCTACGAAGACTTGCTTGATAAAGTGGATTATATTAGAAAGGAGAATAGGCATTTGAAGAAGAAAGTAAACTTTCTTATGAATGATAAAACCATGTCTGATAAAATTGCATGTCTGTAATCTGAAAATGAGTTTAAAATTTTCATGTGCTGAATCTGATGATTTGAAGCATGCTTTAATAAATTCAAGAAAAGAAAATGAATGGTTGAAGAATGTTATTGATGATTTGAAGCTAAGAATCCAAACACTTGAAAATGAAGCAAAAATTTCAAATGAGAAATATGAAGCTATTTTGTGTGTGAATTCTGAATTAAAGAAAAATGTTGAAAATTTAGAGAGAAGATGTTGATAAAAGGAAAATAATAGAAAATATGACCCAAGGTTCAGATAATCTCAATGCTCTGTTAGGGTCAAAGGTGAATTTCATAAAAGAAGGTCTCGGATTCAACTCAACTGCCACGGAGAGCTTTGCCGTGAAAATAATACCATTTGTGGCAGAGAAAAGGAAGGGGCCTCTCATAAAAATGGTTAGTGAAAATTTTGTTTCTAAAAATGTTATTTCGAAAATGTCCAGTGCCAAGCACAAGGGTAAACAGAAGGTTGGTGAGCCTAGTAGATCCTGCCCTTCACCCAAAAGTAAGTCTCAGGTTCGGGGTCAGCCTCCAAGCAAATCTAAACCCCAGGGCAAGGCCACCAAGTCTCCACCACCATCACCTGTCCAGAAGAAGACCCAACATAAACCTATACAGAAGTCTAGTGGGTCAAAAATGCAAGGGAGACCTAATGCTGCTTGGGGCCAGACCAGCCATACTCACCAGCCCAAGGTCCAGACCTATTACTCTTATCCTCAAAAATAGCCACAACCATTCTATAGGTCTGGATGGAATCAAGTCCAGGGGAGGTCTAGATATTAATCTTTTCCCACTCACTGGCATAGACCTCAGTTTGCTAGCTGGGTTGGTAAGTCTAGGACATGGGGTCCTAATAGACAGGTCTTCTTTGGTCTGCCTAGGACCACTGCGGGCCGCAATTATCTGAGTACCTATTGGCCTGGGCACTGGCACAAAAATAATCATGCTACTAATAAAGATGGTTCCTGAACTCAACAAAAACCACATCACCAGAAGAAGATTCAATCAGTTGGTGCTGAGAAAAAGAAAAATGATGAAAAGAATGTTAGAAATTCCACTAAGCCAACCATGTTTAGACAAATGTGGATTCCTAAACAATTGATGTCTTGCTTAAATTGTTCTGTTTCTGCTTCGGAGCCCAAACAGTTTTGGGTTCCAAAATTTTCTACCTGATTGTGATTGCAGGTATGCCTGGCAGCCAGGAGCAATATGTGGTACCTGGATAGTGGCTGCTCCAGGCATATGATAGGAGACAAGACCAAATTTTGCATGTTGACTGAGAAGAATGGAGGTCTTGTCACCTTCGGAGGAAATACAAAGGGTAAAATCATCAGGTCAGGTAAGGTAGGTAAGTGTACTACCTGTTGCATTGAAGAAGTCCTACTGGTTGATGGTCTTGCATATAACTTACTCAGTATCAGCCAGCTCTGTGATAAAGGACACAAGGTAGTCTTTGATTCTCATTATTGCAAAATCTTTGAACCTAATTCCGATGTAGTAAATTTTCAGGAAAAAGAGTGAATAACATTTATTTGGTAGATTTAGATGATTTAGCTCATTCTAATCTTTGCCTTACTGCACATAATGATGATTTAGCATTTTTGTGGCATTGTAGATTAGGCCATGCCAGCTATACTGTTTTGCACAAATTGAATAAACATAGCATGGTTAGAGGACTCCCTGAAATCTCATTCAAGAAGGAAAACAAAGTTTGTGATGCATGCACACAGTCCAAGCAAACTAGGAAGTCATTTAAGTCCAGAACTAAAAACATATCCTCCAAACCTTATGAGCTGATACATATGGATCTTTTTGGACCCACACGATCTGTCAGCTTATCAGGTAGGAGATATGGATATGTCTTAGTTGATGACTTCTCTAGGTATACTTGGGTCTTTTTCCTTACACATAAAAATGATGCATTCACGGAATTTCAGGAGTTCTATTTGAAAACAAAACAAAAAAATGAAAATTCAATTGAAAATATTTTATCTGATCATGGAGGTGAGTTTGAGAACTCACAATTTGATGAATTTTGCAGAGTCAATGGGATTACTCATCGGTTCTCCTCACCAAGGACACCAGAGCAAAATGGAGTGGTGGAGAGGAGGAACCGGACTCTTGTGGAGATGGCCCGTACACTCCTAGTTGAAGGTGGCCTACCAAGGAAATTTTGGGCAGAAGCAGTCAATACTGCATGCCATGTAATAAATAGAGCCATGGTAAGGCCGTTCACTCAGAAAACACCCTATGAAATCCTTAAGGGTAAGAAACCTTCAATTGCACACTTTAAGGTCTTTGGATGTAAATGTTTTATCCATGTTAATGATAAAAGGAACCTTGATAAGTTTGAACCTAAAAGTGATCCGGGTATGTTCCTAGGATATTCTGAAACCACTAGGGCATATAGGGTGTACAATTCAAATTCCAAAACTGTTGAAGAATCTCCACATGAAGTATTTGATGAGTCCCTGACTAAATGTGACAATGGTCTGTGCAGAAAAGAAGATGATAGAGAAATATTGAATGAAGGATAGTCGGCAGACCAATCAGATCAAGAAGAAGAACCAGAAGAAAACAATGCAGAAGAGCCTGATGTTCAAGGGGAGGTAAATGAAGATCAAGGTAACCAAGTTATCAATATCAGATTTTTAAGAGATCATCAGTAAGTAATGTCATTGGTAACTTAAATGAACCCCTAGGACTAGAGGCTACTTTAGAGCTCAGCATGAATTAAATACATATGCATTGGTTTCTCATGTAGAACCCAAGTCCATTGATAGTGCCCTAAAGGATGTGCATTGGATCAATGCCATGCACGAGGAGCTTAATCAGTTTGACAAGAACAAGGTGTGGCACCTAGTCCCACCTCCTGATCAAGGGACTGTTATTGGAACTAAATGGGTTTTTAGAAATAAAACTAATGAGCTAGGTAATGTAGTTAAGAATAAGGCCAGACTTGTTGCTCAGGGGTATAATCAGGAATTCGGAATTGACTTTGAGGAGTCTTTTGCCCCTGTAGCCAGGTTAGAGGCTATTAGAATACTTTTGGCTTATGCATGCTCATTAGGAATAACTCTCCAGCAGATGGATGTTAAATCTGCTTTCCTCAATGGGGAAATAAAAGAGGATGTCTATGTCCGACAGCCTCCTAGATTCGAATGCATAGATTTCCCCTCTCATGTTTATAAACTGAATAAGGCTCTTTATGGATTGAAGCAAGCTCCTAGAGTTTGGTATGACAGGCTCAGTAAATTACTTACCGAGAAGAAGTTCTCGAGAGGTGAGATTGACCAAATGTTGTTTACAAAGGTAAGTCAACCTGACATACTTATTGTTCAGATTTATGTGGATGACATTATTTTTGGTTCAACTAACCCAAAGATGTGTAAGGAATTTTCTGATTTAATGACACAAGAGTTTGAAATGAGCTCAATGGGTGAACTGAAACTCTTTCTTAGATTGCAGGTGACTCAAACCAAGGATGGAACCTTCATCACCCAGTCCAAATACATTAGGGACCTCCTGAAGAAATACAAGCTCGAAAACCTCAAGGACATTGCAGCTCCAATGGGTACCTCCACAAGTCTTGATGAAGATACTAAAGGTAACCCAATGGATCAAAAGCTGTATAGAGGTATGATCGGATCCCTTTTGTACCTCACTGCATCTAGGCCTGATATACAATTTACAGTGTGTTTATGTGCTAGATTTCAGGCTAGTCCTAAGGAGTCTCATTTTAGTGCAGTGAAAAGGATCTTTAGGTATCTGTCAGGCACCCATGAACTTAATCTTTGGTACCCTGCTAGGTGTGAGTTAGAGCTTCTAGCCTACACTGATGTAGACTATGCTGGGTGTCGGATAGATAGGAAGAACACTAGTGGCTATTGCCAATTCCTAGGTGGTTACCTAGTATCTTGGGATTCTAAAAAGTAACACACAGTGGCACTCTCCACTGCAGAGGCAGAATATGTTGCTGCAGGGAACTGTGCTGCCCAGGTACTATAGATTAAACATCAGCTCTCAGATTGTCAGATAAATCTGAGATGCATTAAACTTCTATGTGATAACACTAGTGCCATCTGCCTTGCTAAAAATCATGTTCACCACTCTAGGACTAAGCACATTGATATTAAACACCATTTTCTTAGAGATGCAGTGAGCAAGAGTGAAATTGAGTTAGTCTTTGTTGAAACTAAAAAATAAGTTGCTGATATTTTTACTAAACCCCTCGAAAATGAAAGATTTAGATATCTAAGAAGAGAACTGGGGCTTGTAAATTTCAGCAGGAAAATGACTAATTTCTCTCTTGAATTGTCTTTTGGAGTGCTTGAAATAATTGTGTCTGCCTGTTTTTGAACTTGTGAATAAAGTTATTTGATGGTAGAAAAATCACTTGTACACTGAGTATATAAGTTACTGCATGTCTTGCACGTATTATCTCTGAAGTTGATGCATAGTTGGGCATACAGTCGATGTGCATATAGTCTATCAATTGCCCTGTATAGACTTTATGTCGATGCATGTTTTACACATAGTCGATGCACGATTTTAACAGCATGAAGTCGATGCATCTAATGTTTTTACAGCATGAAGGTCAGTGCATCCTATGTTCCAGTTGCATGTAGGTCAGTGCATCTTGCATATCACATATGTCAGAGTCGGTGCATCTTTATACCATCTGCATACAGAGTCGGTGCAACTGGTGTTGATGCATCATGAAGTCAAGGGGAGTGCTGTTGAGTCTGATCGTTATTCAACTTCTCCTATCCTTTCCTCCTTTTTCAGATACAGTTATCCATTGATATCAGTCCATATAATCTTGCAAACCTTTTAGAGTTGCTTCGATGCGTCATTATCACCTTTTATCAATTGGTATCATTTTTACTTGGTATCACTCTGATTGGATAACAATCTTGCTATCGGTTCATTACAGTAAGCTGTAGTTATTGCAACTCTTCCTTTATAAGAATCATGGTTGCTTCTTGACTGAATTGAAGGTTTAACCTTAATAGACTGGAGAGTTCAGAGACTGTCCATCAGAAAATAAGGTGTTCGAAACTGTTTATAGCTCTTAACTTTATTTTTGCATGGTTAGAATAGAAAGGTCTTCATTGTACCTGAACATAACAAACTTAGTGAGGTCAAGATGCAGAAGACTAGAGTGTGTATTGTCTTTAAACAGTCACTCTAAAAAAAATCATAAGGGCAGTAGAAATAAGATTTTAAAAGAAAAGAAATGAACAAAGTGGCAGAGTAATGACTAAATTTCACTGAGAAACTGAGGCCTCCATCAAAGAAATGGAGAACACCTTAAGTCATGAAGTGATTCAGATTAACTCTGTATCCTTGATCAAATCTACATGGGTAATTTCACTAAGTAACTAGGGGTACTGGCCTCTAATCAAGGTGTACCCTTAACGTCAAAGGTGTAAACTGTCTTTGTAGAGTTTGGCATGAAATAGATCTAGTAGTTTATGCTTAGTAACTAGGGGTACCTGTCTCTGATCAAGGCGTACACCTAATGTCAACGGTATAAATGCCACTGATTTGTTCACTAAGTTCAGAATCAGAAAAATCAACAGTGAAAAAGGAACTGATGTAACCCTTAGATAACAAAAGTAATTGAGTGTCAACTATTTAACTTCAATCCAAATTCAGGTGACTTTCCTTGATATTCACTGTTTCTAAAATCACTAGGGTACTGTCCTGACTCAGTTTAGTATGACTATGCGTTTTAGGTTCATTGCTATAACCGGAGTCTATAACCCTATTTCCGGAAGTCAGTTGCTTTACTCCACTTTCTACAACTGTTAAACCTAGATTTAATCAAGCAAACACATTGTTGACTCTTATATCCCAAGGGTTGATTTATAACTTGCTCATTTTATGAACCATTGCATCGAATGTTATCTCATTCATCCTCCCTGGTTTACTTATCCCTCACCTTCCTCCTTTTTGCTGACGTCAAAGGGGGAGATTTATTGTTTCTCGTCTAAGAGGGAGAGTTAGGGGGAGAGATTATGCCAAAGGGGGATAGAGAGTAATACATTTAGGGGGAGTATTTTATAGATGCATTAGTCTGCATATGCATTGTCCATTGGTGTGGTGTTGTCATCATCAAAAAGGGAGAGATTATTGTGCCCCTTGGTTTTGATGATAGCAAACACCATTAGAGTTGTCCCCCTTGGTTTTGATGATAGCAAACACCATTAGCTTGATCTACTAAATAGTGCATAGGAGTAAAGTTCATGTCGTGCATAAAGTCTGTGCATATCATCGCTCATGGGCATTAAGGTCCGTGCATTCTATTCTCTGCACGCAGCCTTGGCAAGTGTTAGGTCAGTGCATGTGTGTGTGTCTAAGGCATAGCAACTCGGTACAGGTTCTGGCCCGCGCTAAGTCGATGCAACTTTTGTGCGTGTAAGGGTCAGTGCATATTTGGTGTTAGTCTAAGTCGGTGCAGCTTTTGCTGCAAGCACAAGTCGATGCATACTTTGCATTGGGCAGATCACATCGGTGCAAACCTTGCTTTGAGCATATACGTCTTAGCACACTTAGAGTCTGTGCAAGTTTTGTCTTGTAGCATACCTCCAAGTCAGTGCATATCTACGCACATGCATGTTCAAGAGACATAGTTGGTGCAATGCACTGTAGCACACTTAGGTTAAGTTAGTGCATGTTTTCCTTTCGTTCGCGTAAAGTCAGTGCATGTTTTCCTTTCGATTCATGTAAAGTTGGTGCGTGTTCTGCCTCTCATATATAGAAAGTCGGTGCACCTTTTCAGTTAAGTCTGTGCATGCATAACTCAAGTCGATGCAACTTTCGTTGCTGCCCGCGACTAAGTCCGTGCATGTGTGCATCTTACACAACAAAGTCTGTACATTCTTTAGTGGCATGTCTGTGCATCTTTTGTACAATGCACACAAAGTCTGTACATTCTTTGGTGGCAGTCTATACTTTCTCGAACCAACTCTGCGCATCTTTCTACTATCCTCATATTGCTTCTAACTGATACTAAGTCTGACCTTGTCAGTATATCTGCTCGAGGAGTTCAAGAAGGGCACGTGATCCAAGAATAGAGGATGTACCAGGATCGTGACACGTGTAAAGCAGTGAGCTGAAATGCTGTCACGTGGTCTAAGCGCTAGGGCGGGAATTCGTGGAGGACACACGCCCACCTGTATGCTGTTGCTATGAAAGGAAGACTTCTCCATCTAGAGAAGACTGATCGTGAAGTGTGATGATCGTGAAAATACTTCAGAAGAGCAAAAGCAGAAAGAGCCTGCACGATCCAGAGAGAAGAGAAAGAGAAGAAAGAGAGAAGAAGAGAAGGAGAGAGTTGATGGTGCGGACACCAGAGCGATCGAGAGGCACGAACCGGCGAGCCGTCGGTACCGTATGCGGAGCACCACTTAAGCTACATCGGCTTCCATCTGGCTCGGAGACAGTCTGGAGTCTCCGCTCTGAGTCCTCATATTTATAGTATTTATGGGGATTTTATTTGTGTGTAATGTGTGTTTATTTGGTTTTATTCGAATGTAATTTGGATTGTAATAGAGGTTTATTTGTAATTTGGGATCACCTGGGTCCCGCTGGCCCCCCATCCCTTCTCCCATTGATCCACCTCATCTCTTGTGCCCTTGTGGGGTCAGTCAACCCTCCAAGGTGGGCTTCTAGAAGGGTTGGACCAAGGGGGGACAAAGGGTAACAAAATTTAAAATTTGGAACACATAAGTCAAGGGGGTGCCCCATGTATATTATAGTTTATTAGGATTGAAATCTTATTTTATTTATTCCAAACCACATGGGAGAAATAAATTATGGACTCCCTCTTTTACCCCCCACCAATCCTAGATCTAGGGATAGAACTAGTCTTTTTGTATTTTCTATAAGAACCTTGTATTTTCATTTTGAGTAGAATTAATGAAAAGAAATTCAGATATTTTGTTCCAAAGGCAAGGGCCGCCCCCTATCTCTCTCCTCTCTCCCCCTTCTACAGCTGGGAAGGCTATGTTTCTGAGGTGAGACGCCTCCTATATCGGTTCGTGAAGATCGTCGCTGCCACCGCCATCGTGCCGCCGTCGCACCACCGCCATCATCGCCGGAGTTCTGTCCACCCAGGATAGTCCCTTGATCCCAGAATTTTTGCTCCCAGCCACGAGATCTTTTGGAGCCCAAACTTTCCGGGTGAGTTCCAACGGTCATTTCCACATCCCATAAAAATTGGTGTGGCTTCTAGTTTTTATTTTCCATTTTTCCATTTTCGTTCTCCACCACCTTTCAGATCTGCCAGCAGTCTGCCCAGATTTCCAGAACCCTAATAGGTCACTCATGAAACCCCCTTCTCGTGATCCAAATGACTTGATATTTTTATTAGAGGTTCTATCCACTTAATACCTCGTCCAAAAATTTTCTTGTGAATTTAGGATCTTGTTTATATTTTCTAAAAAAATCACTTCAGATCCCAACTCAGTTCTATCTGCCACTGCCCAGATCCGACCACCCATCCGTATAAAATACCTTTCCCCATCCAAACCTCCACCAAATCTGTCATAAAAATTATTGCCATTTTCCTCTTTCTCCGCTCTACAACTTTCATAAAGATCTCAACGTCTGAATCGGAGGTCTACTTCACGGTCGACGCCAACTCTCAGGAAACATTACCACTGTCCTGAGATTTTCGGTCCTATCTAACAGCAGCTTGTAAAATAGATCAAGGCCAGATCAGAGAAATTCAAATTTATTTCTCTAGCCCTAGATCAAAGTACTTCGAAATAGCTTTCCAACGGTACCTCTTGTGCATCGATCTGACATCGGGAGTGATCACAGCAGTAGATCTCGTCGGGTCACGCGCTACAAAATAGAAGCCGTAGATCCGTGGACAGCAACTCTGACAAGTGCAGATCGGAGCCTCCCGGCTTCCGACCGGCGTTCCAGCCCGGCCGCCGTCCAAGGAAGCGTGCCACCAAAGGTCACCATCATAGTGGGACCCACTCTGTCATGTCTGGAGGACTGAGCAGCACGTGGGCCCCATGAACCCATAGATCGCGCCGTCAGGACAGCACTAAAACGTGGGTTTCGGCACCGTCGGAGCGACATCAAGATGCTGCCCGTCAACCCAATTCTCACTACTCTCGGGCCTCACATGTGACCTGTTACCTCCCTGCGTGGAGTGGGTCGAAACATTTGTACCGCTGTAATATTTTTTAACCGAGAGTACGGATTTGGCCGGGGTTGTCTTCCTCACGCCGGGAGCGTGGAGGTACGGTCTTAACTCCTTGGCATTACATTGCTTAACTAGTATATGGTCATATGCCACTGTGAGAGCGTAGGATTCTAGCCTGTGAGTCCATGTCACCGCTGTGAGTGAGAGAGTGACCCGTCCCGTGGCTCGATCCGAGCACGGAAGTGAGTCGACCACCCTTGACTCTGCCGATTTCTCAACCGCACGGATCCACGTTTCCCCTCGCTTGGGACGACGAGTGAGCTTGCATTTCTGTTAGCGACGTATAGCCCATAGGAACTCTTAGTGTCGGGCCGAAGTGTCTCTCCTATTCATATGTTGCTGGTCGCGTCTCCATTTAGAGTCTGAGGTCCGCATCACTTAGAGTCGGTCCCCGTGTCCGTCCCGCATCAGTTGAGAGAGAGGAGTCTGAGAGAGCTACTTTGAGAGTTTGTTCCTCAGTCTCTCGGTTCAAATACCAGAGCTGAGATTGCTCATTGTGAGCTACATTCCTTTTGGGGATTTCGTGTTTTTTGTTTGTTTCTTCCTTGTTTTCTGAAACCTTGTCTTCAAGCTGTGTGTCAGCAGAGCAAGCTGTGATGCTTAGCGGGCAGAGGAGGATTCCTCTGGACGGGTGAAGCTTTAAGTCCCCAGCAGTTTGCAAAGGAGGATTCCTCTGAACAGCATAAGCTATAACGCCCAGCGGTCTGTAGGGTTTTGACCTCAAAGCTGTGAATCAGCGAAGCTATGTATCAGCGGTAGAAGCCACATTTCGGTTTGGAGTGTGGAGTGGACGTAGATCTCGGGTTTGAGATCGAACCACCTTAAAAATCCCTGTCTACTGTGCGATTGTCATGTGACTTGTGTGCATCTTGTTCATCTCTTCCATCCGCAGTAGATGCATGTTTAGGATTGTTTAAGTTCAGATCTGCTAGAGTTGGTATTCTGTGATCATGTTTGTTTATCCTTCTGCCATCCAACAGTAGTTTGTTTTAATTCCGCACTTGAAGCTGTTGTAGTTGATTTTATTGGGTGACTGATCTATTCACCCCCCTCTAGATCGTCTATAGAGTCTTATCAATTATAGCCTCTTAAGGACCGGCTGGTTGTCCGTGTTTTCTAGGATCTGATGTTCCCCTTTAACAAAAATGATGATGATCTAGGAGCATACGGTTAATCGTTGGATAAGCCATTTATTTGAGTCGGGTGGGAGACGATAGACTCTGTCTCGCACGCCGTGGTTGCAAGAAGACTCTTGACCCCGTCTTGCTTAGTCTAGCAATAATATCCTTGAGTACTTTATATTTTAATCTTTCTTTACATTCATTTTGATGATTTCTTTATTTTAGCCCATCATGCATCATGTCATTTTGAGCATTCACGTCTCGTGATTCTTTCAAAGTTTCTCCTCAGCAATGGTTAATTACGTTTCAATTCTCTTTGATAAGAGATCTTCATTCCACTCCAAATTTGAACGTCTTCACTGATCTGCCCGCTTGGATTGGTTGGCCAGCATAATTCTTGTCTGGATTTTATCTCAATTTTAATTCTCCTTTTCCAGCTTTTCAGCTGTGTTTTTTCCGATCCCCTCGTTGGTCACTGATTGTGTCTCCTGATGAGGTTGGTTGTGTTTCTTTTTCTTTTCATTTAGTTAGTTTAATCTCTTTAGGCATGTCTCTTCCTTGTCAGCCATTCCTTGTGGTTAGTTCGATGTTTTCGGGAGAATTCTTGTCGCTTGTTGGTTATGACGGGTGTCTTTTACCTTGATGCCCGCTTTTCATTTCTCTTCACTTCATCTCCGCGTCATCTCCATTTCACGTCGCTGTCGCTTTCACTCCATTTCACCTCCGCGCCACTTTCCCACGTTCCCTTGCAAAGTGAACATCAAGGAGGGACATCTGTTGACACCTGTTCTTAGCCCGCAAGTTGCGTCATTTCTCTTATTCACCATTTTTGATGTCCTCAATTAACCATTATTTTGGAGTCTTCCTTGGATAGATTTTCGAGTCCATTTCATTGTTCCCTAGCCTTTGGACTTCAGAGATCATAATTTCTTAGAGCCTTGGGACATAATTTATCAACTTCTGGCCTTCCAAGTCGACTTAGGGCCCATTTATGTCGACTTCAATCACGCATTCGGCCCCTTTCGCTACACAGTCCTGAACGCGGCCCTTTTTCATCCCCTTCTATTGCTCTATTCATTAGGTGCCTTTCACAAAAGTTGTTCAATTTTTAAAGCCATAGATTTTCTTCTTCTTCGCTATTAGCCAGATCTCCACCGTTTTCAAGTTATTGGCATTTTTTTGGCGCACTACGCTGTTCACCCGAGTCCCAACATTTTTTTCTATTCCCCCCCTATTTTTTCCCACTTCTGCTCGTCTTCTCATCTTGATCCTTTTATGAAAGTTGTTCATTTTTTCATTATCTACAATTTCTTCTTATACACCTTTCGCTAGTTCTACACCATTTTTGAGATATTCTCCACTTTCTAAAATTGACCGTTTCTTGGCTGAATTGGCTGAAGAGTCCCAAGTGTTCAGGACTCCGTTTTATGCGTTCGGGAGCCCCTTGTGAGGCCTCTATCTTCTAGAATTCTCCACCAAATCGAGTCATGTTTGTTTCTATCTCTTGTCCTTTCTATTATCTCGAATTTGACTCATATAACTTGAGTTTTGGTGGCCTATATCCTCTGGAAACGTGGAGGAAACCCAGTCAAACTCTATCCGATCAAGCTCCGGGCTCTCCTCTCCATGCGAATATCTTCCAGATTCTTCCACGGAATTGAGTCACACTTGTTCCTATCTCTTGTCCTCACTATTATCTCGAGATTGATCCAAAGAACTCAAATTTTGGTGGGCTATATCTCCTAAAATCGTGGGATAAGTTTCTAGATTTTTACAGTTTCTATATAAATGACCCTGTTTAACCTGCGCGACGGGGGCACGTTTCTAAGGCGACGACGAAACCATGTCGCATTGTCTTCATCCTTCTTCAACCCTAGCCTGAAGAGGGAAGTATTAGCTTCGTGTTAGTTCTATTTGGGCTTTATTTCATCATCGTTTACTCTCTTTTCTTTGCCTCTACTTTTGGCAAATCATCACAGATTTCTGGTTTTCTACTACAACTTCGCAACGGGGGCCTGTTCTTCAAGCCGGGGTAGAGTTATGCTGCATCCTCTTCGTCTTCCTTCGACCCTATCTTGAAGAGGGGAGTATTGTCTTCGTGTTGATCATATTTGGGTGTCCTTTTCTTCATTCTTTTCCTTATTTCCAAACCCCAACTTTTCAGGTTTCACCATTCTGTTCTGAACTTCTGAAACACAAATTTCTTGCGAAGGGGGCACGTTTGTGTCGCCGGGGTGAGGTCATGTCGTACCTCTGATCAATCTTTTCAACTCTAGGATCTTAAGGGAAGTATACTCTTCATTTTCCCCCGTTCTGGGCTCATTATCTCATCCTCTTCATGCTTATTTTTTTCCATCATTTTACACTTTCACACATTTTTCATACTTTTAAGTCATTTTTCTGCCCTGTTCTGCACCCTTCGTTTTCTTGTGTTTTCCACCCCGTTTCTCATTGCTGTCTTCCCCATTTCAAACTCTTCTTTTTGCCCTAGTTTCACCACAATATTCCCATCTTTCCATAGCATCCTTTCTTTCCCTTTTTGGTGTCTTATCTTGCAAGTTATTCTTCATTCTTTGGGTCCGATTTGTGCACTATTCTACATTTTCTGCACTGTCTACATTTTTTGCCAAATCTTCGGCGCTATAACTTTCTGTCCAGACCTCCTTTTGGTGTGATTCTTGTTCCCACTTGTTCACAATACTAAAGTCATCTGTCATCCCTATTTTCTCCTTGTTTGGACTCGTTTGCCATATTGTTTTCATCATTCTTTGCACCATGTTTGCTCAGTTTGCACAGTTTTTCTCATGAACCGCATTTTTGCACCCCATTTATCTTTGTTAATTGTGGCATATTAAATCAATCTCTACATTTTAATCTCATCACAATAAACACACCTATTATTTGCACCCATTTACATGGGTTAAAAACCTTCCCCCGGTGAGTTTGCCCTCAATCTTTCATGCTACTTTATGCACATAGGCAGATTTCTACACTTAACATTTTCTAATGGGTTTTGCCTTTTGTGTTGTCTTTGTTTCGTAGGAAAGCATGGAAAGTGAGGCCCTTACTTTCTAGCTGGCTGGAAGGCGAGGAGAAGCAATCCACATTATCCCCGCATTACTTATATTGAGCGCGATCATCTTCTTTTTCCAAGGTACACAACGCGCACATAGTCTTCATTCACATTCTTTAGCGTTGTCATTCCTTTGTGGCGATCATGGTATTCTTCTACATCTTTTATCGCCTTTTCCTTGTTGTATGATAATGCTACCATGTTTACATAGTCACATGTTCATGATGTTCACTTGATTGGCACATTATGTTATTACTTATATAGATATGTTTGTTCATGTGACTTGTGACGCCATGTTCCATATTTTTACACCCACAATTGTGGTCAAAAATGAACAAGGAGAAGATGTGCCCACTAGGCCCACAACGGGATGGAGAGTGTGCATAGACTATAGGAAACTCACTGCCATGACCAAAAAGGATCATTTTCCACTCCCCTTTATTGACCAAATTCTAGAGAAATTGGCAGGCCAAAGATATTTTTGTTTCTTAAATGGATACTCCGAGTATAATCAAGTGGCCATTTATCCAAGAGATCAAGAGAAGACCACCTTCACATGCCCATATGGTACGTTTGCCTTTCGGAGGATGTCTTTTGGTCTTTGTAATGCACCAGCCACTTTTCAAAGGTGCATGATGGCCATTTTCTCCGACATGGTAGGTGAATTCTTGGAAATTTTTATGGATGATTTTTCTGTGTTTGGGGATTCATTTGAAAACTGCTTGGAAAATTTGAAGGTGCTTCCGAGATATATTGAATCTAACCTTGTTCTTTGTTGGGAAAGGAGCCACTTCGTGGTTAAAGAGGGCATAGTTTTAGGCCACATTGTGTCCGAACGAGATATAGAGGTAGATAAGGCCAAAATTGACCTCATTTCTACTCTCCCACCTCCGACCTCTGTTAGGCAAATTCGTTCATTCCTTGGCCATGCCGGCTTTTACCACCGGTTCATAAGTAACTTTTTTCAAGATCGCCCGCCCGTTAACTCTTCTCTTAGCCAAAGACGCCACATTCCATTTAGATGTTGCTTGCCTTGAGGCTTTCAATACCCTTAAGGATATTTTGACCAAGGCACCCATTCTCCAAACTCCCAATTGGTCTCTACCTTTTGAAATCCTGTATGATGCCTCCGACTATGCTACAGGGGTAGTTCTAGGCCAAAGGATTGATAGGTGTCCTGTGGTGATCTATTATGCGAGTCGTACCTTCGCCGATGCTCAACTTAACTACACCACCACGAAAAAAGAATTGTTAGCTGATGTCTTCGCCCTCGAAAATTTTTGATCATACCTTTTAGAGGCAAAAGTCATTGTGTATTCCGATCACTCAACTCTCAAATATTTGTTCTCCAAGAAGGATGCCAAACCTAGGCTCATTAGGTGGATCCTCCTACTCTAAGAATTTGATCTTGAAATTTGAGACAAAAAGGGTTCTGAAAATAAAGTTGCCGACCATCTTTTTCAGATTCTCACCACTGATAGTGCTCCTTTACAAGATTTATTTCCTGATGAACACCTCTTGTCCATCACCCATAGTCGACTCCCATAGTTCGCAGACATTGTCAACTACTAAGCTGTGGGATAAATTCCTAATGGATAGTCTAAACATGAAAAGGAACACTTCTTTGCCAAAATCAAACACTATTTTTGGGAGGATCCCTAATTATTCCATGTTGGTCCAGATCAGATAATTAGAAGGTGTGTCCCCGAGGAGGAGCAACAAAGCGTCCTGAACTTTTGTCACTATCTAGCTTGTGGGGGGCACTTCGCGGGAAAGAAAATGGCTGCCAAAGTGTTGCAAAGTGGGTTCTTCTGGCCTACTCTCTTCAAAGACACCTATGAATTTAGTAAGACTTGTGTTAGGTGTCAAGCCGTAGGAAACATGAGCAAAGGTGACATGATGCCACTCAACCCCATTCTAGTTGTTGAAATCTTCGATGTTTAGGGAATTGATTTTATGGGGCCCTTTCCGCCATCATTCAGACATGAGTACATTCTTGTGGGGGTCGACTATGTGTCTAAGTGGATTGAAGCCATTGCCACCCGGACCAACGATCACAAAGTGGTCATGAAGTTTGTCCGAAAGAATATATTTTCAAGATTCTGGTGTCCTAGAGCCATCATTAGCGATGGGGGTTCTCATTTCACTCATGTCCAATTTCGAGCTCTTCTCATGAAATATGGGATCACTCGTAAGATTACCACCCCCTACCACCCCCAAACAAGTGGCCAAGTGGAGATATCTAATAGGGAGATCAAAAACATCTTACAAAAATCCGTTAGGCCCGACAGGAAGGATTGGTCAGACAGATTGGATGACGCTCTTTGAGCCTATCGGACAGCATATAAGACTCCCATTGGCATGTCTTCATATAGGTTAATCTTTGGAAAAGCATGTCACCTACATGTTGAGCTTGAGCATAGGGCCTATTGGGCTATTAAACAGTTCAATTTTGACTTGGCCCAAGTCGGGTCTCATAGGGCCCTACAATTAAATGAGTTGGAAGAGTTACGGAATGAAGCCTATGAAAATGATAAGATTTATAAAGCCAGGACCAAAGCTTTCCATGATAAACACATTGTGAGAAAATCGTTTCAACCCGATCAAAAATTCTGGCTCTTTAATTCAAGGCTGCGCTTATTCCCTGAAAATTTGAAGTCCAGATGAGATGGACCATTTGTTGTGCTTAATGTCTTTGATCATGGTACTATCAAAATCTTAGATCTTGAAAATGGTCAAATTTTCACTATCAATGGTCAACGTCTCAAACCCTACTTGGAGAACACACAACTTTCAACAAAGGAATCATTCCCACTGAGTGACCCATGATAAATGTAATAAGGTCGTCTAGCTGAAGACGTTAAACTTAGCGCTTGTTGGGAGGTAACCCAACCATTTCTCCTTCGATAATCTATTAAGTTATTTTCATTTGTGTATGTAGGAGCACGATGCAGTCATTCGGAAGGCCGCTTGTTAAATAGTCACGTCTGTGCACCCCAGGTTGTACCTTTTCATCCCAAGTATTCATGTGTGCATTGTCCTATTCATTTATTGTTCATGTCATCAGAGACAATGTCATTTAAGTTGGGGGGTAAGGGTAATAATTGGAAAAATCTCATGCAAATTGCTACCTCATATTGTTAGAGAGAGAGAGAGAGAGCCCCAACTGAGTTTACATGATTCATATTTTCATAAAAGAGACTCTGGAATGGAAACGATTGTGGAGATGGATGATGGAATGATTTTTCGTGTCAAGTCATGGAAACTAATTTAGAATCTCCTAAAGTCTCTTAGCATTCAAAAAAAAAATCACGTGCACACTAATGAAACAGGAAGGACAAGCCTTCTGCCATTTGGTACGGTGTCGGATGCTCTACCCTCCCTAGTGAAGAGTTAGATCTGAAAAAAAATATAAAAAATGCCCATCATCTTAGTAACTGGGCCTGCTACTCCTAAGGCAAGAGTTGAGATTCACGTCAAATTGTGAAGGGTTGTGCAGCACCATGTGTTGAAAAAAAAAGAAAAAAATATAAAAAATACCCTTGATCTTAGTAACCGGGCCTACTTCTCCTAAGGTAAGAGTTAAGGTTCACGTCAAACAGTGAAGGGTTGTGCAGCACCATGTGTTTAAAAAAAAAGTGAAGGCTATTGTCATTCAAGCTCTGATCTATGAGGTAGAGTTGAAGGGCACCTAGCTAAGAGGGCAATTTGGAGGATGCAATTGTCCAAACTGTGAATTTAGATTTCACAAGCACAAATGCTATGAGACTTTGGGAGTATTCTAAAAAAGGTTTTGAGCATCATGTACTAATCCTATGGCAAGTATGCCTTCATAATTCCAAACTCCTAATCGGTAGTCAATTCCGTGAAAAAGGATCTTGACTTGAGGCATGAAACTTCTAAACTCTTGTTGGTCCCTAATTTTTAATTTGTTTGCATTGCTAAGGGGCTAGCAATGAGTAAGTTGAGGAGTGTGATAAGTGCTCATTTGTCCATTCTTATTCATATCACACACATCATTCTTAGGCTTTAATGAAGTTAATTATGCAATTTTACTTGATAATCTCAATCTCACACAAAATGAAAAATTTTCTAGAATTAATGAGATTGGAGACACTTTCAAAATGAGAGAATTACATAGTTATATTTTAATGAAATCATTAGAATTTTGTCCAAATTTGATTTCTCAAAATTTATTTTAAACAAGATGGGAGGGTAAATGACTAAGCATATATTCATTGATCAAACTTATTTTGTTGAGGGGCTTGGACATAATTTTTTGCATTTTATGCCAATCTTGTGAATAGTTTCCTTTTTCTCCTCCCCCCATGTACAGATCGCACCAGATTTTGGGTAGCTCCTCTTTCGCATGCATACATGAGATAGCAGGCGGTGGCATGCATGCAGGGGCTCAATTGTAGCAGCGACAAGCAGCAGTCTCGGGCAGATGACATGCAGCGGCAGCAGGGTGGACAACGACGTGAGCAACGGCCGCAGGCGGAGATGCTGGAAGCACCTCTGTCGCCTCCCTCCTATAAAACCCAACTCGGTCACACACCGAAGGCAATGCCAACGAGCCTCTCCCCCTTCTTTTCCTCTCACTGCCCCTTTCTACTTCTTCCTCTTCTCCCTCTTTCTCCTCCTTCCTCGCCCCTCTCCGTTTTCTTTTTTTTCTGTACTATTCTCCGGTCTGGAGGCCCTATTCAGAATAGGGGCGTCTGCTGCATCTCTCTTCCCCCTCCTTTCTCTTTCCCCTTGCTCTTTGTAATACCCTGAATTCTTTGGATTGAAATCGGAGAGCTTTTGAAGCGCTTTCGTGGGTCCTAAAACGTGTTTTACGATCCACTCGGGTTTTCCCCTTGTATAACTTATGGAACCCCGTGGAGAGTGAACCGTTGAGTTTTGAGACTTTGAGATGCTACAGGTGCGTTGTGCTCGTTCCGAGGATCGCGGAGACTATTTTTCTGTATTTTTCTGAGTTTGTGGATTTTTGTGCAGAAAATTAGATTTTAGGAAAAAATGCTAATTTCCTATTTTCTTTTCCTTTTAACCCTACCTCTCTCCTCTCTCTCCCCTCACAATCTCTCACTTTCTCTCCCTCTATTCTCTCTCCCCTCTTATCCTCTCCCCCGGGGCACACGACCGTGGTGAAGATGGGCGAGGTGGCGACGGCGTGAAGCTGACCTAAGGCGTGATGGCGCGAGTATCGGAGCGTGGCATTGGCGCGATCCCATTCATGGATACGAAGCCGACGTAGGTTGTTGGTGTGATTGTTTTCGGCGCGTGAGATCTTCGGTGGATGTAGGGGGATGGATACCCTACTCTTTTCCTGCATTCTCTCGCGGTTTAGAGCCGAACGGTGTGAGTTTGAGCAGGTTTTTCAGCTTTAAAGGTGAAATAATGTTTCAGGGGTGTGAGCCTTGTTTGCCGTTCCAGGAGATGGTTTTCACATTAAATGGTAAAATTTGAACCCCTGGCAGGTTGGGATTTGATCCCAACCAGTTTAACTCTGTTTGGTTGTGAATTGGGGCCGATATGAGCCTGTTTGTCCATGTGACTCTTTTTGGGTCGATTCATGGGAATCACCCGTTTCTTGCCGTTTTGTAGATGGTTTGATCCCTTCCGGCTTGTGGAAGGTTGATATCGACTCTAGGGATGTTTCCTCGTCGTTTAGGGATGATTGGGGCATGGATAGACCGAGTTTTATGTGGTCCTACAATTTTCACATCAGAGCGAAGTAGCGGTCCTACCAGGGACTGCCATTTGTAAAGGCGGCCCTCTAGAGACCATTATTTGGAGTTCCATTGTCGATTTCTGGTTGCGATCTCGCGATCGACCGCAACTATGAAGTAGCGGCCCTTAGGGTGACCACTATTTGCTGTTTTAAGTCTGTTCAGGGTAGCGGTCTAGCTCCCGACCGCAAGTTGGAGTGGCGGCCATAGGAGGACCGCTAATTCCTAGAAACGGTCCCATGGAGACCGTTATTTGATTAAGTCGGTTCCAAGTGATGGCCTTGTGGCTGACTGCCTTATGAAGTGACGGTCAGGCAAAGGATGGCCACCAGGATGGCTTTTCATGTTTTCGAGGTGATTTGGACATAGCGGTTTGGTCACGACCGCTACCTTCAAGAGGCAGCCAAAGGAGGACCGTCAATTCCAAGAGAAGGCCCTGTGCAGACCGTTTCCTACCTATTTAGTTCTGAGAGTAGCGGCCAAGGCTATGACCGCCATTTCCTGGTAACGGCTATAGGGCTGACCACCACTTTCTTTTAGCGGCCATGGTTAAGACCGCTATTTGCTGGGCTATTAAGTAGCGGCCAGAGAGATGACCGCCACTTCCCCAGAGTATCCTTTCGCGTTGGTTTGGCTTTCGGTTGTTGTGGCTTCGACCCTTTGGTTGGCCCATTGTTCTGTGGATGTTTTGGACGTCCTATGAGGGTTGTGACCGTGCTATAGGGTGTTCGAGAGTGCCATTGTACCGAGCGGTATCCCGCGTTGTTTCGAGGGTTTTGGTGATCCCTCGTGTTCCATGTTTCGTGTTATGCGGAATTGTGAGTCCGTTGAGCAGCCTAGGGGCCGAGGACTCATTATTATTATTATTGTGGATCCGACTGTTCTGTGCCACTGCCATAATGTGTTTTATCGTGATTTTGGCTTAGGGACTAGGCTGATTAATGGTGTGTTGCCATGATGTGCGATGATCTTGACCCGAGTCTTGTGACTCAAGGATCATTGTGAGCAGGTCTAGTTGTCTGTCCTGAGTCTGGCGCCAGCCTGGTGTGCTGCCTTGTGCTTCGTGGTACTTGTAACGGGTACGTTTGTGACCTGTCTGTACTTCAGTACTCCAGTTTTGAGTCTCTGTGTCTTGTGAGCCTCCGCTAGTCGTAGCCTGACAACACTTTCCATGTGTCGGCCCACCTGGGAGTGGTGGCGGGGCAAGTTCCCAATTGAGACGTTTTGTAGGCTGGTTGTCGTGGGCCCCTTTATCTTGCCATGAGAGTCCTACGGGGGGAGAAAACCAGCTAGAAGCCTGGCTCAAGACATTGAGCTTGTGTGTGCACAAGTGGTCAAGGGCGTTGGATGAGCGTCGATGGGCGTGACCCTATCTAGTCACTCGTTACTTGGTACTTGGCTGTTGTTGAGTGTCTCAGTTACCGCCGTTCCAGGCGAGTGGGAGACACTTGTGGCGCAGTGTAAGACGTCAGTGGACGCATCTGGTTGTTCTTCTAGTGAGGAGGTGCTTCTGTCACATGACACGATGACTTGTGGCTTTCGTGACTATTTTCTGTCACTGTTGACGTGACTTGTCGGGGAGTCTGTGTTCGGCTTCACCCGAGGTCACTGTAGCGTACACGACGGTGAGATCGTGTATGTGTTGGTGCTTTAGACCGTGTGGTCTTGAGTTGGGCTTTTATCTCAGTAGACAATCCTGCACGACTGAGGTGTCGTGATGTGTCCTGACTATGTAGCCAGTCTTTTGTATCGGTTTAGTGATTCCTGACTATGTGTCTGGGGATTCATGTTCTTACCAATATGAGTAGCTTGCGGCTCAGCCGTGGTTCCTTCGACTTTCATCGTGGCAGCTATTACTTCCGTTGTTGTTGCTGTTGTTCCTACTCCTGTTGTTACTGCTTTGCTATAGTTATTTAACACTGTTGTATACCGCTTTTGTTTCATGGTGGGGATCTGCGGGACCCCTACTGAGCCAGTGAGACGAGGCTCACCCCTGACTTTTCAGGTGTAGCTGTTCTTCCTCATGCTTGGAGGTACTACTCCGGTGGTTCTTAGTTGCCAGCTTTGCCAGTGTCGGGCTTCCCCCGACTTGAGAGTACGTTCTCTTTCCTATTGTACTGTACTTTAGTTGGATGGGACTCTGCTAGTTTTAATTGTTATAGAAAAAGTAAATTTATTTCTGCTATTTTAGCAATCCTCATCATAGAAATTTAATTGCTTACTGCTTTCTATAGAAGTTCAATGTACTCCACACACACCTTTTTTTCTCGTCGGAGCTTACCTGCTCTTGGGAGGTCTCTCAGGATCCAAGTGGTGTCGAGTTTACCCGATATCCGGGTTCTGGGTCGTCATTGTTGGTATCAGAGCGTGTGTTTGTGAAAGTACATGGGAATTCAAGATATTGCAGTACTCAGAGTCCATAAGGTCCAGTACAGTCGACAGCTGACATAGGTTTTGTGATCTTTTACCACTTTGCTTCTCGCGTGAGAGCTTCTGTACGCTGTGTTGGCACTGTGTCGGTGGTTTTACTCTTGTCAGGATCTGATGGAGCATCCTTCTTTTGTCATGGTGTTGGTCTCGATTGTGCTACGCTGGGTAGAGTTTGCCGGTAGGTGTGAGTCTGTTGTGTAGTGTTCGAGTTTTTTCGTGGCTTGTTTAGGTGACTGATGGCTTTATCGTTGGTGTGATGGTTGTGCATGTTCTCCGAAGGAGATTAATGTTGTTTTGGCCTTCCCAGCTTGAGGTTTATTCAGCCCCTAAGGTGTTAAGGTTGTGCTTTGTGGTGGTTGTTTGGATGCCTTGGTTGAGAGAGTGCTCAGGTGAACCTAGGATTTCCTTCATGGTGAGTGTTGTTAGTCGAGCTTGATCTTTCTCATTTTGTCTTGTGGCATTGTTTCAAGGTAAGCTTTGGAAGTGTTATCTCCGTGAAGCCTTAGTCCTATGTGTCTGCTTATGAGTGGACTGTGTTAGTTCTGAACCGGATATGCTCTTGTTCGGTGGTGGCTTGGTTTTGGACCCAGATTAAGGATTTGGTTGCCAGTGTGCACCGTGTTCGACGTGCCGTGTTTGGCGGCTGTCGTGCTGTGAAGGTTCAGTGATTGTTTCGAGACTAGAGGATAAGCTGAGGCAAGCGCCCTTTGTGGCTTGTGTTGTGGCTCTTGGCACGATGGTTTGCACTATGGTGACTTGTGATCGGCAGTTGACATGATCGGTACTCGAGGCATGGTATATTGCAATTTTTGTATTGCGATGGCATCGAGAGATGTGTTGAGATGCGAATGCCGAGTTGTTTATGATGCTTGTGTGCATTGCGTTGAGTGCGCTGCGGAAGCATGTGGGCTTATAACCCACTGGTCGAGGATCGTTAGGTTGGAAGATTTTGACCGACCGAGAGGATTGTTTCCTCGGTGTAACTTTGTCTTGGCTATGTGTGCCTTGATGTTGTTGGTTGCTGTGCCAATGCTTGAGGCATTGTGGTGTTCGCACTGGCAAGTTTGAGAATTGGGGAAATAGGTAGGCTAATATGCTGGTTGAGTACCCTTTATTCTTCTTCACTTCTTGGAAGTTGTGCTCTCGGGACATGATCATGGTCCTAGAGATGCATTCTCCAAGAGTTGTTATGGATCCTTGTTGGTAAGCTGCGAGCGGCTAGTACATTTTAGCCATGTGGTCAGCTATAATTTTTCCTAGATGTGACCCAGCTTGCTGTTGTCCCATGGTTTTGTGTTGAGAACGGAGCCAGGATTTTGTAGGTGTTGTTGTTTGGTGATTTGTGCTTGTGTTCAGCTTGGGAGGGGTTCCCTGTGAGTCTGAGTTTCGATTTGTGTGGACCGAGATCTTGTCAGTTGGTTTTACTGTACTCTTCTATCATGGTAGAGTCGGCATGGAACTCGAATCATATGTAATGTCTAAGTGAGGATTGACTTGATTGTGTTTTGGTCCAGTACTGTCATTGGCATTCTGCGTGCCAGTTTTGTTTGTTGTTCATGGTGCGGAAGCCGATGGGTAGAGCAGTCAGCTGAGAGGACTGTGTTCCTTGTGAGAGCGGATGCTTGTGTTTTGTCTACCGAGGCATGTGTTTTGTCGATGGTTGTTTCGTGGCATGGGTCGTGTCTCCTTGCCTTGTGGACGATAGCGATGATGCCTTGTTCGGAGGTGCCAGACTTGTGGTCCTTTCTGTGCCATACTCCTTCTGTGGATTGGTGTGTCTTGAGATCCAGAGCGTGTGCTTGTGATTGTGGTCTGGCAGTGTTCCTCTGAATTATGTTTTTCAAGAATTGTGTTATCATGTTTTCGTGTGTCTGAGGTTTGGCTGGAGCTTGGAGAGCGTTGCCAGCGTTTCGGGTTGTTCTTCCTTTTTTTTCCTGTTGACTCCTTAAATTATGAGGATGAAATTTCTTAAAGGAGGGGAGGCTGTAATACTCTGGATTCTTCGGATCGGAATCGGAGAGCTTTCGAAGCGCATTCGTCAGTCCTGAAACGTGTTTTACGATCCACTCGGATTTTTCCCTTGTATAACTTGTGGAACATCGTGGAGAGTGAACCATTGAGTTTTGAGACTCCGGGACGCTACAGGTGCGTTGTGCTCGTTCTGAGGATCATGGAGACTATTTTTTCATATTTTTTTGAGTTTACGAAATTTCTTACAGAAAATCAGATTTTAGAAAAAAATGCTACTTTCCTATTTTCTTTTCCTTTTAACCCTCTCTCTCTCTCCTCTCTCTCCCCTCACGATCTCTCACTTTCTCTCCCTCCATTCTCTCCCCTCTCTTCCCCTCTCCACTGGGGCGCGTGACCGTGGCAGAGATGGGCGAGGTGGTGACAGCGTGGAGCTGACCTGAGGCGTGATGGCACGAGTATCAGAGCGTGGCGTAGGCGCGATCCCATTCGTGGATTTGAAACCAGCGTGGGTTGTTCGTGTGATTGTTTTCAGCGTGGTTTGGCCATTTTGGCCCGTGAGATCTTCGGTAGAGGTAGGGGGATGGATACCCTACTCTTTTACTGCATTCCCTCACAGTTTGGAGCCGAACTGTGTGAGTTTGAGCGGGTTTTCCAGCTTTAAGGGTGAAATCATGTTTCAGGGGTGTTAGCCGTGTTCGCCGTTCCAGGCGATGGTTTTCACATTAAATGGTAAAATTTGAACCCCTGGCAGGTTGGGATTCGATCCCCGCCAGTTTAACTCTGTTTGGTTGTGAATTGGGGCCGGTATGAGCCCGTTTGTCCATGTGACTCGTTTTGGGTCGATTCGTCAGAATCGCCCGTTTCTTGCCATTTTGTGGATGGTTTGGTCCCTTCAGACTTGGGGAAGGTTGATATTGACTCTAGGGATGTTTCCCCATCGTTTAGGGATGATTGGGACATTGAAAGACTGAGTTTTAGGTGGTCCTCTGGTTTTCACGTCGGAGCGAAGTAGCGGTCCTACCAGGGACTACCATTTGTAAAGGCGGCCCTCTGGAGACCGTTATTTGGAGTTCCTTTGTCATTTTCTGGTTGCGTTCTCGCGACCGACTGCAACTATGAAGTAGCGGCGCTTGGGGTGACCGCTATTTGGTGTTTTAAGTCGGTTATTCAGTTTTAAGTCGGTTCGGGGTAGCAGTCTAGCTCCTGACCACAAGTTGGAGTGGCGTCCATCGGAGGACCGCTAATTCCTGGAAATGGTCCCAGGGTTACCGTTATTTGATTAAGTCAGTTCCTAGTGACGGCCTTACGGCTGACCGCCTTATGAAGTGATAGTCAGGCAAAGGACCGCCACCACGATGGCTTTTCATTTTTTTCGAGGTGATTTAGATATAGCAGTCTTGTCACGACCGCTACCTTCAACAGACGGCCATAAGAGGACCGTCAATTCCAAGAGATGGCCCTGTGCAGACCGTTTCCTGCCTATTTAGTTTTGAGAGTAGCGGCCAAGGCTATGACCGCCATTTCCTAGGAGCGGCCATAGGGCTGACCGCCACTTTCTTTTAGCGGCCATGGTTAAGACCGCTATTTGCTGGGCTATTAAGTAGCAGCCAGAGAGATGACCGCCACTTCCCCAAAGTATCCTTTCATGTTGGTTTGGCTTCCGGTTGTTGTGGCTTCGCCCCCTTGGTTGGCCCATTGTTCCGTGGATGTCTTGAACGTCCTATGAGGGCTATGACTGTGCTATACGGTGTTCAGGAGTGTCATTGTACCGAGCAGTATCCCCCGTTGTTTCTAGGGTTTTGGTGATCCCTCGTGTTCTGTGATTCATGCTATGCGTAATTGTGAGTCCGTTGAGCGGCCTAGGGGCCGAGGACTCATTATTATTCTTGTTGTGGATTCGGCTGTTCTGTGCCGCTTCCATAATTTTTTTTACCGTGATTTTGGCTCAGGGACTCGGCTGATTAACGGCGTATTGCCGTCATGTGCGAAGATATTGACCCGAGTCTTGTAACTCAAGGATCGTTGTGAGTTGGTCTAGTTGTCTGTCCTGAGTCTGGCGACTATCTGGTGTGCTGCCTTGTGCTTCGTGGTACTTATGACTGGTACATCTGTGACCATTCTGTACTTCGGTACTCCTATTTTGAGTCTCTGTGTCTAGTGAGCCTCCGCTAGTCGTAGCCTGACGACACTTTCCGTGTGTCGGCCCACTTGGGAGTGGTGGCGGGGCAAGTTCTCGGTTTAGACGGTTTGTAGGCTGGTTGCCGTGGGCCCCTTTGTCTTGACGTGAGTGTCCTGCGAGAGGGGAAACCAGTTAGAGGCCTGGCTCAAGACATTGAGCTTCTGTGTGCACACGTGGTCTGGGGCATTGGACGAGCGCCAACGGGCATGACCCTGACTAGTCACTCGTTACCTGGTACTTGGTTGTTGTTGAGTGTCTCAGTTACCGTCGTTCCAGGTGAGTGGGAGACACTTGAAGCGTAGTGTAACACGTTAGTAGATGCTTCTGGCTATTCTTCTAGTGAGAAGGTGCTTCTGTCACATGACACGATGACTTTTGGCTTTTGTGACTGTTTTCCGTCACTGTTGACGTGACTTGCCGGGTAGTCTGTGTTCGGCTTCACCCGAGGTCACTGTAGGGTACACGATGGTGAGATCATGTATGTGTTGGTGCTTTAGACTGTGTGGTCTTGAGTTGGCATTTTGTCTCAGTAGATGGGCCTTCACGACAGAGGTGTCGTGATGTGTCTTGGATGTGTAGCCAGAGTCTTTTGTATCGATTTTGTGATTCCCGACTATGTGTCTGGGGATTCGTGTTCTTACCGATAGGAGTAGCTTGCGGCTCAGCCATGGTTCCTTCGACTTTTGTCGTAGCGGCCGTTAATTCCATTATTATTGTTGTTGTTCCTGCTCCTGCTGTTACTGATTTGCTATAGTTGTTTAGCACTGTTGTTTACTGCTTTTGTTTCGTGGTGGGGATCTGCGGGACCCCTACTGAGCCAGTGTGATGTGGCACAGCCCAGGGGTGATGAAGTATGACTTAATGAGCCTAGGACCTAGACCCGCAAGCATACAACGATGGGGGCATCCCTTGCCCTTCCACTTTTTATTCGAAGCTCAAATGGATCGACGACATGCGTCATTATGTTCTTCACATTTTTTTGAGTCTATCCATGTAATTTTCATTATTTTTTGCATCATAAACTATGTAATTTTCCCTTTATTTGAGTCATGTACCTAGGTTAGTGGGTTATCTACCTAAGTCTATGAGTCATTAGGTTGGTTTGAGTAGCCAAATGGGCCCAAAAGATGGGCTTGGCCCATGGGCGCCCCCCACCTGGATAGGCTAGTCATTAGTTAGTTTGTTCAAGGTCATTTTAGTCCATGAAATTGTGTGAGCCTATAAATAGGCCCCCACTCCTCTCATATGTAATAACCTTTTATGATCAATTTAAATCAAGAGAGTTTTAGTGTCTTATTGGAGTGGATTCTCCAAATCTCTCTCTCTCTCTCTAAGGGGTGGATTCCCCTCTCTCTTTCTCTCTCTCTTCTCTCTCTCTCTCTCTCTCCAAGAGGAGATGGCGCCCCTTTCTCTCTCCTCCCCTCCCTCTCTCTCCTCTACATCATCAACCCTTCCTCTCCCCTCATTACTCATCCTCCCAACTACCCCAACCCTCATTACTCCACCCCTAGTCCCAAGAGACCCTCCACCAATCCATACTCCACCACCCAACCACCAACTACCCAATCCCCTTCCCTAAGCACCCTCTCATCTCCCAAGGGAGAATTCCCCACTCCCCAAGCACCCCTTCCCATTCCCAACACAACCATTCCCATCCCCAAAGCCTCATTAACCACCCCATTAGTCAATTTTCAAACCTCGGAGAGAGAACTCTCCTTCCCTCTCCCCCACCCATCCTAAATTCGCAGCTTCTCTCTCACGCACTTCAAACACCCCATTCCAGCCCCCATTCTCCCCCTCCCACACCCTAGAACACCCCCTCCCAGACCCCCTCACAGCTAGGGGTCACTCCCACACCCATCCACCCCATTTCCCCCTCCCATATACCCCATTCCCCCTATCATCTTCAACCTACAGTTCTCAATTCGAAGGCAGCAGAGCACCAGCAGATTGCAGAAGCGGCCACGGCATCATCGTGAGGCTTCAGGAGGCGTACCATATATTGTTGGAATCATAGTCAAAGCAGCTTCGCAATGGTGGTGGTTTCGTCCCCGTCTGAGTTCGTGACTGCCAAGGAGAGCTATTCTTCTCCGACTGCGCAAGATAGGCCCGGTCAGCAACCTAAAGCCATTTACAGAGTCTGCCACGGCCACCCTCTTGAGGATCTGGCGGCGGGACTTGGCTGGGATCTTTTACAACGAGCCTACTTCGAGGGACAAGAAGCGGAACCCCGTTCGGCATTCGGAGATAATATTTATCAATTTTCTCCTCCAGGTGCACAGTTCTGCTCCTCCTGGGACTGAACCGACCCCTGTCCACTGTTCTAGCTCTCCCGATCTGTTCTGACACCCTCTGGCATCCCCGTGGGTCTCGTTTCGAAGAGAACTCAACAACCTTTCCAACGACTCTGGCCACGCTAGATTCGAAGCTCGGGAGCAATCATGATGACTCCGGCTTTCTGCTATAGTGGGCTGAGACAGTCAGAACTAGAGATCTGAGTCCTTGTTCGTTGCTCTTCCCCGACCAGCACCGCCAACCAGCAAATTCCAAAAAAATTGGACGTCTTTCTGATCGAATCCCAAAGATTTTGCCACTGGTCTTGTCATCAAAAAAATTCGGGAGAAGCCGCAGAGGCATCGTCTTCAACTGCATGGCCCCTGTTCCAGAAGGCGGATAGAACCGTCAGCGTTCTATCAATTAGTTCCTAGGTCGGTTCTCCCCTTCCCTAGCTTGGCCGGCTGAAGGCCCCTCCTTGCGTGGAGGTAGTTTTGGCTCTAATAACTTAACCCCCACCCCGAGATCCGCCCCTTGCAAGGGGTGTAATTCATGTAATAATTCAAGTCGCAGGTTTGAAGCTTCATCGACACGGCGTGCGGGTGCATACCCTCGCCTCCCCGCTTGCCCCCATCTCCGGCCGGGGTTGGCGTCTTCACGCCGACTAGGTGAGCCTCGGTCCCCCTCTTGGCTGGTTTAAATCCCTTGCTTAGCATAGTATTATCGTTATTGCTTCGTCGGATGGAGAGTGAGAGCTCGGCCCATAATTGCCATTGATGTGAGTGATCACCGCGGGGGAGTTGTGAGTGATCCCCTACATCCCATTGTTGGGTTCTGTGCGTCCCCTCGTTGTCCTTGACAATGGTTTTGATGATTCTAATATATTGTGTGTTTTATGTTTTATGGCATGCTGATGATAAACAAGCTAACACTATGATATCTTGCACGATAAACAAGCTAACACTATGATATCTTGTTTTGCAGGTGGTTCAAACACAATGATCCTTCATGCACACATCCTTTATGTTTGATGATAAACAAGCTAACACTATGATATCTTGCACGATAAACAAGCTAACACTATGATATCTTGTTTTGCAGGTGGTTCAAACACAATGATCCTTCATGCACACATCCTTTATGTTGGTGTTTGTATTGGTGCCTTCATGCATGTCCTATATGGGACACTTGATGTGGATTTCTGCTTAACATGCCTTTTATGATTCTTTGTAATCCAAGGTTATTTGATGCTCTCAAGACCCTCTAACCATGTTACCTAACATTGGTTATATCATGTTCACAAATTGGGTCATGACACTTTTAATGAATCCATATAAATGATTGACACTGTGTGGCTTATACTGTGAAAGTTCAGTTTGTTCATGACTGAACTTGTAATTCATGAGGACCTTGATGATATGTTTTTTCATGTTGATCATAGTGATTTCTGAAACCTTGCTATTGAATGATTTGACTGGTGAGGTGATGAAACTTGTGTGTCATGCTTTCTACAGATGGATCCTTTACAATGCTCACAAATGGCTCATGCATATTTCTCATGACTTCTTAATGCCTTCCTTAAACTATCCTTTTGACACCTTTATCTCTGGATGGACTTTTATGAATACATTTTTTGAAGTTCTAATATTGAGCTCTCATGCATATTACTCAGATGTGAATTATGGTTGGCATTTCATGAATGGTCTCAAATTGAACTGAACATGAATAACTTGGACTGCATTTGAATTGCTGAATTGAACTTGAATTCTTGCACTGAACTTAAGAGTCTCGGTATGTTCATGAACCTCATGTTTGGGCTACTTTAATCATAATTGTTGTGTGAGCTTATGGAGAAAATGGTTTGAAAGGTTTTTCAGTATTCTTCACCACAAGTTGATGAGATAGTCATATGTGTATAAATGGCTTGAAGTTGGTTCATGCACATGATTGAATTTAAATTGATATGATGTTGAGTTATCTGAAATGCAGGTTCATATTGATATCATTCAATTGGAACAATGGTAAGCTTACCTTTCCATTTGCATTACCATTGCCTTCATAATCATATTGCATGTATTTTGGGTCTTGGACTCAAAACTAGTTCCATATGTTGATGCATGATCCAAATATTTTAATTCATGATTGGTTACAATGGATTGCATGTTTAGATATTTGGGAATGCTTCAAAATATCAATTTTTAATGTTTTAAGGTCAATGGGTCGACCCCCCCACTCAATGGGTCGACCCCTGGGCTGAAAATGGCCAAACTGCATGCTGTCTGCCAAGTGGGTCGACCCCCCCTGCAAGTGGGTCGACCCCCCCTGTAAAACATGCTAAAAACTGCTTCTGGCAGCAAGTGGGACGTCCCACTTGCCTAGATGGGACGTCCCATCTACGGTTCGCAGCAACGCGCGGCTTTTTCGTAAATTGCCGAAACCCATCCAAATGACCTCCGATTGGGCTGAAATTTTACACACTTGCCCTTGGGTTAGTAATGAACATATTAGGGTGGTTTTGCTAGGGTTTTGCAAGGGTATAATAGTCTTTTGCACAACTTATCTTGCTGCTATATATAACATACGAATTTGGGGTTTTCATTATCTTTTTGGCTAACCTTGTTCTATTTGTTGTAGGAGAGAAAGAAGAGAGCTCAAGGAAGCTTCAATGCTAGATTCGATCTACATCCCTCGACATTTGGAGCTCGTGGAAGAAGAAGAAAAGGAGCGGATCATCAAGGGGATCAAGAGGACACTCTCAACGTCATCATCCGGCTATCCTCCGACCCGTGGCATAGAGAAGACATTCTATAGCCCTTGTTCTTCGATAGGAATTTCTTTCTACATCTTTTTGTGCTTAATGGAGTCAATCTCTTTAAGTTTCTAAAGTTGTATTGATCATATCCTTTGTTTCTAAACATCATGTCTGTGAGTGTGTGAACCGTCGGTGAACGATTGTGGAGTTATTGTGCCGCGGGCATTGCGGCTTGTGTGTGTGTGATTGTTCGTCCCTTGTGGATCGTGTACGGAGCTGCGTCTCCGTGTGTGCTTATTGTCCGGGGTGTGTTCCCCGTCGTGTGTGTGTGGATATTGCTACAGAAGTAGCGTGTGTGTGTGGTTGGGGTTCGTCCCCGTGTTGCTACGAAAGTAGCGAGTAGTGAAGCCTCACCCGGTTGGGTGAGGGGTGGACGTAGGGAGCCCTCGTGGTCCTGAACCACCTAAAAATCTCCGTGTTGCATGTGGTTTGCCTGTGTGATTGTCCATTTCCTCTATCTCCATTCACAGGTCAATTTATAGATTTTTATTCACTGCTCCACTACACACTGCTACCTCTGCTATTTGTACTTGGGCATAGTTAGATCGTTCTTCGATTTGCATATCCGTGTGTGATCGGAAAGATTGAGAGCATTCTTTTAATCCTACTTGAGTTCATGCTAATTAGCGTAGTTACTTTTAATTCCATCATGTTCAGTTAAGAGTGAATTTTTAAATCCGCTATCAAGGTCAAGGGGACAATTCAACCCCCCTTCTTGTCCGCCATCTCTATCTGGGCCAACAATTGGTATCAGAGCCCAGTCTCTGATTTTTATTCAGCGGACCTCACGGTCTAGGAGAAACGATCTTTTTATGATGGCTAATCTGAACTCTGTTCCTGTCTTTGATGGTTTTGATTTTACATCATGGCTTGGAAAATTGTGTGTTTGGATTTCTGGGATTGATCCTAAGCTTATAAAATTAATAACTCATGGTCCTCATGTTTTACCAAAAATTGAGTCAAGATGGACCAATGAACATAGGAAGATGAATTCTGATAATCTTTTTGTTCTGAATGCTCTTAAAGCTGCAGTATGCATTGAAAAATTTTCATTTGTTTCTGATTGTAGATCTGCCAAAGATATCTTGGATGGGCTAAGCAAAGCCCAAGAGGAAAGCTGGAAGGATGAGTGTCTTATGGCAACCAAAGAAGATGAAGGCCAAAGCGAGGAAAACTCCAAGGTAAATTCTAATTCTGATGAAGAAGATGAGCTCAGCTTTGAAGAATTAATGGATGCCTATGATGAGCTGCTAGATAGATATAAGGCATTAAAATCTGAGAATAGAAAAATGAAAAAGAAACTTGAAAAGACTTTTCATGAAACGTCTTCATGTGAAAAATGCATTGAGTTTGAAAAGTTAGTTGAGTCACTTGTGTGTGAAGTTGACAACCATAAAGAAACCATTTTATGTTTGACATCTGAAAATAAATCTTTATTGGCTAAAATTTCAGAACTTCAAAAAATTGAGAAAGATAATGAGAATATGAAAATACTGAATTCTACCATGTCTGAAAGATTGCTTTTGCTTGAAAAAGAGAAATGCATATCTACTGATGAGTTTGAAAAACTGATGGAATTAAGGAAGGAAATAGAAAACTTCAAAAATTTGAATGACGATTTTGAATCAAATAGAGCAATGAATGAAGTGTTTATTGATAACGTAAGTTGTCAATTGAAAGAACTTGAACACACTTCTATGAACAAAAATTCATTTGAAAAACTCCAAGATGAAAATAGTGCTTTGTTGATTCAAATCTCTTTGCTTGAAAATAGATTGAAAAATCTTGAAAAGGTTGAAAAAGGAAAAAGTGTGATTGTTGATGATCATGATAAGTTATTTTCTCTTGAACAAGAAATTGAAAGTTACAAGAGCGTCAATTTGTTGTTGAATGAAAAAATTGCTTCATGTGAAGAAGAGCTTGCTAATTGTGAATTGCATAATTCATCTTTGCAAAATGAAATCAAAACTTTGAATGAATCATTGCTTGTGCATGATAAAGGAGATCAAAATCAGATAAATGCTGATAATCACTCTTGTGTGCATGAAAAACTTCAAACTGTCAAATATGATCATGCATCAAAGAAAAGAAGAAATATTTCATGTCATTATTGTGGACAATATGGTCATGATATGTATGATTGTTCCTTGATGGAATTTGATGATAATGAAGCATTGAAATCACAATCGAAAATTGTTGATAACCCTAACGATCTTGATAAACCAATGAAGAAAACATTAAATGCTCATTGCCATTATTGTGGAATACATGGTCATGTCTATGAAAATTGTTTCATGAAGAGAAATGATGATGAGTGGTCTTTCAAGAAAAATACCTCTTGTCATTACTGTGGTGGCTTTGGACATAAGATGAACAATTGTTCAGTAATGGAAAATGACGAAAAGTTGTCCATGAGAAGAAAATCCTTTCATTGTTATTACTGTGGCCTGAATGGACACTCAATGGATAATTGTTCCATGATGAGGGCCGACGATGAGTGGTATGCGAGGAGAAATGAAAAGAAAACCTTTGTTCATGCTAAAGCTAACCCCTCGGGACCCAAGATGGCTTGGGTACCCAAATCTTTGAAATGAGAATCTGTTTTGCAGGGACACCTTGAGGTCAAGAAACATCAACAAATAAGGGACTCTCAAGGTGAGAAACAAAATAATTTGATTTGAAGTTTGCTTCACCTAGATTTTCCTTGAAAAATTTAAAAAAAGTAAAAATTCTGTTTTAAGGAAAGTGTTACATTTCCATTTCACCGACTTTTGTCAACTTTTGGAGAAATTGACATCTTTTAATTTTGATGAATAGTTGACTTGAATACTTCTTGTTGAACATCTTGTGAATCAACTCTTGTAAATACAATTTGGTTTGAATGCTTCTCATTGTGCATAGAGTTTTCAAACTCTTACTTACTCTTTGTAAATAATCACTCACTTGTGCATACATAGATCACATGCTTAAGTTGCATAAAACATGATGCACATATCATATACATCCTCACTTGCTATATCATTTGCACTTGCTTGCATACATTTGCACTTGCTTGCATACATTTGCATATTCCTCATATTCGTGTGCTTGATTGCTATGATTTTTCGGTATATAAAATGGTGTTTGTGGAAGGTTGGATTATATCTAGCCGGAAGCTTTCACTATGCGTGATGGTGGTCTTCGGACCTATGTTCCCCGCCGCGTACCGAAAATCACTTTGTTTGAATAGTTTGCTATATCCTTGCTTGAATGCATGTATATAATTTTAGAACACAATTCCTTGCAAATCTTCTAAGACCTCACCTCCTTGCTATATAAAATACAGTGATTTTGATCATTTGTGAATTGTGACATATACAAAGGAGGATGATTCATTTCAACTGTGCATACATTTAGAGGGAGTCATAACTGTGTATAGGCAAATTCATTTTCTACATCCAAAGCAATTACCCATACATTATTCCTAAAATGATGCATATGACTTTGATTGATAAGGATTTCAGAAATTCTTTTTAACACTTCATGGGAAACAAATTTCTACATGAAAATTGAGAGATTCGTGAGGAAAAAGCTGCCTACCCCGCATGCTTAAATAAGTGGTATGTCTAACTGAGTAGCCGGGAATCCCCACTGAAATAAATGAGGAAACTCGCGTCGAAAGGTGAAACAAAATCCACATTTTGTGATGAATCCTAGTAAGCCGGGAAACCCCATTGAGACACATGAGGTGACTCGCGCCGAACAGTGAAATCCAATAAAAGAAAAACAAAAAGGGGTTGAGCGAAGCTACCAATAGTCGAGGATCAAAATGGAAGTGTAGGAAGGAAATAACCCTCTAGTGTTTTCTAGAAACTCTGCTAATATCCATATAAACTTGAAGTTCATTGCTCATTTACATAAATTTCAATTGGGTATTTTTGTGATGATTGTATATCTTGAATTTGTTCTTATCATGGCTTATGTAGTACCTTGCATATATGAATGCACTACCTTTTTTGATTATGGTTCATATCTCACATTTTGATTTTGAATGAACTGTTCTTTTGCTATCCCCTTACCCCATTAAGGGGGAGCTATAGTACTGTATGTATGCTTAACTCCAATGCATGCTTGCTTGTTTGCATGCTTGCATACTTCATTTCACATTTAAGTTTGCATAGATGCATCTTTAGGTTATATAATCCCATTGTCTGTTGGCTTTTGTTCTTGACAATTGGGGGAGAAAATGTGCTTTTTGGCATTTTACACTGTGTGCATAGCTAGGTTTCATTTTTGCATATAGGTTACTTAAATCACACACTTGTGAATAATTAGTTTTACATATGATGAAAAATTCAAAAAAAAAATTGACCATTTTGCATTGAATTCACATACCTGTTGATTGTATGTTAAATTCTAAACCTTTGTGTGGTTCATAGTTCATACTCTTCCCTTCATGGGAAGTTAATTGCTGGGTTCGTGTGCTCATTGTTTTCAATTCATATTTACCCTTGAGTCCCCCATTTTTTGCTAATGACAAAGGGGGAGAGAACTTTAAATTGTCACAATATATTGTCATCATCAAAAAGGGGGAGATTGTTGGGTTCTGTGCGTCCCCTCGTTGTCCTTGACAATGGTTTTGATGATTCTAATATATTGTGTGTTTTATGTTTTATGGCATGCTGATGATAAACAAGCTAACACTATGATATCTTGCACGATAAACAAGCTAACACTATGATATCTTGTTTTGCAGGTGGTTCAAACACAATGATCCTTCATGCACACATCCTTTATGTTTGATGATAAACAAGCTAACACTATGATATCTTGCACGATAAACAAGCTAACACTATGATATCTTGTTTTGCAGGTGGTTCAAACACAATGATCCTTCATGCACACATCCTTTATGTTGGTGTTTGTATTGGTGCCTTCATGCATGTCCTATATGGGACACTTGATGTGGATTTCTGCTTAACATGCCTTTTATGATTCTTTGTAATCCAAGGTTATTTGATGCTCTCAAGACCCTCTAACCATGTTACCTAACATTGGTTATATCATGTTCACAAATTGGGTCATGACACTTTTAATGAATCCATATAAATGATTGACACTGTGTGGCTTATACTGTGAAAGTTCAGTTTGTTCATGACTGAACTTGTAATTCATGAGGACCTTGATGATATGTTTTTTCATGTTGATCATAGTGATTTCTGAAACCTTGCTATTGAATGATTTGACTGGTGAGGTGATGAAACTTGTGTGTCATGCTTTCTACAGATGGATCCTTTACAATGCTCACAAATGGCTCATGCATATTTCTCATGACTTCTTAATGCCTTCCTTAAACTATCCTTTTGACACCTTTATCTCTGGATGGACTTTTATGAATACATTTTTTGAAGTTCTAATATTGAGCTCTCATGCATATTACTCAGATGTGAATTATGGTTGGCATTTCATGAATGGTCTCAAATTGAACTGAACATGAATAACTTGGACTGCATTTGAATTGCTGAATTGAACTTGAATTCTTGCACTGAACTTAAGAGTCTCGGTATGTTCATGAACCTCATGTTTGGGCTACTTTAATCATAATTGTTGTGTGAGCTTATGGAGAAAATGGTTTGAAAGGTTTTTCAGTATTCTTCACCACAAGTTGATGAGATAGTCATATGTGTATAAATGGCTTGAAGTTGGTTCATGCACATGATTGAATTTAAATTGATATGATGTTGAGTTATCTGAAATGCAGGTTCATATTGATATCATTCAATTGGAACAATGGTAAGCTTACCTTTCCATTTGCATTACCATTGCCTTCATAATCATATTGCATGTATTTTGGGTCTTGGACTCAAAACTAGTTCCATATGTTGATGCATGATCCAAATATTTTAATTCATGATTGGTTACAATGGATTGCATGTTTAGATATTTGGGAATGCTTCAAAATATCAATTTTTAATGTTTTAAGGTCAATGGGTCGACCCCCCCACTCAATGGGTCGACCCCTGGGCTGAAAATGGCCAAACTGCATGCTGTCTGCCAAGTGGGTCGACCCCCCCTGCAAGTGGGTCGACCCCCCCTGTAAAACATGCTAAAAACTGCTTCTGGCAGCAAGTGGGACGTCCCACTTGCCTAGATGGGACGTCCCATCTACGGTTCGCAGCAACGCGCGGCTTTTTCGTAAATTGCCGAAACCCATCCAAATGACCTCCGATTGGGCTGAAATTTTACACACTTGCCCTTGGGTTAGTAATGAACATATTAGGGTGGTTTTGCTAGGGTTTTGCAAGGGTATAATAGTCTTTTGCACAACTTATCTTGCTGCTATATATAACATACGAATTTGGGGTTTTCATTATCTTTTTGGCTAACCTTGTTCTATTTGTTGTAGGAGAGAAAGAAGAGAGCTCAAGGAAGCTTCAATGCTAGATTCGATCTACATCCCTCGACATTTGGAGCTCGTGGAAGAAGAAGAAAAGGAGCGGATCATCAAGGGGATCAAGAGGACACTCTCAACGTCATCATCCGGCTATCCTCCGACCCGTGGCATAGAGAAGACATTCTATAGCCCTTGTTCTTCGATAGGAATTTCTTTCTACATCTTTTTGTGCTTAATGGAGTCAATCTCTTTAAGTTTCTAAAGTTGTATTGATCATATCCTTTGTTTCTAAACATCATGTCTGTGAGTGTGTGAACCGTCGGTGAACGATTGTGGAGTTATTGTGCCGCGGGCATTGCGGCTTGTGTGTGTGTGATTGTTCGTCCCTTGTGGATCGTGTACGGAGCTGCGTCTCCGTGTGTGCTTATTGTCCGGGGTGTGTTCCCCGTCGTGTGTGTGTGGATATTGCTACAGAAGTAGCGTGTGTGTGTGGTTGGGGTTCGTCCCCGTGTTGCTACGAAAGTAGCGAGTAGTGAAGCCTCACCCGGTTGGGTGAGGGGTGGACGTAGGGAGCCCTCGTGGTCCTGAACCACCTAAAAATCTCCGTGTTGCATGTGGTTTGCCTGTGTGATTGTCCATTTCCTCTATCTCCATTCACAGGTCAATTTATAGATTTTTACTCACTGCTCCACTACACACTGCTACCTCTGCTATTTGTACTTGGGCATAGTTAGATCGTTCTTCGATTTGCATATCCGTGTGTGATCGAAAAGATTGAGAGCATTCTTTTAATCCTACTTGAGTTCATGCTAATTAGCGCAGTTACTTTTAATTCCATCATGTTCAGTTAAGAGTGAAATTTTAAATCCGCTATCAAGGTCAAGGGGACAATTCAACCCCCCTTCTTGTCTGCCATCTCTATCTGGGCCAACATCCCACACCCTTGGTGTGCTGGTCGCCCATGAGTTAGGCATCCCTGACCCATTTGGGGTTCTCCCCAAGTTAGCCAACCATTGGAGCATCAAGGTCCCGCCTCGGACTGTAGCAACCCTGGTAAAATAAAAGAAATAGATCCAAATAGATCCAAATATATCTGAATAAATCAAAGTAAATCAAAATAGATTAAAAGATTTAGTAAATAAATGATAAAAAACCAAAAGTGCATAAATAATAAGCCAAAATGAAAATAACGCCTCTCATCAAGGCGTGATTTAAATAAGAAACGCCTTCACCTGAGGCATTAATTTAAAAAGAGACGCCTACACCAAAGGGCGTCAAATCTAAAAGGAAGGGGTGAAATAAAAAGGAAAGGGAAAGAAACGCTCTCTTCTTGGGCGCGAATTACAAAAATAACGGCCCAGGATATGGTGTCAATTAAAATTAACGACCTAGTTTAAAGCGTTAATTCCAATTGTGTTCCGTTCGAACTAGGACATTATCTAGGGTAAGTTTCTGGATTAGCACGCGTTAGTAGAATTATAGTAAGGACTCTAACGGGGAAATAGATCTTCCAATCAAACTCTAACTCCATTAGGGTCACTAAAACTCTATAAATACCCTTCTAATCAACCTTGATCACTATTTTGGCGATCTGCTGCTGCTGTCATCCGTGAAGAACACAGGTTTGTTCTTCCTTGTTCCTGCCTTACCTTCGGTTATGTATGATGAAGGAAAATTAATGATCTTCAACTTTTCCTTCTGTAGGAAGTCTGCAGCAAATAGTAACTCTATTGTCGAAGTGAAGAACGGGGGTTCTTCATCAAAATCATCTTCATCCGTTACAGAGAAAGCTAGGGATTTCTCTACAGACGGAGCATTAGTGAAGTCTGCTTCCGGACCATCAGAGGGGTGTTGAAGTTCTTCTGATTCGGTAGTAGCTGAATACATCGTTCTTCCAGAAAACCCTGTTTAGAACAGAGTTCTCTTCACAACCTTCACGTACACTCACCAAGATCTGATTAATCAGGTAGGTTTTCTCAAGAATTGTAGCCCCAAACCATCTTAATAACATGATGATAATATATGTATTTCATGCACATCGTTTCACTGCGTTTTATGAAGTTTTCTATGAAATATGTAAGAGGCGACCCTGACCAGGGCGCTAATTCAAGAACTGACACCCGACAGAGGAGGCATCAATTTCAGATAATTAGTAATTACTTATGTTAGAAATTGAATATCTATGAAACCATAAATTTAATTTAATGCATGATCATAGATTTGGAATCCTAGTATTTTTCTCGTCCTATCCATATAATTGTTCCCTGCAATTTATTTATCATGAAAATTTGTTACTATTCATATCCTTAGAAAAACATTGTGAATTAACGACCCTCAGTAGGTCGTCTTTTATGAAAGAGACGCCCCTGGCTAGGGCGTGTTTAATCAAAATTACAGAATAAAGAAAATCTCAGCAAAAATAGAAATTTAAATGGACGACGGTCACAGAAGTCGTCAAATGTCAAAATAACGACCCAGTGAAGGGCGTTAATTTACTAAGTAGTGACTTGTGTTAAGACGTTAATTTCCTGTGTACATATATTATGATGTTTACTGTTAACCGAGGGTTTTATATAAATATATATGTATATATAGGCACTATATTCCATTCCGTGAGTATAGTCCCACGTTCCACGATGTTTTATCGATTACCCCTCAATTCTCGGTGACATACAAGCTCTCCATTGGACATTCCGTTCCTTTGGACTAGCAAGTTAGTCATGGAGACCTCCGTAAGACTCCTCGAGCCTTGGATTCCCTCAAGGCCGACTGAGCAGGTTGTACCATAAAAACCTATTACACTATTTTGCCGTGTCACTCTATAGAAACATGGTATACCGGCCCTCATGATATGCTATGTGGATATCATGGGAATATTCTTAATGGGATGAGGATATCATGCCATTAATATGCTGTTCTTGTGGACCTCGATTCTATATAAAAAGGGGTGACCATCTACGTATGGGCACTTACTTGATATGGTACCCGATTGGGGAACCAATTCCACCCAGTTTTATGATACGCGTGTTTATACCGTTATTATCGTTCTTCTACATCAAGTTCATATTTTTGAACTCTATTCTCTCAAGATCTATCTTGAATATCCATAAACTTTTTCATTCCATATTGGCTATACACAAAAGTGGATGTCAAAACACATGATCAATGCCTGCGCATATAGGGCCCGATCTGGTCCTGGGAGGAGCACCCGAAAGTACTTGTGCCCATGGGAGTTGAATGATCACGGTATGGCATTGTACCGAAGTGCATGACTAGCTTGATTGGACATTCCACAAATCTTGTACTTGATTCGTACTTGACATGACTTGCGTGACCCGAAAAAGGGTATTTATATACTTGCTTGCTTGGAATGTGATAGCCAAAACTTTCGACATGACATTATGGATACACTTGCTTGAACATCTGGACATCTACTTGATACTAGTACTTGAAAGTTCGTGAATAGTTCACCTTGTTATCTTGTTGATATACTCTCTATCTTGTCGTTTTACGCGAGCATGCATAGCTTATTGCATTCATGGAAAAATGTAATTACTTAAACCCATTGCTAGTTCTTGAGATATAATTTCCTACTGAGCGTTCGCTCACTCAGTTTTTCCCTACTTTTCAGGTAAGTCCGATGACGAGACCCAAACGGACGGGGAAGGTCAAGAGTGAAAGAGATTAGAACTTCTCAAGCGTCAACTAGTCTTGACTTTTCTATATTTTCTTGAGTCAATGTTGTACTTTTCTTTTAGCATTTTCAAGGGATTGTAATAGAAGTACTTTTATGAAGGAATTAAAGGATTGGGTTATCTTTACTTTTGCGCATCTCTGATTTTGTGTCGAATACACTAATACTCTGATTGACATGATCGATATAAACTCGTCACGCGTCTCCGGGTATCTTCCGCGCTCGGGGCGTGACAATTTTTGTGGTATCAGAGCCTAGGGTATTCACTTCCTAGGAAACCCAAGTCCAAGGATAGGTTAAAACTTTAACCAGTGAGATTGGGTAGAACCAAGGGTTAAAATATAATGTAAAAGCCCGTAACGTAATCACATACTAACATAGTTATTGAAATTGTAGGATAATCGCTGCCGAACGTGCTTAGTGGCGCAACATGCAACACACTCTTCAAGGCATGACTCAGGTGCTCCAACAGGTAGCACAAGGAGGTGGACATCGTGGAGCGGGAAATCTCCACCAAAGTTTCAAGAATATGAACCCTCCCAAATTTATGGGATCCACTGATCCGGATGACGCGGAGCACTGGATCCGGGAGACGGAACGTATATTTAGAGTGATGCAGTGCACGGACCAAGAGAAGGTCCTGTTAGCTACCTTTCAGTTAGAAAGAGATGCCCGATGCTGGTGGGAGTCAATAGAAGTTACAATAGATCCGGACCAAGTCACGTGGGAAGAATTTGTTGAACATTTCAACAATAAATATTTTTCAGACCGAGTCCAGGAAAAGAAAGCTACCGAGTTCGCCGCCCTCAAGCAACGGTCATTGTCGGTGGCGGAGTATGAAGCACAGTTCTCCGATTGTCCCGGTACGCTAAGCACTTAGTTAGTACCGAAAAGATGAATGCTAAAAGGTTCTTGAACGGGCTCAGGCCCCAATACATCACACAACTAGCGCCGATGGACATTCAAGTATACTCGGAGATAGTACGCCGAGCTCAGTTACTGGAAGATGCCACGGAACTATCAGATAGGATCCGTGGGAAGGACAAGAAGGAGCAAGTCACAAGTTCGGGTTCCTTCAAACCCAACTTTAAGAAGAGACCGGGTAATGGAGGTACTTCTTCTCAGGAACAGAAGACCAAGAAGACCAAACCTTTCCCCATTACCACTACACCTTCTAATATAATATGCAAGCATTGCGATAAGGCTGGTCATAAAGCTAAAAGAATGCTGGAGGAAACTTGGAGCTTGTCTCCGCTGTGGGAGCCGTGATCATCGGATTCCCGACTGTCCCCTACTCAATGATCAAGCCGGTGACGGAATGCGCCCGGTGACAAGGACTGCACGTCTTCAGGCTATTAAGGAGACTGAACAAGACGAAGGAGGACTAGTAGAAGGTACATTGAAAGTTTGTTCGGCATCACATTCTTTTATTTCCAAGAAGTTTGCTGACCCATTACCCATGGAACCAGAATGGATAAAGATATTTTTGTCTACTCCTCTCGGAAATGAAACTGACATCACTCATCATTATCAAAACTGTGAAATCTTAGTAAAAGGAAGAAACCTTCCCATCAACCTAATATGCCTAGATTTAAAGGAATATGATGTCATATTAGGAGCAGATTGGTTATCCATGTATCAGGCAACCGTGGATTGCCGTAATAGTAAAATCACTTTCAAGGACTTTCCAGAACTGGTCTATACTAGCCCTAAGAGTCGGGGCAAGACACCTCTTATTTCGGCTCTCCGAGCTAGCAAGCTAATAAGGAAAGGATGTGTCTCTTTTCTTACATTTGTCACCATTAAGGAGACTAAGGAGACTCAGCTAGAAGATATCCAAGTTGTGCAAGAATTTCTGGACGTATTTCCTAAAGATTTGCCTGGATTACCCCCGCAAAGAGAAGTGGCCTTCACCATCGATTTAGTCCCTGGTGCTGGTCCAGTTTCTAAGGCACCATATAGGATGTCCCCTGCTGAACTTAAAGAACTGAAGGAGCAATTGATGGAGCTTCTCAAGAAAGGATTCATCAGACCAAGCACTTCCCTGTGGGGAGCACCTGTGTTATTTGTAAAGAAGAAAGATGGATCCATGAGACTATGCATCGACTATCGACAGTTGAATCATCTCACTATCAAGAACAAGTATCCACTGCCGAGAATCGATGAGTTATTTGATCAAATATCTGGATCCATGTATTTTTCAAAGATTGACCTCAGGTCAGGATATCACCAACTAAGGATCAAGGATGATGACATTCATAAGACCGCATTCAGAAGCAGGTATGGCCATTATGAGTTTGTTGTTATGCCTTTTGGACTAACAAATGCCCCTACTGCCTTTATGCAGTTAATGAATAGTATATTCAGGCCTTATCTAGATCAATTCGTGGTGGTTTTCATTGATGATATATTAATTTACTCCAAGACTAAGGAAGAGCATGAGGAGCATTTAAGGATTGCATTACAGATATTGAGGACAAACCAACTATATGCAAAGCTCAGTAAATGTGAGTTCTGGCTTGAAGAAGTAACTTTTCTAGGGCATGTTATATCGAAGGACGGTTTATCCATAGATCCATCAAAGGTTGAAGCAGTAAGAAATTGGGAAAGACCGACCAATGCTAACTGTTGATTTTATTTTGCGTGTCTATCCTTTCTTCGGGGTTTTGAATGATGAAACGGCAAGCAAGTAATCAAAGATCCGCTCTTCACCTATGAACATGTGATCATGAACCTGGGCAATCAAAGCTTGCTCTAGTATGGGCATGGTATCTCACTCAAACTACGCTAAAGGAAAGGGAAAACACACGCCGGGGCGTGGAGCAAAAGAGTAAATAAAAACACACCACGGGGGGTGGAGCAAGCAAGAAAATAAAAGAGATATGAGATGAACGAGAAAGCTAATGCCCAAGACTAAGGAAAGATGTGATCGCCACCAAAGTAAAAACAAGCCAAAGACCTGTAAATACCTTGGAAATAGGTGGATGAAGCACCCGCCCACGGGAGAGAAAACCGAAGAGAACCTACAGGTCAGCTAGAAATAACGGCCAGGACCCTGTGCGTTACTTGGAAAGTAACGGCCACTCGATAGACCGCCAGAAGAAGATGACGCGCCTTCACCAGACCGTCAGATAACCTGCAGTAGCAAAGTGTAGATTCTTTTAACTCTAACTCTTCCAGCCGGCTAGAAGACTTGGGCCTCGTACTGGTGAACCTGTGAACCTGCCAAAGATGTAGAAGATAAGAATAAAACAACCCAAATTAGCCCTTTCGATAATATAGCATCAATTCTCAAAAGAACTTAAAGACATCAAAAGGAAAGGGGATTATCGGGGAGTTTTTGGTTTTTTAACCCCTCTGGGCGTTTTAAAAGATTAGGAGGATGTTTGGATGCTTAGAGAACAGTGAGAAAACGTGGAGAAAGAGGAGGGATAATGCTTTGATTGAGGAAAAACCAGGGAAGAACTTAAGTATGCAATGATGAACTTGAAAAGACCAAAACCAAAGTACTCCCTTGATTATGAGATGGATGAACGTGGGAAGCAGTTCCTCTTGGATGAAGATGACTCCTGAGTTCGGCAGCACTTCGTCGTGAATTTCAAAATCCTCCTCCCTTGGGCCATGAAGTCAAGGGTTCTATTTATAGACCCTCAAACTCTCAAGTCGAGCAGAGGATAATTTAGCAAGATAAAGGGATAATTCTTGGCAAATCCTCGAAGATACTATCACCAAGAGTCCATAGAAACAAACAGAAGGTCCTGAGGATCAGATTTGAAAGAGATATCGTCAATCCAAACCCTTATCTCGGCCACGGAGTAGTAGAGAAAAGGCCTGAACTGTCAGGACTCTCTGAAGGAAGTAACGGCTGCACGACAGACCGCCACTTGAAAATAACGCTCTAAGGAACATCCGTCACTATCAACCTTATCCCTAAAAGATAAGATCAACGGGAAGAAGACCCAACAAGTTGGACTGTTCAAGGAAGCAACGGCCAAGGCATAGGGCGTCAGAATGAAACAACGGCTGCACGACAGACCGTTATTATCAACGTGTAATCAAAAGGATAAGCTTGAAAACGAGGCCTTAAGCCTTAGGACTCTTCAAAGAGTAACGGTCCAGGACCCATCCGTCAGAATGAAACAACGCGCCTAGGACCGACCGTTATTATCATTGAGGTTCAAAAATGAAATGAGGGATCTTGCTAAGATTCATCCAATGAAACGCCACTAGGAGCCATGTCCGATCAAAGAGTTAAAACCCAAGAAATAGGCTTCAACCAATCAAGAGACTCAATGAAGAGTGAACAACTCAGAGCATCATATAAAATGAATAAGGAGATGACCCGACCTATTGGGTATAAAACGGGTGTCAACAGATGCCCCTCCTTAACGTCCTCTTTGCAGGGGAACGAGCGGAGGTGAAGCGAAAATGAAATGGAACATGGAGATGAAGCGAAAATGAAGCGGAGTGGATCAAGAAGAGGGAGTTAAGGTAAACGACACCCGTTCTCATCCAACAAGCGGTAGGAATTTTCTGGAAAGCTTCAAAACTGATCACAAGGAAATAGCCAACCAAAGGATGCAAGTCTGAAGGAGCTAACAACTAAGGAAAGGAAACACGGCTAGCCGCCGGAGGCAACGAAAAGGAAAAGAGACTAAACTCCAGACAGGAATCTTCAGCCAACCAGATCAAGCGAGCAGATCGAAGGAAACCCTTCTAATTCAGAGTGGAATGATTCCCCTTATCCGAGATCAAGAACATAATTATTCACCATCACTGAGATACCTTGAATAGATGAAGCTTCATGAATGCTCAAAAGAATGCGTATGATGCATACTGGGCTAAAGGAAAAAGAAATCTTCAAAACAAATGCAAAGAAAAAGATAAAATATCAAATACTCGAGAATAGTATTGCTAGACCAGAGAAATTAGGGTCAGGACACCATCTGCAACCACGGCGTGCAAGATAGAACCATCGTCCCCAAACTTATTCCAATCTAACGGCCTATCCAACGATTAAACATGTGAACTTAAATCATCATCATTTTTGTTTAAGGGGAACATCAGATCCTGGAACACATGAATAACCAGCCGGTTCTCGAGATAATATCGTAGATAACATATAGTAATGCATTAAGGGATAAGGGACGAGATACAAATACCTGACCCACCTTCCGGACGGACAGTAAAGCGTGATTTCATTCACAAATTCCTTCATAAAAGATAGGTTAGCCAAAAAATAAATATGATCACGAATCAAAGCATAACCCTTTGTACGTGCGAGAGGCATCAACAATGAACAACATGGAAGAAAATGGAACCATTTTGACGTCCAATAGACCATTTAATTTATCAAGAAACTTGAAAGTTTGTAACGATCTGAGAAAAGGGCGTTATATCAAGTAACGGACCATACTTAGTCCGTCATAAACCAGGCGGTTCACATTCTTCAATAAAACAGTCCAATCATATGTAACGGTCGAAAACAGACGCGTCAGAAGGATGTGACGGCGAGTCGATAGACCGTCACATTTCCTGAGCGTTCAAAAAAAAAATAACAACCGAACGGTCACGGCCTTCATTCTACACTTCAACGCCCCAAAACCCAAACTGAGAGAAAACCACCGGCGACCACCGTCCCACCACTACCATGGCTGGCGACGAGGCTCCCCAGCCACCACCGCAGAGGAGGAAGAGAGGGAAACAGATGGCCATACGACGGTTCCACCGCCGGCTCGAACGGGAGGCGATCCCACCGGTCACGGAAGAAGAACCGAGGAGAAGAGAGCCAAGAGAGGAAGATGAAGCTCCCACGGCCGTGGAGGACCAAGGGGAAGCCCCGTTGGGTGAAAGGGAGCCCAAGGAACCAGAGAAGAAGAGGAAGAGAGGCATGGACCGAGAGGTAGGTCCTTCCGCCCTAACTTCAAATTTTAATTTTTTTGTGTTTTTATTATGAATGCATGTGGGAATGGGGGGTAGAAAATGGGTCTACGAACCCTTTAGAAAAGATTGTAGGCCTTCTGACCAAAGTGAGAAGCCACGGAAATGCAAAGGGAAAAACGCCCTCTAGCAGGGAATGTGACGGTCCTTCCAGTGACCGTCACAAGCCTGACGCGCCACCCTAGATGCATTAGAGCCATGTGACGCCCTATCCCAGGGCCGTTACATGCACCAGAGGCTAGAACTATTTTTTAGGTTTTCAATTTTCCAATTTTTGTTTTAGTTTTCAATTTTACAATGCTTATGCAATGTTTTATGATATAATTAACTAACTTTTGATCTAAATAACATGCAGGGAAAACGAAGGTCAAGGATCTCCTGGCTGTAGGTCCGGGCGGTGTACCAGGCACTGCCCGACTACCAGAGGAAGCGACTAGCCAGCATGGGATTCACCGAGGTGCTCAGCATCGAGGTGATCCGGATGGACACTCCGCTACTGTATGCACTGCACGAGAGATGGGATCCGATCAGTAGAGCTTTCATCTTCTCGTGGGGCCACATGATCCCCACGCTGGAAGATGTAGTGAGGATTACGGGATTGAGAGTCCACGGAGCCGTAGTGACCAGATGGACTTACGGCGATTGTCGGGAGATGGCGCAGCAGCTGCTCGGGCTAGATTTGATCAGGCCGGGACAGTCTTCCTCCCAGCTTTCGAGATCAGCACTGCAGGAGAGCCTGGGACTGAGGGGAGCGGTGATAGCCGTAGGAGAGCTACCCGAGGAGCATTTGGGCAGAGTGATAGACCATGTGCGCCCTCGTGTGGCGGCGGAGGCAGGACCTGAGGGAGACAGAGTGCTCAGACGATTCCTGATGCTGCTATTCGGGAAGCTCCTCTTCGCGACTCGGGCAGACGTCATAAGCTGTAGACTACTGCCGATGATAGAGAATTTGTACAGAGTTGGAAGATACGCTTGGGGAGCAGCAGTGCTCGCATTCCTGTTCGAGTCCCTGAGCACTACGGACCGGCAGACGATGCTGGGCGGCTTCTCACCTTTCTTACAGGTAAATGCAGCTAAAATGCTTTCTTTTATGCCAAACTGTTTATGATATGCCATGTGACTGACTTGATTTCTAAAAATGCAGATCTGGAGCTATATGTACCTCCCGGGCATCAGGAGAGGCGCGCTACTCCATCCCGACCGCATACCGATCGTGAGGAGTTGGTCGATGGCGTGGGACACAGGGTATATCATCAGACTGACCCGGACGATCCAGGATGACCTGGACTCCTTCCCACATATGTCGGTGAGTCCAGAACTCAAAATGATTTTTGTATGCTTCTACATGCTTCTAAATGCGAATGCCAATGAATGAACTAAATGCTCTCAGGTGAGATGGACCCCATACCGCGGTGAGAGTTACACGGGACAGCCATGGGTAGAGGCGGCCTTGTCGTACCGGGGACGAGACATCTGGCTGCACTGCATCCACATCATCGAGCCTCTGCACTACAGGCTGATCCTGCGGACCCGGGCACTACATCAGCCCGAGGTGACCTTTCCACGCCACAGCGATGACCACCCCGGTAAGTCAACAAGGGGCATTAGTGGTAATGTGGATTGGTGTGCCCGGAAGGCGAAGTACGTCCATGACTGGAACAGGCGGGGCCGAGCGGTGAAAAAACGAGACGAGAGCGACGAGGCATATCTGAAGGCCTTCGCTCGACTCTACGACGACCGGGTGTACCGAGGTACCCGACGATCGGTATGCGATTCTAAACCCTTTCTATATGCAAAAATGCAATGTGATAGATGTACTGACTCACATGCTTTCTAAATGCAGCTAGACCCTGAGGGACGGATAGCTGAGCTGGAGGGATTACTCCACTCCACCATCCAGCAGCGAGATGGGTACCAGACCGCTCTGGAGCTCCTGGTGAGACTTTAAAACCTAGAAAAATGTTTATGATTATGACAATTGATGCTTATGATGCACATGCTGATTAACCATGGTTCCTAACCCTGTCTTCTAAATGCAGCGGGCCGAGAGAGCCCAACGAGCCGGACCGGATGCCCCATCGTCTTCCTCACAGCCTGCGGGAGGCAGGGCTGAGCAGGAGGCCGATTTTGCTCGGGCGGTTGCCCGGGCCGAGGAGGCGGAGGCCACCCTCACGGAGCGGGTAAAACGCTAAAAAATGCTCATGCTTATGATCTTGCCTAAAAAAATGCCTTATGATTAACTTCATGAAATGCAATCTACAGGTGAGAGAGCTAGCAGCAGCAGTGGCCGAAGCCAGGCAGGCGAGGCTAGAGGCAGAAAGAAGCCGGGCTGAGACTGATCGAGCCCGAGCGGAGACAAAGCTTGTACGGGCAGAGATGGCCCGGCTGAGAGTGGAGACCCCGCGACGCTTGGATGAGGCAGAGGGGGAGCGACTACGGACGGAGTTAGCTCGGGCTCAAGCTGAGGTGGAGAAGCTCCGAATCGAGACGGTGGACTTGGATCGCTACCGGACCGAGGCACGGGAGACGCGACGTCAGATCTTCACGCTGAAGATCGAGCTGCGGACGCTGGAGCGGACGGTCCGGATGATGGGCTGGGGACCGGAGCGGAGTGCTTCCCAGAGTGGGGTATGGAGGAGTGCTGCCCCGAGCGGCTCGGTAGGGGATTTTCTTGTCAGCTCCTCTGGCCAACGGAGGAATGAGAGGGCGGAGCGGGGACTACAGGAGGAGAGTGCTTCGATAGCACCACCACCCGCGAGGAGACCCGAGGATGGAGAGGATGAGGGCGGTCCGGCAGATAAGCCGACCGAATGATGTATTTTTATGTTTTCTTATCACTTGTATGTAACTTTATGGAAAATGGAATGAGATCTTTTTTGGGTTTTCTGTTTATTTAGTGAATGAATGGATGTGTGTTTGATTGTGCAGGGACGGATGAAATGAATGAATGGATGAATGAGACATAGGCAGGAATGTGTGCATGAGTCATTTGCAGGAATGTATGTGTGTGAAAATGCAGAGAGAATGAGGTGTACAATGAGAGAGACCGCCAGGTCTAGGCAAGGGCAGAAGGAATAGCCTGAATTCAGCAGCAGAGAAAGTAACGGTCTAGGATCAGACCGTCATAATCAAATAACGCGCTAGCCAAAGGCCGTTAATCATAACGGAGGCCCATCCTGTAGCTGAGGTTACAGGATAAACGACGGCCAACTGAAGGGGCGTCAAAGGGAAATAACGGCCTAAGGCTGGACCGTTAATCATGGCAGAACGATAGTTTGCAGAGTGACTAACAGAAAATGCGACGGCCTACAATAGACACGTCAGAATGAAACAACGGCCACAACCAAGACCGTCAGGTAGTGCTTAGCCCAGGGTAGAAAGAACCGAGTGGTTTAGAGTGTAACGGCTCAGGTTCGCTCGTTACAAGAAACGACGGTCAGCTCTTAGACCGCTAATCTTCACAGAACATGATCGGGGAATTAAACCCACAGGAAAATGCGACGGCCTAAGGTTGGCGCGTCGGAGTGAAATAACGCCGTACGATAGACCGTTATATCCTGGGTTGTATTCCGAGACGGATTGAGCCGTGAGAACTTAAACCCGAGGTTTAGCCACCTAATCCCTGACTAGAACTTATCTAGATTGAAGATAAAGCCTTCCAAGTCAAGTCTTATCCTTTTAAAGCCAACATTAAACCTTTAAAACTTGGATACTCAACCAAAACCGTATCTTTACTTAAAACCTCTGCTTTAGGGCTGAAGAACCTCTCCTAAGGGCAGAAATCAAGATGAAGAGAAGCTTCGAGGTGATGGCTATGGAGGAGAAGGTCTACAACGGACCTAAAGCTGCTAGAAAAGAACATGGAGAGCTCCAACGGTTGACATCAATTCTCAAGCACTTAAGCTCCAATGTTCAAAGGGTGGTAAGTCCCTCAACAACACATCCAAGTTCAGAAAATTCTGCACTTCAATCTGTTTTATGACTTCTTCTTCTCCTTCTTTCTTCAAGCCTCTTCCTGGCCCAAGATGCTACTCTAATCTGAAGTGGGTGGCTCCCATGGTAAAGGCCCTTCCTATAGAAGTCACATCAATCCTTAAAGCTTGGCACCTTCAACCCCACTTGGTTTTGGGCAAAAATTTCTAGAAATTATCCTTAGATTGGCCAAGTATTTCAGCACTTGTGGAGTTATGGCATCCACAAACTCATACCTTTATCTTCCCTTCCTTCGAAGCAACAATCTTATTAGAAGAGGTAGAGACCTACCTAGCCCTTCCTAAGACTAAGGCGGGGGATGAAGACCGGGTTTGCTATACAATAGAGCCTATTCACCCGTCCTTGATTTTGAGTGATTTTATTCATAACCCAAAGGACGTGAGGACCATGATCAGCCCACACCACATTCACTTGATACCCTTGGCGCAATGGATAGTGTCTCATTGTAAAAACAAGTGGGAGAGACATGAGGCAATAGCCAAGGCGGTGGCGGTTTGCTTGTGCGGGGTCTTCCTTTTTACCATGACCGACCACCTCTTAGACATCCAAAATCTTAGCATTATTAGCGGGCTGTGGCAGGGAATGTCCATCTCTCAAGCGGTCCTTTCATACCTCTATGAAGGACTTAGCTCAGCTTGCCTAGGAGGACTTTTGTTCGGCTCCATGATACTCCTTGAGTGCTGGATGGGAGTGAGAATTAAATTCCAACAAAAGGAAGACATTACTTCATCTAGCCAAATCTTCGGGAGCCACCCTCTCTTCTTCATTGGAGGGGCATCTGGATTCTCTTCTCAGGTTGTGTAGCAACCCTGATAAATTTAAAAGGAATAAATAAATCAAAATAGATTAAAAGATTTAGTAAATAAACGAAAGAGCTTGGAATAAAAATAATTAAACCCTGATGAAAATAACGCCTCAGATATAGGCGCTACTTTACAATAAAACGCCCTTACCTAAGGCGTGTTTTGAAGAAAGGACGCCCACACGTCAAGGCGTCAAATTTTAAACGACCAAAATAAATAAAAAGGGCAGGTTAGCGTAACGTCCCTTGCGTGGACGCGTTTCAACAATAAACGACGCTTGACAAGGCGTCAATTTAAATTCGACGCCCTGACCTAGGTCGCTAATTCAGTTTGAGTTTCGTTCGACCCAGGAGTCTATCCAGGGTAAGTTGATAACTATGAGAAAGAGTTCGAATGTAGCAATAACTCTATCATGGAAGTATTACTTCCAATCGAACACTAACCTTATTAGGATTTCCAATATCTTATAAATAACCTTCTGCTTGAACCGAGAACGCTATTTGGCGTTCGGAGTTTTCTAAGGTATGCGAAGAACAGCAGGTTCTTCTTTTCCTTCTTCCTTATATTGTGTTCGATCAACGCATGAAGAACTAATGATTCTTCATACTCTTCTCTGCTTACAGGTTGAGAAGCTCCGGTGAAGGACTAGGTAACGTTCTTCTGCTTTCTCCTCTGTTACGTACGATGAAGAAACTAAGGTATATAGTTTCTTTTTCTTTTATAGGATCTGCAGACGGTTGACAGGGAAGAACGGGGAATTCTTCGTCAACCAACATCTTCTACATCTTCCCAAGCTCATCTGTTGCCAAGGGAAGCATATATCTTACTAGGCTATCAGTACGTCAGAAAACTCTGTTTATAAATAGAGTATCGTTTTTCCCAGAACCTGCATCCGTTCAAATCTTTGTCAAGGTAGGTTTTCTCAAGCAACGTAGCCCAAACAAATTAAATTCATAGTAACACATCATGCATGTCATGTATGTAAGTTTCCTGATGGTTTCTACACGTTTCTGTAATATTTTTGCAAGAGACGCCCGTGTCCAGGGCGCTACTTTAAAGAAACGACCTGCACCAGGTCGTCAATTTCAGATTTGACGCCCTGCCCTATAGGCGTTAATCTCATGAAAATCACATTAATAATTGATCCACGTTAAAAATTCAATAGATATGAAATATCCAATCTAATATATATTGCATGACTCGACCTGTGAATTCCTGCTAATTTTCTGTCATGATCATGTCTCTTGTCTCTTGGAATTTTATTTCCTGAAATATTGTAAATTCTTGAATTCAAGACCCTGTATAGGTCGTCTCTCACTTGACTAACGCCCCTGTTCAGGACGTGAATTGAAAAGTAACGCCCCTGTCCAGGGCGTGTTTTGAGAAAATTCTGAAAATATATACTCTGTAAAAATAGAAGGAAAGAATGGACGACCACTGGTTACGTCGTCACATTGTAAATAAACGCCCTTCACCAAGGCGTGTTTTTGGTAAAATACTGAATTATTGAAATTCCTGCAAAATAGGAAAAATAGATAAACGCCCTTATCTAAGGCGTTAATGACTTGAGTAGTGACTTTACTTAAGTCGTTATTCTCCTGTAAAAATATTTTTACCTGTTTCTGACAACCGATGGTTTCAGTATATCTATATATATATATATATATATATATATATATATGTATATCGGCACTATATCTCCACTCCGTGAGTATAGTCCCACGTTTCATGATGTTTTATCGATCACCCTCAATTCTCATTGACATACAAGCTCTCCATTGGACATTCCGTTCCTTTGGACTAGCGAGTTAGTCATAGAGACCTCCGTAAGACTCCTCGTACCTTGGATTCCCTCAAGGTCGACTGAGCTGGTTGTACCCTAAAAACCCATTACACTATTGAATGCCATGTCACTCTAAAGAAACATGGTATACCGGCCCTTATGATATGCAAAGAGTATATCATGAGAATTCTTAATGGGATGATGATATCATGCCATTTGTTGATGTTCTTGTGGACCTCAATTCTATAATAAGAATGAGGGTATCTTACCTTTGATATACTGTTCATGTGGACCTCAATTCTATATAAAGAATGTCCATACTTGTCATGGTACCCGAGTTAAGGGAACCTAATTCCACCTAGTTTCATCGTTCATCGTGATTGTACCGTTGTTATCGCATATCTATGTCCAATGTCATATTTTTGGACTCCATTCTATCAAAGTTATCCTACGTGTCTACAAGCTTAATTTATTGAAATTCCATATTGGCTATAAATATATACAAGAGTGGATGTCAAATATACATGATAAATGCCTGCGCATATAGGGCCCGATCTGGTCCTGGGAGGAGCACCCGAAAGTACTTGTGCCCATGGGAGTTGAATGATAAGGTATCTGGCATTATACCGAGTGCATGACTAGCTTGATTGGACATTCCACACAAATCTTGTACTTGACTCGTACTTGACATGACATGAATTGCGTGACCCGAAAAAGGGTAATTACTTGCTTGCTTGATACATGATAGCCAAAGTTCTTGACATGACTTGCTAAAAAGTACTTGCTTGAATATCTTGTTATCTTTTCTTGAAAGCTCATGACTAGTTCATCTTGCTGTCTTATTGATAAATTCTCTCTCTATCTTGTCGTTTTATACGAGCATGCATAGCTACAGTACATACATGAAAGATGTAATTATTTAAACCCCTTGCTAGCGCTTGAGATATAATTTCCTACTGAGCGTTCGCTCACTCCGTGTGCTCCCTACTTTTCAGGTAATTCCGACGACGAGGGAAGTCAATCGGATGGGAATGGTCAAGAGTGAAAGAGCTAGAGCTTTTCCAAATGTCATCTAGTCTTTTTCCTATTTTTCTTGAGTCAACTATGTACTTTTCCTTTTTAATTGAATAGAGTATTGGATTTGTAATAGTCTATCCATTATGAAATAAAGGATTGGGTTGTCTCTCTATTTTGCGCATCTCTGTTTTGGTGTCGAATACACTACTACTCTGATTGACATGATTGATATAAACTCGTCGCGCACCTCCGGGTATCTTCCGCGCTCGGGGCGTGACAGTTTTTGTGGTATCAGAGCCTAGGGTATTCAATTCCTAGGAAAACCCAAGTCCAAGGATAAGTTTTAACCTTCAACCAGTGAGATTGGGTAGAACCAAGGGTTAAAGTTAACATAGTATATGAGTCTTTAAATACAAGCACATATTAATCTAGTTATTGTAATTGTAGGATAATGGCTGCCGAACGTGCTCAATGGCGCAACATGCAGCGTACCCTTCAAGGCATGACTCAAGTGCTGCAACAAGTAGCACAAGGAGGTGGACAACGAGCAGGAAGTCTCCACCAGACTTTCAAGAACATGAACCCACCCAAGTTCACGGGTTCTACTGATCCAGATGACGCTGAACACTGGATTAGGGAGATAGAACGTATATTCCGTGTTATGCAATGCACGGATCAGGATAAAGTTTTATTAGCTACTTTTCAGTTAGAAAGGGATGCTAGATGCTGGTGGGAATCAATAGAGGCTACTATAAATCAAGATCAGGTTTCGTGGGAGGAATTCGTTGAACACTTCAACGCAAAATATTTCTCGGACCGAGTTCAGGAAAAGAAGGCTGCAGAATTTGCTGCATTAAAACAACGATCCTTGTCAGTGGCCGAGTATGAGGCCCAATTCTCTAGATTGTCTCGGTATGCCAAGCATCTAGTTAGCACCGAGAAAATGAAAGCTAGGAGGTTTCTTAATGGGCTCAGGCCCCAAGCTATTACTCAACTGGCGCCGATGGACATTCAAGTCTACTCGGAGATAGTACGCCGAGCTCAACTATTAGAAGATGCCACGGAACTGTCTGATAGGATTCGTGGTAAGGATAAGAAGGAACAAGTTACAGGTTCGGGTTCCTTTAAACCCAACTTCAAGAAGAGGCCTAGCAATGGAGGTATTCCCTCGCAAGAGCAAAAGTTCAAGAAGACCAAGCCCTTCTCTATCACCACTACCTCTCCAAATACAGTGTGCAAACATTGTGATAAAGCGGGTCATAGAGCAGAAGAATGCTGGAGGAAACTAGGAGCATGTCTCCGTTGTGGGAGTCGTGAGCATCGGATTCCCGATTGCCCACTACTAAATAATCAAGCCGATGACGGAAAACGCCCAGTAACCAAGAATGCTCGTCTTCATGCAATCAAGGAAACCGAGCAAGAAGAAGAAGGCGGCTTAGTGGAAGGTACATTGAAAGTTTGTTCCAGGAATGCATATGTCTTAATTGATACTGGTGCATCGCATTCTATTGTTTCTAAGAAGTTTGCTGACCCATTACCCCTAGAACCGGAATGGATAAAGTTAGTTTTGTCTACTCCTCTGGATGATGAGACTGATATTACACATCATTACCAAAACTGCGAAGTATTGGTTCAGGGTAGAAATCTCCCTATTGATCTCATATGTTTAGATCTGAAAGAGTATGATGTTATACTAGGGGCAGATTGGTTATCCAAGTATCAGGCAACGGTTGATTGCCGCAATAGTAAGGTTACATTCAAGGAATTTCCAGAACTAATATTTACTAGCCCCAAGAGTCGGAGCAAATCCCCTATTATTTCAGCTCTCCGAGCTAGCAAGCTCATCAGGAAAGGATGTGCATCTTTCCTCGCATTTGTCACAGTTAAAGAAGCTAAGGAGATTAAGCTAGAAGACATTCCAGTAGTGCAAGAATTTCCGGACGTGTTTCCGGAAGATTTACCGGGATTACCCCCGCAAAGAGAAGTGGCCTTCACCATTAACTTAGTCCCTGGTGCTGGTCCGATTTCAAAGGCACCTTATAGGATGTCACCTGCTGAACTCAAGGAGTTAAAGGAGCAATTGATGGAACTAATTAAGAAAGGATTCATTAGACCAAGTACTTCCCCGTGGGGAGCGCCTGTACTATTTGTAAAGAAGAAAGACGGATCCATGAGGTTATGCGTCGACTATCGACAATTGAATCATCTCACTATCAAGAACAAGTATCCACTGCCAAGAATCGATGAATTGTTTGATCAAATTTCAGGATCCATGTACTTTTCCAAAATTGATCTTAGGTCCGGATATCACCAACTAAGAATCAAGGACGAGGATATTCATAAACCGCATTCAGAAGCAGGTATGGCCATTATGAATTTGTTGTTATGCCTTTCGGACTAACAAATGCCCCTGCTGCCTTTATGCAGTTAATGAATAGTATATTCAGGCCTTATTTAGATCAATTCGTGGTGGTCTTTATTGATGATATATTGATTTATTCCAAGACCAAGGAAGAGCATGAGGAACATTTGAGGATTGCATTACAAATATTAAGGACAAACCAATTATATGCAAAACTTAGCAAGTGTGAATTCTGGCTTGAAGAAGTGACTTTTCTCGGACATGTTATATCAAAGGATGGCTTGTCTGTAGACCCATCAAAGGTTGAAGCTGTAAGGAACTGGGAAAGACCGACCAATGCTAGCGAGATCCGAAGTTTCTTAGGTCTTGCCGGCTATTACAGGCGATTCATCAAGGATTTCTCAAAAATCGCCGTGCCACTTACGAGGTTAACTCGCAAGGAGATCCGTTATGAATGGGATGAGGAATGTGAAAGAAGCTTCCAAACTCTCAAGGATCATCTTACTACAGCTCCTATCTTAGCATTGCCAATTGAAGGAGAAAAGTTCGAGGTATACACTGATGCTTCTGGCATTGGCCTCGGGTGTGTTCTAATGCAACAAGGGAAGGTTATAGCCTACTCTTCTCGTCAATTAAAGAAGCATGAAGAGAACTACCCCGTCCATGACTTAGAATTGGCCGCGGTAGTATTTGCACTCAAAATATGGAGACATTATCTTTATGGAGTACAGTTTACTGTATACTCCGATCACAAGAGTCTCAAATATCTTTTCTCACAGAAGGAACTAAATATGAGGCAAAGACGATGGCTGGAATATCTCAAGGACTTCGACTTCAATATACAATATCATCCCGGAAAGGGTAATCATGTAGCAGATGCCCTTAGTCGAAAGCCGAGAGCACTGTTAGCCAATTGTCTGATTCAAGAATGGAAATTGCTGGAACAATTCTCTGAACTCAATATAAGCATGGACACGGACCCTAGATGTGTCACATTATCTCATGTAAGCATACAGTCAGATTTATTGTCTGAAATACAAGCACTTCAGAATGATGATCCTACATTAGTAGAAATCAAGGGCAGATTAGAAGGACAATCGGATTTCCAATTAGCTTCTGATGGAAGATTAATGTTCAAGAATAGAACTTGTATACCGGACTGCCCAGAATTGAAGAAGAAGGTCTTAGATGAAGCTCATAGGTCAAGGTATACGATTCATCCTGGATCTACCAAGATGTACCAAGATGTGAAAAGAAATTTTTGGTGGCCCAACATGAAAAGGGAAATAGCAGACTATGTATCACGTTGTCTCACATGCCAACAGGTCAAGGCAGAACACCAAAAGCCTGCTGGAAAATTACATCCTCTAGATATCCCTAAATGGAAGTGGGAGGATATTGGTATGGATTTCATCATGGGTTTATCTAAATCAAAAAGAGGACATGATGGAATATGGGTTATCATTGACCGATTGACTAAATCAGCGCATTTCTTGCCAATCAAGAGTCGATGGTCAGTTGATGTCTTAGCTGCACTATACATCAAGGAAATAGTCAGATTACATGGTATTCCTGTTTCAATCGTGTCTGACAGAGATCCCCGTTTTACTTCTCATTTTTGGAAGGGACTACAACATTCGTTGGGGACGAGACTTAACTTTAGTACAGCTTTTCATCCTCAAACGGATGGTCAGACCGAGAGAACCAATCAAGTAGTCGAGATATGCTAAGAGCATGCATTACTGATTTTGGTGGGAACTGGCATGATCACTTGCCTCTGGTCGAATTTGCATACAATAATAGCTACCAGGCAAGTATACAACTGGCACCTTTTGAAGCCTTATACGGAAGGAGTTGTCGATCACCCTTATGCTGGGACGAAGTTGGAGAGAAACAACTGTTAGGTCCAGAAATGGTAAGGGACACTACCGAGAAGATACAATTGATCAAAGAAAGACTGCAAGTTGCTCAGTCTAGACAAAAGGCTTATGCTGACACAAGAAGAAGAGATCTTGAATTCCAAGTTGGAGATCATGTATTTCTCAAGATATCGCCTGGACGTGGAATACGAAGATTTGGTGTTAAGGGCAAGCTTACACCAAGATTTATCGGACCTTTTGAGATACTAGAAAGAGTTGGCGAGGTTGCTTATCACATCGCATTGCCACCTCAACTGTCCGGAGTACATGATGTGTTCCACATATCTATGTTAAAGAAGTATGTTCATGACCCATCACATATTATTGAGTATGGAGACCAAGTGATCCAGAAAGATTTCACATATGAGCAGAAGCCCATACGAATACTAGATCGAGAAGTACGAACCCTAAGGAATAAGGTTATTCCCATGCTAAAAGTACAATGGAATAAGAATTCAGAACATGAAGCTACATGGGAGACCGAAAAATCTATGATGAAGCGAATTCCAGACTTATTTTAGAAGGTATATACTCTACACTCTCCATATGTAAATGTATGATATGGAATTTGGGGACCAAATTCTTTTTAAGTGGGGGAGGGTGTAGCAACCCTGATAAATTTAAAAGGAATAAATAAATCAAAATAGATTAAAAGATTTAGTAAATAAATGAAAGAGCTTGGAATAAAAATAATTAAACCCTGATGAAAATAACGCCTCAGATATAGGCGCTACTTTACAATAAAACGCCCTTACCTAAGGCGTGTTTTGAAGAAAGGACGCCCACACGTCAAGGCGTCAAATTTCAAACGACCAAAATAAATAAAAAGGGCAGGTTAGCGTAACGTCCCTTGCGTGGACGCGTTTCAACAATAAACGACGCTTGACAAGGCGTCAATTTAAATTCGACGCCCTGACCTAGGTCGCTAATTCAGTTTGAGTTTCGTTCGACCCAGGAGTCTATCCAGGGTAAGTTGATAACTATGAGAAAGAGTTCGAATGTAGTAATAACTCTATATGGAAGTATTACTTCCAATCGAACACTAACCTTATTAGGATTTCCAATATCTTATAAATAACCTTCTGCTTGAACCGAGAACGCTATTTGGCGTTCGGAGTTTTCTAAGGTATGCGAAGAACAGCAGGTTCTTCTTCTTCCTTCTTCCTTATATTGTGTTCGATCAACGCATGAAGAACTAATGATTCTTCATACTCTTCTCTGCTTACAGGTTGAGAAGCTCCGGTGAAGGACTAGGTAACGTTCTTCTACTTTCTCCTCTGTTACGTACGATGAAGAAACTAAGGTATATAGTTTCTTTTTCTTTTATAGGATCTGCAGACGGTTGACAGGGAAGGGCGGGGAATTCCTCGTCAACCAACATCTTCTACATCTTCCCAAGCTCATCTGTTGCCAAGGGAAGCATATATCTTACTTGGCTATCAGTACGTCAGAAAACTCTGTTTATAAACAGAGTATCATTTTTCCCAGAACCTGCATCCGTTCAAATCTTTGTCAAGGTAGGTTTTCTCAAGCAACGTAGCCCAAACAAATTAAATTCATAGTAACACATCATGCATGTCATGTATGTAAGTTTCCTGATGGTTTCTACACGTTTCTGTAATATTTTTGCAAGAGACGCCCGTGTCCAGGGCGCTACTTTAAAGAAACGACCTGCACTAGGTCGTCAATTTCAGATTTGACGCCCTGCCCTGTAGGCGTTAATCTCATGAAAATCACATGTAATTAATAATTGATCCACGTTAAAAATTCAATAGATATGAAATATCCAATCTAATATATATTGCATGACTCGACCTGTGAATTCCTGCTAATTTTCTGTCATGATCATGTCTCTTGTCTCTTGGAATTTTATTTCCTGAAATATTGTAAATTCTTGAATTCACGACCCTGTATAGGTCGTCTCTCACTTGACTAACGCCCCTGTTCAGGACGTGAATTGAAAAGTAACGCCCCTGTCCAGGGCGTGTTTTGATAAATTTCTGAAAATATATATTCTGTAAAAATAGAAGTAAAGAATGGACGACCACTGTATACGTCGTCAAATTGTAAATAAACGCCCTTCACCAAGGCGCGTTTTTGGTAAAATACTGAAATATTGAAATCTTGCAAAAATGTAAAATAGATAAACGCCCTTATCTAAGGCGTTAATTACTTGAGTAGTGACTTTACTTAAGTCATTATTTTCCTGTAAAAATGTTTTTACCTGTTTCTGATAACCGATGGTTTCAGTATATCTATATATATGTATATCGGCACTATATCTCCACTCCGTGAGTATAGTCCCACGTTTCATGATGTTTTATCGATCACCCTCAATTCTCATTGACATACAAGCTCTCCATTGGACATTCCGTTCCTTTGGACTAGCGAGTTAGTCATAGAGACCTCCGTAAGACTCCTCGTACCTTGGATTCCCTCAAGGTCGACTGAGCTGGTTGTACCCTAAAAACCCATTACACTATTGAATGCCATGTCACTCTAAAGAAACATGGTATACCGGCCCTTATGATATGCAAAGAGTATATCATGAGAATTCTTAATGGGATGATGATATCATGCCATTTGTTGATGTTCTTGTGGACCTCAATTCTATAATAAGAATGAGGGTATCTTACCTTTGATATACTGTTCATGTGGACCTCAATTCTATATAAAGAATGTCCATACTTGTCATGGTACCCGAGTTAAGGGAACCTAATTCCACCTAGTTTCATCGTTCATCGTGATTGTACCGTTGTTATCGCCTATCTATGTCCAATGTCGTATTTTTGGACTCCATTCTCTCAAAGTTATCCTACGTGTCTACAAGCTTAAATTGTTGAAATTCCATATTGGCTATATATATATACAAGAGTGGATGTCAAATATACATGATAAATGCCTGCGCATATAGGGCCCGATCTGGTCCTGGGAGGAGCACCCGAAAGTACTTGTGCCCATGGGAGTTGAATGATAAGGTATCTGGCATTATACCGAGTGCATGACTAGCTTGATTGGACATTCCACACAAATCTTGTACTTGACTCGTACTTGACATGACATGAATTGCGTGACCCGAAAAGGGTAATTACTTGCTTGCTTGATACATGATAGCCAAAGTTCTTGACATGACTTGCTAAAAAGTACTTGCTTGAATATCTTGTTATCTTTTCTTGAAAGCTCATGACTAGTTCATCTTGCTGTCTTATTGATAAATTCTCTCTCTATCTTGTCGTTTCATACGAGCATGCATAGCTACAGTACATACATGAAAGATGTAATTATTTAAACCCCTTGCTAGCGCTTGAGATATAATTTCCTACTGAGCGTTCGCTCACTCCGTGTGTTCCCTACTTTTCAGGTAATTCCGACGACGAGGGAAGTCAATTGGATGGGAATGGTCAAGAGTGAAAGAGCTAGAGCTTTTCCAAGTGTCATCTAGTCTTTTTCTTATTTTTCTTGAGTCAACTATGTACTTTTCCTTTTTAATTGAATAGAGTATTGGATTTGTAATAGTCTATCCATTATGAAATAAAGGATTGGGTTGTCTCTCTATTTTACGCGTCTCTGTTTTGGTGTCGAATACACTACTACTCTGATTGACATGATTGATATAAACTCATCGCGCACCTCCGGGTATCTTCCGCGCTCGGGGCGTGACAGGTTGAATGCAAGACGGCGGACAAGAAAACATGGGATGAATGGTGCCTCTTCTTCAACACTCTACCAATAGATAAGTTCATCATGCGACCAAGGATCCTTCGAAGCACTCTTCTTAGAATACCGCGGCGTCAAGGCTTGGACCTCCAGCTAGTGGGGAATACCACCATGGCGATCTACAACCCGCACCTGTGCCACCAAGGATAAGAAATTGAATGTGCCTTGATTTTCTTTTGTTCATGCGAGAAGTTGTTTGTTATTAACAATCAAAGTTGGAATCTTTAATCTTGCTTGAATGAGATGATATTGTTTTAACTGAACGGATGTGAGTTTTGTGGTTTGAATGGCCAGAGTGATGTGAAGAGGCAGAGCCTCTGGAGGATGTAACGGATGGGCGGTGGGCCGCTGTAAAGAAACGACGGCCTGACGATGGGCCGTCAAAAAGAAAGCATTATCAACCCTGCTCTCTGAAGCAAGTAACGGATGGGAGATGGGCCGTTATATATAAACGACGGTATAGGCCAGGCTGTCAGAGGGACGATGTTTGATGAAATAAAAAGCCCCATGCCTGAAGGAAGTGACGGTCGAAGGGAGACCGTTACATCCATGTAGCGGTCTGGAATTGATGTGTTACTGCCTTTGACCTGCATTTTTGTGAATTATCACTTTGGACTTGTCCTGCTGCCTGTACACACTCAAACGTGAAACAAGTTAGATCTGTTCTTAGACTCAACCCCTTGCCTTGAAGTAAGTTAGATAATGACCGTTTCTTCATATTTGGTCAAGGGGTGGAGCCTTATTAAATAGGCGGAAAAGCATAATGAAAATGCAATGCATGCTATGCACATGATGGAGTTTTTTGAAAACATCTAATTTTTTCGTGGGATTTTCGCAGATATTTGGTTTTTTTGGATTTTGGAAATATTTGGTGTTTTTGGATTTTTTTGAAAATATTTGATGTTTTTGGATTTTGAACAATATGTGATGTTTTTGGATTTTGAAAATATTTGATGTTTTTGGATTTTGAAAATATTTGATGTTTTTGGATTTTGAAAATATTTGATGTTTTTGGATTTTGAAAACCAGTGCCTGCCCAGTAACACGATCCCTTCCTTGTTCAGAATCAGAAGTCCCGAGGTTGGTGTGTAATACGGGTGACAATCCCTGGCCAAGGCCCACTTCTCATGACGGTGTTTTTAACAAGGCCATACCCAAGGTACTAATCTTGGTCCTGAAAGAAAAAAAAGGAACATGGAGGTAAGCTTAGGCCAGATATGGAAGTTTTTAGGACTTGAATTCTTTCACCGTACAACCGTGTTAGAGATTTGGTCTGTTGCGCCGGGGCTTTGTGTCTGTCATCGAACCTTCGTCCACTCTAGGCACGCATTCGACCGGGCTCATGACGTCCCGCGGGGAACTATGCTGCCACTCTTGTCATGCCTAGTTTTTCCGTTTTTGCATTCTTGGAGTTTTGGAATAGTAAACTTATGAGATGATGCTTTTGATTACCCTTTTTCTTTTCCTTTCGTTTCTTGTGGCGTCAGGTCATAACGGACTTGCCCCTATTTGAGACCTCCTCTCGTTAGGGTGTTTGGATTAGTTGTCGCCTCCTTATTCACTTCTTGCCCCTAGATTTAGCCGAAGGATGAAGCGGGCAGGGACTTCGATTTTCCCCTAAAGCATGGCCGAGGAAAAACGGTGTCTTTTAGAATCAGAAAACCCGACCAGGGATGTCGTGTAGTGTGTGATTGCCTTACTCGGGACCCTTCTTAGTGAAACGGGAAGGAGCATCCTGCTGCCGGGGAAGCACGTGGCTTAGACTCTAAGGAAAGAAACGCTTAAGATACAACCCATTCCACGGGTGAGAGAGCTCCTCACCTTCCGCATTTATTAAACGATAAGCATTCCCTGGATAAGCTTCTTTTACGACAAACGGTCCTTAATTAGGTTGTAATTTAGACCTTGGACCTGCAGACCGAATGAATTTGCGTTTCAAAACCATATCACCTTTTTGAAATTTACGTTCGATTACCTTCTTTTGAAAATAACGCGAAACCCTCTTTTGATAAACGGATATGTGATCGGCCACGTTCATCCTCTTCTCATCTAAGGTTCCAACTGAACCAACAATGCCTCTCGACGTTCATCGAGATTAAGTTCTTTATCAAGCTGCACTCTAAGTGAAGGGATCAAGATCTCATATGGGAGCACCGCCTCCATCTCATAGGTAAGAGAATAGGGAGTTTGTCCCGTAGGGGTACAGACGGAAGTGTGGTAAGCCCACAGAGCTTCTACTAATCTTTCTGGCCAATCGGAGAACTTATGAGCTTCACATGTTTTCTTGATGATTTTAAGAAGGGTTTTATTAGTGGCCTCGGCTTGCCCGTTGCCTTGAGGATAATATGGAGATGAATGATGCAATGCAATATTGAACTTCTTACAGAGCTCCTTAAGCTCTTGGGAGATGAACTGGGGTCCGTTGTCGGTGATGATGCTGCTTGGCACTCCGAACCGCGAGATAATATTCTTCATGATAAAGCGGCACACCGTTGTAGCTTTGATTTCTGCGTACGCCTCGGCTTCGGCCCATTTGGTGAAGTACTCAATGGCGGTAAGGATAAAGGACTTCTGCTTGATCTGAGAATTAGGATCACCGAGCGGGCCGACAACGTCGAAAGCCCACATAGAGAATGGCCAAGGAGCAGTCATAGGATGGAGAGATGAAGCAGGAGCATGAATTTTATCAGCATGGAGTTGGCATTTAAGACACCTCCGGACATAGAGGGAGCAATCTTCCTCTAGAGTGGGCCAATAGTAGCCCTGCCTAAGGATCTTCTTTGCTAGAGCCTGGCCATTGACATGACCCCCACACTCACTAGAATGGGCTGCTTCAGCCACCTTCCAAGCTTCTACATCATCTAAGCATCTCATGAGCATTCCATTAGTAGCGCGCCTGTACAGTTCTCCTGCAATAACGGTGTACCTTGCGACGGCTCTTCTGATTGACTTGCGTTGCTCAGCTGTTGCCCCTTCTGGGAATGACCCCTCTTTGTAAAACAACTCGATTTCATGATACCAAGGTAATTTCTCTTCGTCCAGAATCTCTTCTAGCTCTGCTAGCGAAACTTCCTTGAGATCTTCCTTCTCAGCCTTCGCCTCTACGGACTTCCTAAGGTTAAGGTACCAAGGATCCTGAAGAGAGGGTGCGTCCAATCTCTGGACGATGATAGTCTCAGTATTCCGACTGAGAGGGAAGGATAAAGAGGAAGCAAGAGATGCCAGAGCATCAGCTAAAATGTTCTGAGAACGGGGAGTGTGAATGTAGATCAGCTTACGAAATTGCCTAGCGAGAAGCGTGACCAAATCTTGATAAGGCTTGAGCTTGGGGTCACGAGTACGGTAAGTGGACAAAACTTGCCGTAGGACGAGCTGAGAGTCTCCTATGATGTTCAAATAGCGCGCACCTAAGAGGTAGGCGTGTTTCAAGCCGGCCAGGAGAGCCTCATACTCAGCGATGTTGTTGGTAGCAGGAAACCGAAGTTGATAAGCAAAGGGAATGGTTACCCCCTCCGGGGTAAGCAGAACAGCACCGATCCCTCAGCCTTGAGAGTTGAGTGCACCGTCGAAGTGCAGAGACCAGAAGGAGTGATGAGAGATAACAGAAAGATGCTCATCAGGGAAATCGTCCTGAATAGAATCGGTGTGAGGGATAGGGAGATGGGCGAGATGCTCAGCAATAGCATATCCTTTGACTGTCTTCTGAACAACAAAGGTGATGTCGAACTGAGAGAGGAAGCTCTGCCAGCGAGCTAACCTACTAGAAAGGACGGGCTTTTCTAAGAGATAACGGATCGGGTCCATTCTAGAGATCAACCTAACTGGGTGGGCAAGGAAGTAGTGTTTAAGCTTCTGAGCTATCCACACTAAGGCGGCACAAGTCTTCTCCATAGCGGTGTACTTGGATTTAGCTGGATTAAACAACCGAGAAAGGTAGTATGCAGCCTGCTCTTTCCCTTCATCATCTACTTGTGCTAAAACCGCCCCTAGGGAGTTCTCAATAACCGAGATGTATAGGATTAGGGGTTTCCCAGGGACAGGAGGTTGCATAACCGGGGGATTGGATAGATATTCTTTGAGGTCCTCATAGGTCTTCTGACAATCTTCATTCCATTCAAACTTGACCCCCGCCTTAAGCAATTCATAAAACGGACGGCACCTTTGAGAATGCTGGGATATGAATCTTCTGATAAATTGCAGTCTACCAATCAATCCACGAAGTTCCGTAATGTTCTTTGGCGGAGGCATGTCCATGATGGCCTGTGCTTTATTAGGATCAATCTGGATCCCCTGTTTGCTTACTATGAACCCTAGCAGCTTTCCTGAGGAGACTCCGAATACACACTTCTTCGGATTCATCTTGAGTTTGTACTCCCTGGCTCTCTGCAGCACCTTAGCCAGGATAGAGGGGTGTTCTTCCTTAGTTCTTGACTTCACCAGGATGTCATCCACGTAAGCTTCCACATAGATGTGCATCATGTCATGGAAGATGGCCATCATCGCCCTTTGATAGGTGGCACCTGCGTTCTTTAGACCAAATGGCATAACCACCTGCGAGACGGATCTGATTATAGCCCGAGTACCCATTCATGAATGATAGAGCTTCATACCCAACTGTATTATCCACTAGGACGTCTATATGGGGTAGCGGGAAATCATCTTTGGGACATGCTTTGTTAAGATCCCTGAAGTCAATGCATATGCGCACTTTTCCATCTTTCTTAAGAACAGGGACTATATTTGCCACCCACTGAGGATATAAAACTACTCTGATGAATCTAGCTTTGTATAGTTTGTCGACCTCTTCTTTGATCCTCAAGGCCATGTGGGGGTGAAATCTTCTTGACCTTTGTTTCACAGGTGTTACCCCTGGCTTAAGCACGAGTCGATGTTCCACTAAAGAGGGGTCAAGACCTGGCATGTTCTCGTAAGACCAGGCGAAGGAATCGCTATACTCCCTTAGAACCTTAATCAATTCCTCTTCTACTTGGGAAGGGAGATTAGCAGCAATCATGATGGGCCTTGGGTCTTCTTCAGTTCCTAGATTGATCTCCTTTGTAGGTTCATCCACCGATGACGACGGCTCATCGAATCTTTTCAATCCTTGTGTGTATAAGTCGGCGGTGTCATCTACATCGCTGTCCTCATCAATTGGATCCTTCCCATCCAAGATCTCGTAGACGCCTAATCTGTCATCGCTCCATACGCCTTCTATTTCCTCTTCATCTTCATTTACAATTACCGTAGCAACAAATTCCGGGCACTTCAAAAGAGCATGGCAACGCTGAGCTAAATCTTGCAAGAATCTATCAGGAACAGACCGGGAAGGATGCGCCAGCGAGTGCGGCCCAGCAGAGGAAGGGTTAGACGGCCTGGAACAAGACCCTACTTCTCTAGATCTAACTGACTCTACTTCCCTAGACTCGACGGACCCTAATCCTAACCTAGGGGACAGAAGACCTAGTGGAAGGGAAGGCACAGGGGACTCGTGCCCCGGGGAGGAGGATGGCGACTGGATAGCATAATCTTCCACTGAAATCTCCGTTTCAAATTTGACATTTTTTTTTGGAGATCAGCGGAGACTACACAGCAAGATGGAGGAGGTGGGAGCTGCATAGGGAATAGCTCGGGGAAAATGCAGTCGAAGAAAGGATCGGAAGAAGAGAACCACATCTCGTGGAGTTGGGCGTTAGGAGGAGGAGGAGTGAAAAGAGTGGATAGATCGATGGGTGGGCACTTCCCGCAAGCACAAGGAACAAATAGAATCTCGGGTGGATCAATGAAAGACGGATTAATTATGATGGGAGGAAGGCGGGGTATGAAGTCCCCTCGCTGGAAAATAGATTGGAGGCGTGAGGGAGACCAAGAAAAGGCAATTGGAGAGCTCCCCTCCTTCTGTAAATTAGCACTAGGCTGATTCTTCGGCCTCCATTGCACAAGCCGAACCTCTTGCTTCTTCTGACATTCTTCCTCATGAAAGAGCCCCTGCAAGGCCTGACCATAGTCGAGCATATCATTATCTGACCCTCCCGGTAATGGGGACGGATTGGTAATCGGACAGACTGTATCTTTTTCTAGCTGGACCTATTTTGAAGCCAATGTGCCGGGCTGGATAGGCCCTCGGACAAAATGTTGACGATAATCCCAGGTGAGTGGCCCAGAATCACCCATCGTTGATAATGCTGTCTCCTTGTAGCCGAGACCTCTCCTGCCCATTTTTCTTCCCTTGGGTATGGGCTTGGTCATTCCTTGTAATTGCACACCGAGGCCTCTCCCCGGTTGATAGCCCAATTTCAGTATGATGTTCCAACCCTTGGAATCTTGAATCTGCGGCTTCACTTCGATGTTGACTGGAGTAGCGGCGGGCTTAGGAGATGCATACGCCCAGGGGAAGTTCAAGTCCAACACTGATATAACGGGCCGGCTGCTTGGCCAAAGCGTGGGAAGAACCTGCTCCGATATGGCCTTAACTGTCTGCACCGCGGACAAGCTTTTAACTTTGACGACCCTCCCTGGGAAGGGGAATTTGACGCACTGATGTGCGGTGGAAGGCACGGCACCGAGCGTGTCAATCCACGGACGACCCAGGATAGCCTTGAACATAGGGTCAATATCGAGCACATAAAATTCCACGGCCATTGTAAGGGGCCCGAGCTCTGCCTGAATGGTGATCACCCCGTGACACGCTCGTCTCGAGTTGTCATATGCTGCTATAGTGGTGGGGGTAGGTCGTAATAACTCTTCAGATATGTTGCATGCTCGGAGGGTGCTAAGTGGACAAACATTAATTGAAGCCCATGTGTCAACCAGCGCTGCTTCAATGCTGACCTTGTTCAGAGTGATTGTAATGCAGAGCGGCATTTGCCGAGCTTCTGGAGGCGCTAGCTCAGTTTCTGAAAATGTAATTTCTGGCCCTTTGGAGATGGTTGCTAGTGCGGTCGGTAAGCTATCAACTGCCATATCTTCACTGACCATTACCTTCTGTAAAAAGTCTCTTAGCGCATCCTGATGAAGGGTAGACCTTTTGATCAGTTCCAGCACAGATATTTTAGCGGGCACCCAGTCTAGATGATGTAACAAGTCATACTGAGTACCTGGCAGCGGTTCAGTTTCTTCTTGCTCGGCCGTTGGCTGGGAGGACTGGGGATTAGAAGTAGTGGGGTAATTCCGATGGAACATCTTTCCGCTCCTCAGAGCACAATTCGCTGCCGCATCTGAAGATAGTATGATGGGCCCTGCGGGGTGGATGAATGTAATAGGTGGTGCGGGGGAGACGGTTTGGTGAAGCGTAAGGTTGGTGGTGGCAGTGGCTGATGAGCGGATGATGGGCGAAGGGTTGGTGGAAGGCAGGGAGGTGATGCCTGTCGACGCGGGTGGAGGGACGGCTAGCGGCAGGGTAAGGATGGGTGAAGGGATGGATGGTGGTGTGATGACGGTGACGGGGTTAGGTGGTGGAGAGTATGATGGAACGGCGGGTGGTAAGGAATTTGCTGAAGCGGGTGTAATTGGGAGGATGAATGGAGGGGATGCTGGGTGCGCAGGAAGGATGAAGGAGGGAGTGAGGGGATTATGGTGGTTATGGTGGAGGGCCATGACTTGTGGTGCGGCACTGTCATCATCAAAAGACCACCCGTCATTGGGGGTAGGTGGTTGGACCACGTTTACTTGTGCTGGTGCTGGCGGCTGCTGCTGAGGAGTTGGGGGATGATTCGGCATCGGATTCTGATGGATGCCCAGGTCCTGTGCTTGCTGCGGTTGCTGTTGTGGTGGCTGCTGCGGCTGCGGTGCCTGTTGCTGCTGCACTTGCGGCCTCGGCTGCTGCCCTCTTTTCTCCTTGATCTCAACAATGGCCCGATGCATTGCGGCCCAGTCTATCCTTTGCCCTTCATGGAGATCATATACCAGGTCCCGGAACTGAAAACATCCTTCTATGGTATGGCCTGGCTGCCTATGGAACATACAATACTTAGTCTGATCCACGGCTGGGTTCCAAGTAGGCCGTTCTGGAGGAAGTTGGATAGCATTCACTGACATGAGGGCGGAGAAGATACTTGTAAGTGTCTCCAGCAATGGAGGGTACTGGGCTCTCCTGGGAGCCGGGCGCTTGCTGTTGGGATTGCTGTTATAGCCGTTAGGTGGAGGGACATTGTGGTATTGCGGGGGTGGTGGTTGTTGTGGATTGGGGAAGGCATTTTGTGGAGTGACAAAGGTAGGTGGAGGGTTTTGTGGGGTTGCCTGGAAGTTTTATGGAGCGGGGTTCTGGGAATTGCGAGGGTTTTGGGGGAAGCGGAATGGTGCGGACTGGAACGAGAAGGCTACGGCTTGCACTTGTTCATTTGTTTGGACCCCCTCGGTAACCGGCCCTTATGGCTTATTATGGTACTTGGGCTTTTGATTTTCAAAGAGGGAATGGATTGGGGAGTCCTTGAATTGAGTTTGGATGAAGCGCGCCCGGCTGTAGAGCTGATGCATGTTGGCTATGTCGTTCATTGCCAGGATGTTCCGGAAGGTTGGAGTAGCATTTGAAATCAACAGCTTGACCTTCTCTTCCTCCGGGATGTGTCCAGGCACTCTAGCGGCCATCTGTCTCCACCTGTCTGCATAAGTGGCAAACTCCTCGTCTGATTTCATTTTCTCAGCCACCAGATCTGTGAACGAGTATTATGGGCCGACCCTGTCCTGGAACCGCTGGATAAACTTGTCCTTGACTACCTTGAAACTCTCAGCCTCTTCCAGTGGTAGAGAATAGAACCATTCCAGAGCAACACCATCTAAAGATCGGCGGAATAAATACGCCATGAGGCGATCATCATACTGGAATTGCGCCGATTCAAATAGAAAATCCCTCACATGAATAAAGGGATTGCTGTTCCCGTCGTACTTGCGGTAGTTGGGGAGCTCTGATTGAGGAGGGAATCGGATATTCTGGAAGCTTGGAACAGGAATATCGGCCAAAGATTGTGGGCCAACCCGCTTCTGGAGGAAATCGAGTTGCTGCTGCATGGCGGCCCACTTGTCGAGCAAGTCCTGCTCTCGGGAGGGAGCAGGGGCGGCGAAAGATGCTGATTGAATGTGAGGAGAAGATGGAACGGTTGTGACAGAAGGTGGAAGCCCATAGGCAGGAGTGGAGGGATAAATAGTAGAGATGGGGGGCCCATAAGAAGGATATTGGACCTGAGATTGGCCCAGATTAGCAGGAGCTTGGGCCACCCCTTGCTGAGAGCGTAAGAAGTCAGAAGTGCCCATGAGAACTTGCGGAGCTACCGGAGCAGATATGTGATGATCCATTTGGACAAAAGAAGGGATAGGCGACTTTCCCTTATCGAAAGATTGTTGGGCCGAATTGGAAGACTGGCCCGTTTCCATGCCCGTGAAAGTGATGGTCCGTGGTTGGACTGGAGTAAGATCAATTGGAATGGGCTGAGCGGGGAGCCCACCAGTGGAAGGGTTGGATTGATTTTGGATGATGGTAGAAGGAGATGCGTTGGACCCTTGCATGGTCTGATAAAGAACTTGGAGTTGGGCCGGATCCAATTGGGCCATCATCTGAAGGACGGAGCCCGCGGAAGGAGTGGAGAAAGAAGGGGTAGCTTGACCACCTTCCATAGAAGTGGGGGATGGAAGAGGGGTAGTCCCCTCCCCGGAGGAAAAGGTAACAACCCTAGGAGGGTTCTCAAGGAGTTCTTGAGGAATGGAGTCCTCTTGGGAGCGGGAAGGATTAAAGGATGCCATGGTGGACTCGAAAAGAGGATTGGAATAGAATGTGAAGAAGGAATCGATTTGAGGAGATGACTCGGATGGACGAAAATAACTCCACATGCAACGAACAACCTTGACAAAATGCAAAAGCAACCAACAAAAACACACAATAAGCAATCAAACTTAGGTGATTCTAACAAGATGCAAGTGATAAAAGATGAAGACACTCAAAGGCAACCAAGTTGTTTAGAATGATGCGACACAATTCTTGTGATTCCTCCTTCGGAACTTTAGTGGATTGATTAATATGTGCTCTCAACAATAGGTTCCTAGCAGGAGATGAGTATGAAACTTGGTTTGACTCTAAGTGTAATCACTCCTTCACTTATGCAACCCTAGACACGTGGTAGGAAAGGTACAACCGGCCCGGCGTCCGCGTGGGAATCCACGGCTCGCGGGGACTTATGGAGGTCCCTGCTATGATTTCTTGGTCAGCTCCAAGGAATATGGAGACGAGAGGTCCTCACAACAAGGTAGGAAAATGCAATCTAAGATATGACAAGATGAATGACCCTATGTGCACCGGAGTGCATGCAAAGTCTAGCCTAAAATCTAGCAATCAATGATGCACACAATGATATGAATATATGAACAAAACAAGGAGGAAGTCCAGTACCACCCAAGCAATAAATCACAGCAGAAACTACGGAAATAAATACACCTCGGATGCGTACCTGCCAGGAGTATGACGGTCGAAGATCCCTGCGTCAGAGTAAAATAACGGTCAAATACCCGACCGCCAGAAATGATATAACGCAGGGAGATGGGTCCGTCAAATGAGCCAGAGCCAAAAATCAGACAGAAACAACAGGAAAAACCCGTGGCAGCTCACACAGCAGAACCAAAGTGGTGGTCTGATGCCCCTGTGTCAGAGAACTGTAGCGCAGGGACACGGGGCCGTCGGAGCACCCAGAAAACTAGATTCAGCAGGAATAAGAGAGAAAATCAAGGGAAACCAAATAGGTAGATGATGGCAGGTTCAAATAGGAATCAAAAGCACGATTGGCACAAGTTGTCCCACCGTGATCGCCAAAAAATTATCTGTTGATTTTATTTTGCGTGTCTATCCTTTCTTCGGGGTTTTGAATGATGAAACGGCAAGCAAGTAATCAAAGATCCGCTCTTAACCTATGAACATGTGATCATGAACCTGGGCAATCAAAGCTAGCTCTAGCATGGGCATGCTATCTCACTCAAACTACGCTAAAGGAAAGGGAAAACACACGCCGGGGCGTGGAGCAAAAGAGTAAATAAAAACACACCACGGGGGGTGGAGCAAGCAAGAAAATAAAAGAGATATGAGATGAACGAGAAAGCTAATGCCCAAGACTAAGGAAAGATGTGATCGCCACCAAAGTAAAAACAAGCCAAAGACCTGTAAATACCTTGGAAATAGGTGGATGAAGCACCCGCCCACGAGAGAGAAAATCGAAGAGAACCTGCAAGTCAGCTAGAAATAACGGCCAGGACCCTGTGCGTTACTTGGAAAGTAACGGCCACTCGATAGACCGCCAGAAGAAGATGACGCGCCTTCACCAGACCGTCAGATAACCTGCAGTAGCAAAGTGTAGATTCTTTTAACTCCAACTCTTCCATCCGGCTAGAAGACTTGGGCCTCGTACTGGTGAACCTGTGAACCTGCCAAAGATGTAGAAGACAAGAATAAAACAACCCAAATTAGCCCTTTCAATAATATAGCATCAATTCTCAAAAGAACTTAAAGACATCAAAAGGAAAGGGGATTACCGAGGAGTTTTTAGTTTTTTAACCCCTCTGGGCGTTTTAAAAGATTAGGAGGATGTTTGGATGCTTAGAGAACAGTGAGAAAACGTGGAGAAAGAGGAGGGACAATGCTTTGATTGAGGAAAAACCAGGTAAGAACTTAAGTATGCAATGATGAACTTGAAAAGACCAAAACCAAAGTACTCCCTTGATTATGAGATGGATGAACGTGGGAAGCAGTTCCTCTTGGATGAAGATGACTCCTGAGTTTGGCAGCACTTCGTCGTGAATTTCAAAATCCTCCTCCCTTGGGCCATGAAGTCAAGGGTTCTATTTATAGACCCTCAAACTCTCAGGTCGAGCAGATGATAATTTAGCAAGATAAAGGGATAATTCTTGGCAAATCCTCGAAGATAATATAACCAAGAGTCCATATAAACAAACAGAAGGTCCTGAGGATCAGATTTGAAAGAGATATCGTCAATCCAAACCCTTATCTCGGCCACGGAGTAGCAGAGAAAAGGCCTGAACTGTCAGGACTCTCTGAAGGAAGTAACGGCTGCACGATAGACCGCCACTTGAAAATAACGCTCTAAGGAACATCCGTCACTATCAACCTTATCCCTAAAAGATAAGATCAACGGGAAGAAGACCCAACAAGTTGGACTCTTCAAGGAAGCAACGGCCAAGGCATAGGGCGTCAGAATGAAACAACGGCTGCACGACAGACCGTTATTATCAACGTGTAATCAAAAGGATAAGCTTGAAAACGAGGCCTTAAGCCTTAGGACTCTTCAAAGAGTAACGGTCCAGGACCCATCCGTCAGAATGAAACAACGCGCCTAGGACCGACCGTTATTATCATTAAGGTTCAAAAATGAAATGAGGGATCTTGCTAAGATTCATCCAATGAAACGCCACTAGGAGCCATGTCCGATCAAAGAGTTAAGACCCAAGAAATAGGCTTCAACCAATCAAGAGACTCAATGAAGAGTGAACAACTCAGAGCATCATATAAAATGAATAAGGAGATGGCCCGACCTATTGGGTATAAAACGGGTGTCAACACTAGCGAGATCCGTAGTTTCTTGGGTCTTGCGGGCTATTATCGGCGATTCATCAAAGATTTCTCCAAGATCGCCGTACCCCTCACTAGGCTAACTCGTAAAGAGATCTGTTATGAATGGAGTGAGGAATGTGAAAGAAGCTTCCAAACTCTCAAGGATCATCTGACTACAGCCCCAGTCTTAGCTCTACCAATTGAAGGAGAAAAGTTTGAGGTATACACCGATGCATCTGGTATTGGCCTCGGATGTGTTCTAATGCAGCAAGGAAAAGTTATAGCCTACTCTTCTCGCCAATTAAAGAAGCACGAGGAGAACTACCCAGTTCATGACTTAGAATTGGCCGCGGTAGTATTTGCACTGAAGATATGGAGACATTATCTTTATGGAGTGCAGTTCATTGTATACTCCGACCATAAAAGTCTTAAATATCTCTTCTTTCAAAAGGAATTAAATATGAGGCAAAGGCGTTGGCTAGAATATCTCAAGGACTTCGACTTTACTATACAATATCATCTTGGAAAGGGTAATCCTATAGCTGATGCCCTTAGTCGAAAGCCGAGAGCATTATTAGCCAAGTGTATGATTCAGGAGTGGAAATTGCTAGAACAATTCTCGAAGCTGGAGATAAGCATGGATAAGGGAAACAAAAGTGTTATACTATATCACGTAAGCATACGGCCAGATTTATTTTCAGAAATACAAGGACTTCAGGATGATGACCCGGTATTAGTGGAAATCAAAGGCAAACTAGAAGGACAATCTGGGTTCCAACTAGCTTCAGATGGAAGGTTGTTATTCCAAAATAGAACTTGTATACCGGATTGTCCAGAATTAAAGAAGAAGATCTTAGATGAAGCTCACAGATCAAGGTACACAATTCATCCAGGGTCTACTAAGATGTACCAAGATTTAAAAAGAACTTTCTGGTGGCCTAATATGAAGAGAGAAATAGCAGATTTTGTGTCTCGCTGCCTCACCTGCCAACAAGTTAAGGCTGAACACCAGAAGCCTGCCGGAAAGCTACATCCTCTGGATATTCCCAAATGGAAATGGAAGGATATTGGCATGGATTTCATCATGGGTCTAACTAAATCAAAAGGAGGACATGATGGAATATAGGTTATCATTGATCGATTGACCAAGTCGGCGCATTTCTTGCCAATCAAGAATCGATGGTCAGTTGATGTTCTGGCTGCATTATACATGAAAGAGATAGTCAGATTGCATGGTATTCCTGTCTCGATCGTGTCTGACAGAGATCCCCATTTTACTTCTCATTTTGGGAAAGGTCTACAACATTCCCTAGGGACGAGACTTAACTTTAGTACAGCTTTTCATCCTCAAATGGATGGTCAGGCCGAGAGAACTAATCAGGTAGTTGAAGACATGCTTCGAGCTTGCATCATTGATTTTGGTGGAAGCTGGCATGATCACTTGCCGTTGGTTGAATTTGCATACAATAACAGCTATCAGGCAAGTATACAAATGGCACCTTTCGAAGCTTTATACGGAAGGAGTTGTCGATCACCCTTATGCTGGGACGAAGTTGGAGAGAAATAACTATTAGGTCCAGACATGGTAAGGGATACCACTGAGAAGGTACAGTTGATTAGAGAAAGACTGCAAGTAGCTCAGTCTAGACAAAAGGCTTATGCTGACACAAGAAGGAGAGATCTCGAATTCCAAATCGGAGATCATGTTTTTCTCAAGATATCACCTGGACGTGGAATAAGGAGATTTGGTGTTAAGGGCAAGCTTACACCAAGGTTTATCGGACCTTTTGAGATACTAGAAAGGGTTGGCGAGGTTGCTTATCGCGTCGCCTTACCTCCTCAATTATCCAAAGTACATAATGTATTCTACATATCCATGTTAAAGAAGTATGTGCACGATCCGTCACATATCATTGATCATGGAGACCCGGTGATTCAGAAGGACCTTACTTATGAACAAAAGCCCAGGAAGATCCTCGATCGCGAGGTATGAACATTAAGGAATAAAGTTATTCCCATGCTAAAGGTACAATGGAGTAAATGTTCTTAACACGAAGCCACATGGGAGACCGAGGAATCCATGAGGAAACGATTCCCAGAATTATTTTAAGAGGTATGTACTCTACACTCTCCACACATATATATATGCGATTGAATTTGGGGACCAAATTCTTTTTAAGTGGGGGAGGGTGTAGCAACCCTGGTAAAATAAAAGAAATAGATCCAAATAGATCCAAATAGATCCAAATAGATCTAAATAAATCAAAGTAAATCAAAATAGATTAAAAGATTTAGTAAATAAATGATAAAAAACCAAAAGTGCATAAATAATAAGCCAAAATGAAAATAACGCCTCTCATCAAGGCGTGATTTAAATAAGAAACGCCTTCACCTGAGGCGTTAATTTAAAAAGAGATGCCTACACCAAAGGGCGTCAAATCTAAAAGGAAGAGGTGAAATAAAAAGGAAAGGGAAAGAAACGCCCTCTTCTTGGGCGCGAATTACAAAAATAACGGCCCAGGATACGGCGTCAATTAAAATTAACGACCTAGTTTAAAGCGTTAATTCCAATTGTGTTCCGTTCGAACCAGGACATTATCTAGGGTAAGTTTCTGGATTAGCACGCGTTAGTAGAATTATATTAAGGACTCTAACAGGGAAATAGATCTTCCAATCAAACTCTAACTCCATTAGGGTTCCTAAAACTCTATAAATACCCTTCTAATCAACCTTGATCGCTATTTTGGCGATCTGTTGCTGCTGTCATCCGTGAAGAACACAGGTTTGTTCTTCCTTGTTCCTGCCTTACCTTCGGTTATGTATGATGAAAGAAAATTAATGATCTTCAACTTTTCCTTCTGTAGGAAGTCTGTAGCAAATAGTAACTCTATTGTCGAAGTGAAGAACGGGGGTTCTTCATCAAAATCGTCTTCATCCGTTACCGAGAAAGTTGGGGATTTCTCTACAGACGGAGCATTAGTGAAGTCTGCTTCCGTACCATCAGAGGGGTGTTGAAGTTCTTCTGATTCGGTAGTAGCTGAATACATCATTCTTCCAGAAAACCCTGTTTAGAACAGAGTTCTCTTCACAACCTTCACGCACACTCACCAAGATCTGATTAATCAGGTAGGTTTTCTCAAGAATTGTAGCCCCAAACCATCTTAATAACATGATGATAATATATGTATTTCATGCACATCGTTTCACTGTGTTTTATGAACTTTTCTGTGAAATATGTAAGAGGCGACCCTGACCAGGGCGCTAATTCAAGAACTGACGCCCGACAGAGGAGGCGTCAATTTCAGATAATTAGTAATTACTTATGTTAGAAATTGAATATCTATGAAACCATAAATCTAATTTAATGCATGATCATAGATTTGGAATCCTGGTATTTTTCTCGTCCTATCCATATAATTGTTCCCTGCAAATTATTTATCATGAAAATTCGTTACTATTCATATCCTTGGAAAAACATTGTGAATTAACGACCCTCAGTAGGTCGTCTTTTATGAAAGAGACACCCCTGGCTAGGGCGCGTTTAATCAAAATTATAGAATAAAGAAAATCTCAGCAAAAATAGAAATTTAAATGGACGACGGTCACAGAAGTCGTCAAATGTCAAAATAACGACCCAGTGAAGGGCGTTAATTTACTAAGTAGTGACTTGTGTTAAGACGTTAATTTCCTGTGTACATATATTATGCTGTTTACTGTTAACCGAGGGTTTTATATAAGTATATATGTATATATAGGCACTATATTCTATTCCATGAGTATAGTCCCACGTTCCACGATGTTTTATCGATTACCCCTCAATTCTCGGTGACATACAAGCTCTCTATTGGACATTCCGTTCCTTTGGATTAGCAAGTTAGTCATGGAGACCTCCGTAAGACTCCTCGAGCCTTGGATTCCCTCAAGGACGACTGAGCAGGTTGTACTATAAAAACCTATTACACTATTTTGCCGTGTCACTCTATAGAAACATGGTATACCGGCCCTCATGATATGCTATGTGGATATCATGGGAATATTCTAAATGGGATGAGGATATCATGCCATTAATATGCTGTTCTTGTGGACCTCGATTCTATATAAAAAGGGGTGACCATCTACGTATGGGCACTTACTTGATATGGTACCCGATTGGGGAGCCAATTCCACCCAGTTTTATGATACGCGTGTTTATACCGTTATTATCGTTCTTCTACATCAAGTTCATATTTTTGAACTCTATTCTCTCAAGATCTATCTTGAATATCCATAAACTTTTTCATTCCATATTGGCTATACACAAAAGTGGATGTCAAAACACATGATCAATGTCTGCGCATATAGGGCCCGATCTGGTCCTGGGAGGAGCACCCGAAAGTACTTGTGCCCATGGGAGTTGAATGATCACGGTATGGCATTGTACCGAAGTGCATGACTAGCTTGATTGGACATTCCACAAATCTTGTACTTGATTCGTACTTGACATGACTTGCGTGACCCGAAAAAGGGTATTTATATACTTGCTTGCTTGGAATGTGATAGCCAAAACTTTCGACATGACATTATGGATACACTTGCTTGAACATCTGGACATCTACTTGATACTAGTACTTGAAAGTTCGTGAATAGTTCACCTTGTTATCTTGTTGATATACTCTCTATCTTGTCGTTTTACGCGAGCATGCATAGCTTATTGCATTCATGGAAAAATGTAATTACTTAAACCCATTGCTAGTTCTTGAGATATAATTTCCTACTGAGCGTTCGCTCACTCAGTTTTTCCCTACTTTTCAGGTAAGTCCGATGACGAGACCCAAACGGACGGGGAAGGTCAAGAGTGAAAGAGATTAGAACTTCTCAAGCGTCAACTAGTCTTGACTTTTCTATATTTTCTTGAGTCAATGTTGTACTTTTCTTTTAGCATTTTCAAGGGATTGTAATAGAAGTACTTTTATGAAGGAATTAAAGGATTGGGTTATCTTTACTTTTGTGCATCTCTGATTTTGTGTCGAATACACTAATACTCTGATTGACATGATCGATATAAACTCGTCACGCGTCTCCGGGTATCTTCCGCGCTCGGGGCGTGACACGGACCCTCTCCATCATCGCCGAGTCACCTACGGGCACTAGTGTGCGCCACGCGAGTGAGTTCGCTAGAGTAAGTCCGCAGCTCAAAGATACTTGCTTGCAATTGTAGGTCCAAGGGCATTCAGTCTTGTGACTATCACCCCAAGGTGGTGTCACATCAAGTGGTATCAGAGCAAGTTCACAACTTGTCTCTATCAAGTTAGTCCTAGGACGTGTTTATGCATTTAGAGTCCTCGGTTGCATCTCTTTTGTCCACTAGCATGGCCACCTCCTACCAACCTTACCCATCGGCCCTCTCCATGAGTCCAAACCCCCAAGGGATGCCTACCACTAACACACATCACCTCCCTGGCCATGTCAACTACCTCATGAAGGCCTTGACCTATGCCAATGACCGGCTTGATAACCTATCGGGTCGACTCAACCAACTAGGAGAAAATGGGCCCGCCCCAAGGGCGGATGATAGTTGGGCTCCTCCCCCACCTCCCATCTTTGATGGAACTCATCCTAGTGACTATTTAGATTGGGAAGTCTCAATGGACCATTACTTTACTTGGTATCCCATGTCCGAGGATGAGAAAGTCTGATGTGCCAAATCACAACTTACCAAACGAGCTCAAACCTATTGGCTACAAATTGTTGGGCTAAGGATAATTAGAAGGGAAGATCACATCACCACTTGGGAAAACATGAAGGAACAACTTAGGGCTAGATATGTGTCCCCTTCCTACTCGGATCACCAAAGCCCAAGGAGCACTTCAACTCCACCATCCCCACCCGGCAAACCCAAGACTCCAATTCCCCACAATGCAACCAAAACCCAATTACACAACCCACCTTACTCAAGGCCCTTTGGCCCCCACCTCCACCTCCACCCCTCACCTTACCCCTTCTTAAAAAGGAAAAGGTCCTATGGTGATAGAAGTGAGTGAAATAACCTCGGGTAAGTGCGAGCCAGAATGTTATAGGTGCCACTAATTGGGACACATCGCCGGACAATGCCCCACGAATAAGCATCTTCCCATACCCCTAGTGGTTGAAACCTCTCTCACCCCGACCACTATCACCCCTCCATCTTCCCCCAACAAGGACACTCCTCCCAAGGACAATCTTCTCAAACCCCCTCAACCCACCCATCTTCCACTTCCTACCCCAACCCAACCCCAACCTAGACCTCCACTACTTCCCTTACCAATCCCAACCCAAGCCCATGCTTGTTCACCACCTCGGGTGCACCACGTATCGACTATCACCAATTCACCCGCATTAGACCTACCCACACCATTATCATTAGAAGTTGAGACCCACACACCCACCCACACGGAAATGGATGCTAGTCCGGATCCGCAACCCACCATAAAGGAAATCCAAGAATCTCCACTTCCACCCACCTCTCCTAGTCCGGATCCTCAAGAGCCACACACCCTCACCGTGAATGAGTCCATACTCCAATGGCTCAAGCAAGGCCCCCCCGTCCCTAGTTCACCCCCACACCTATCACCCATGGGACATCAATCCCAAATTGTGGCCCTCCCCTCCTTTCACACCATGATCCAATCCTACTATGAGGTAGAGGGTTGGGATGATCTCCTCAAGGGTCTAGAGTGGCAATTAGACTTGACTTGTTTGTTGACTCTAGGGGCGAACCGACCCAAGAGCCTTGACCTCATCCACCCATGTACCGGGTCTATCACCTCGGTTTGCACTATTGGTTGCTACACTAGCGACCTCCTTTTTCTTCTCCCCATGGTGGAAGAGCCCATCCCAGTCCACTCCTCTACCATTGTGATTCCTAGAACCTTGACCAACCAACCCACCCCATATATCGGCCCAACCATTTCACTAGAAGAGGATGATTCACCACCTTGTGAGGACCTTGAGGACATGGAGTATCTCTCTCTAGGTAACCCTTATCATGATCCCTTTGATCCCCTCCTATGGGAGTCTAGTTCCCCATGTGACCCACCCACGTTACTCACCACTCACCTTACCCTACCCCCACCCACCATGTTGGGCCAAACCCCTCCCTTCCTAGAATCGGGTTACACCATGGGAGCCTTGACCTTAGGCAACATACACCTTGGGATTGATGAATTGCCCCACTCCATGATGTCCCCCTTCTTAGATCCCTTTGATCCATATGAGTGGAAGCTCAAGGGCCACCCCACATCCATGCACATGGAAGTCATCTCTAGGATAGGAATGCATGTGCCTAGGAATACCGCACCACTTGACATGATTCATAAGTCGGGTCCATTCATTCATATCACCCACATGTCAAGTAGGAAGCATGAGTGGTCCATATTCGGATGTAATGGTCCACCTTCATTCATCATGAGTCTTAAGCATATTAGGAGTATTCATGGATGTCCGGGTCCTCCGGCACTTATCATACCTATGCATGAGAGGGACATTTATGGAAGCCCCTGTCCTCCCAATTCCATCAAAGTCTCCATGGCATTTCTACATGATTGGTCTAAATATGGTTGTCCTGGTCCCCCTATGCATATCATACATTTCTCACTCACACCGCATCATAGTGCATGGCATATGCATCCAAGCAAGTATCAAGAAACAAGCAGTGAGATTCACAAGAAGCGGGTAAAAACTCATGAGCACCACTTGGACTTCCAAGTTGACAACTTGGCGATGATGACTTTGGAGTGGCTCTACCCTAGGGTCACCTCCAATTTGAGGGCACGAGGACTTGGACCTTCCCAGGTTCCGAATAGCTTCGGTAAACCAGCTTATGGGTTGGACTTTGTAATGGGTTTTGGGATTCACCCCACTTCCCACGTGGCCGATTCGGCACCCTCTAAGGGCACCACAGTGGATCCTAGTGAGTGTCTTGAGCTTACACCTATCCTTGTGAGAGACACCCTCGGAGTGCCACCACAAATTAGCCTGAGAGCCCGACATGAGCACACGGTGGCAATACTAGGCAAGCAAGATCTCATTGCCAGCATGAGGGTGTGTTCGAGCCACTTTGAAAAGCTGAAGCACCATTCCCCAACAATGGGCGCGCGTTGAGTTCGGAAATCGTGGCTCGCCTGGAGCTGCATTGGTGTACCACTTCCTTGGTGGACCCATACTCGACGGGGTCGAGTTCTCCCCATCCCGGGGGTATGATGGGGGCATCCCTTGCCCCTCCACTTTTTTTTTGAATCTCAAATGGATCGACGGCATGCGTCATTATGTTCTTCACATTTTTCTGAGTCTATTCATGTAATTTTCATTTTTTTTGAGTCATAAACTATGGAATTTTCCCTTTATTTCAGTCATGTACCTAGGTTAGTGGGTTATCTACCTAAGTCTATGAGTCATTAGGTTGGTTTGAGTAGCCAAATGGGCCCAAAAGATGGGCTTGGCCCATGGGCGCCCCCCACCTGGATAGGCTAGTCATTAGTTAGTTTGTTCAAGGTCATTTTAGTCCATGAAATTGTGTGAGCCTATAAATAGGCCCCCACTCCTCTCATATGCAACAACCTTTTATGATCAATTTAAATCAAGTGAGTTTTAGTGTCTTATTAGAGTGGATTCTCCAAATCTCTCTCTCTCTCTCTCTCTCTCTAAGGGGTAGATTCCCCTCTCCCTTTCTCTCTCTCTTCTCTCTCTCTCTCCATAAGGAGGGGGCGCCCCTTTCTCTCTCCTCCCCTCCCTCTCTCTCCTCCACATCATCAACCCTTCCTCTCCCCTCATTACTCATCCTCCCAACTACCCCAACCCTCATTACTCCACCCCTAGTCCCAAGAGACCCTCCACCAATCCATACTCCACCACCCAACCACCAACTACCCAATCCCCTTCCCTAAGCACCCTCTCATCTCCCAAGGGAGAATTCCCCACTCCCCAAGCACCCCTTCCCTTCCCCAACACAACCATTCCCATCCCCAAAGCCTCAGTAACCACCCCATTAGTCAATTTTCAAACCTCGGAGAGAGAACTCTCCTTCCCTCTCCCCCACCCATCCCAAATTCGCAGCTTCTCACTCACCCACTGTAAACACCCCATTCCAGCCCCCATTCTCCCCCTCCCACACCCTAGTACACCCCCTCCCAGACCCCCTCACAGCTAGGGGTCACGCCCACACCCATCCACCCCATTTCCCCCTCCCATATACCCCATTCCCCCTATCATCTTCGACCTACAGTTCTCAATTCGAAGGCAGCAGAGCACCAGCAGATTGCAGCAACGGCCACGGCATCATCGTGAGGCTTCAGGAGGTGTACTATATATTGTTGGAATCATCATCAAAGCAGCTTCTCAATGGTGGTGGTTTCATCCCCGTCTGAGTTCGTGACTGCCAAGGAGAGCTATTCTTCTCCGACTGCGCAGGATAGGCCCGGTCAGCAACCTGAAGTCATTTGCAGAGTCTGCCACGGCCACCCTCTTGAGGATCTGGAGGCAGGACTTGGCTGGGATCTTCTAAAACGAGGCTACTTTGAGAGACAAGAAGCGGAACCCCGTTCAGCATCCGGAGATAAGATTTATCAATTTTCTCCTCCAAGTCCACAGTTCTGCTCCTCCTGGGACTAAACCGACCCATGTCCACTGTTCTGGCTCTCCCGATCTGCTACGGCACCCTTTGGCATCCCCGTGGGTCTCGTTTCGAAGAGGACTCAACAACCTTTCCAACGACTCTAGCCACGGTCGATTCAGATCTCAGGAGCAATCGTGACGACTCCTGCTTTCTGCTATAGTGGTGCTGAGACAGTCAGAACCAGAGATCTGAGTCCCTGTTCGTGGCTCTTACCCGATGAGCACCGCCATCCAGCAAATTCCAAAAAAATTGGACGTCTTCCTGATCCAATCCCAAAGATTTTGCCACTGGTCTTGTAATCAACAAAATTCACGAGAAGCCGCAGAGGCATCGTCTTCAACTACCTGTCCCCTATTCCAGAAGGCGGATAGAACCGTCGGCGTTCTATCAATTAGTTCCTAGGTCGGTTCCCCCCTTCCCTAGCTTGGCCAGGTGAAGGCCCCTCCATGTGTGGAGGTAGTTTTGGCTGTAATAGCTTAACCCCCACCCCGAGATCCCCCCCTTGCAAGGGGTGTAGTTCATGTAATAATTCAAGTCGCAGGTTTAAAGCTTCATCGACGCGGCGTGCGGGTGCATACCCTCGCCTCCCCGCTCGCCCCCGTCTCCGGCCGGGGTCGGCGTCTTCACGCCGACTAGGTGAGCCTCGGTCCCCCTCTTGGCTGGTTTAAATCCCTTGCTTAGCATAGTATTATCGTTATTGCTTCGTCGGATGGAGAGTGAGAGCTCGGCCCATAATTGCCATTGATGTGAGTGATCACCGCGGGCGAGTTGTGAGTGATCCCCTACATCCCACACCCTTGGTGTGCTGGCCACCCATGAGTTAAGCATCCCTGGCCCATTTGGGGTTCTCCCCAAGCTAGCCAACCATTGGAGCATCAAGGTCCCGCCTCGGACCCTCTCCATCATCGCCGAGTCGCCTACGGGCACTAGTGTGCGCCACGCGAGTGAGTTCGCTAGAGTAAGTCCGCCGCTCAAAGATACTTGCTTGCAATTGTAGGTCCAATGGCATTCGGTCTTGTGACTATCACCCCAAGGTGGTGTCACATCATACAAGACCATTCAACAAACTTACGCTAGCGGCTTACTCGCGCGGCACATACGATCTCTCGGTGGTACCGACGGATGATGGCAAGGGTCCGAGGTGGGACCCAAATATTCTAAGGGACTTGGTTAGCTTAGGTTGAGCCCTAAGGGTCTAGGATTCCCAACTTCATGGGTGGCCGGCACACCGGGGCATGGGTTTGGGTGGCTCTCACTCCCGGTCCGCAGTGGGCACACTAAGATTGGTGTGCGAGTCCAGGCTATTGTCTCTTCGTCCGACGGGCATTCACAAGCAATACTAGGTAAGCAAATAATTCTACCAGCCAAGGGATATCAAGTCACTCACCTGATCGGTGTGAAGACACCGATCTCGGCGGGAGACGAGGGCGAGCGGGGTAGCGTGGGCACACACCCGCATGCTGGGTCGATGGCGCTTGACCTGAAAAATAATTTGGGTACAGCACTACACCTCACGCAAAAGGGGGGGTTCTCAGGGTGGGGGTTAAGTTAATTTACAGCCAAAATTACCTCCACGCAGGGAGGGGCCTTCAGCCGGCCAAGCGAGGGGAGGGGAAGAACCGCAACGCTCAAATCTATCCCGATCTGACCCACAGGGAATGGGGCTGAGAGCCGGGGCGTGGAGGGCTTCTCTCGGAGCTACAGAAAAGCAAGGACATTGCTGAGTTGGCCAAGGATCTGGTGGCAGTGGGCCGCAAGCGCTGGTGGTCATCTGGAGGTCGGCCCGGGATGCGGTACCTTCGTCTCTACGGTGGACGCTGCTGTGGCTCTGTCAGGGACAGCAGGACAACGGGTCGGAGTCGGGGCCGCCACGGGCTCGAATGGAGGTTGTCGGAGGTGGGACCAGTGCTGGGACGACTAGGACTGACTAGAGAACAGACCGTAGAAGCCCGGTGCAGCTCGGTGGTCGGCGGTGGTCGCTACAGCTCGGGGTCCCGACCTGGTCCGAACTGCCCCTGCTTGGAACACAGTCAAGGATGGCTGTTGCAGAAGCTACTACGGGCGCTCCCGGACTCCGATCGAGGTGAGGTTGGCGTCGACGCGACCGTGGTCAAGACATTTTCGAGGAAAAAGAAATGGTACCATGAACAGGGGTCAGAAAAGAAAGATCTGATCAGAAGAGTGAGAGTCTATCCAACTGGGCCTGGCCGGACCAGTCTGCGCGCTTCAACAAAGTCGGCTGGAAACGAGTGCTCCGAAGGGCGAACGACCTCCTTTTTCCTGGAGGAGATGGGGGACTTGCTGGCGATTGTCTCAGCCAAGTTTCTCTCTAGGATATGCACGGGAGTACCCGGGGAAGCTTCTGCACTAACGCTCTGGTCAGCAGTCCGGGAGGAACTACACAGGTTGCCAAGAATGGCTCCTCCGAACAGCTCCAAGATCATAAGATGGCGGGGCTGCCTTCGTTGCGAAGCTAACTGAACGATGATTCCATTGGTATATGGCACGCCTCCTTAATCTTCACGATGATGTCGTAGCGGCCTCTACAAGTTGTAGGTACTCTGGTTCCTGCGACCCAGAGCTGGGTCTGATTGTGGAGGGGATATGGAAGGTGGAAATGGGTGAGGGTTTGGCAATGGGAAGAAGGTTGGTGGCTGTGGGAGATTGGGGGGTGTGGCTTTAGGCTTGGGAAGGTGGAGATTTTCTTAAGGAAGGGAGAGTGGATAGTTGGGGGATGGAGGGTGGGTAGAGAAGTCTAAGTGGGGTGGTTGGAGGATGATGGGAGGGGTGAAGAAGTCTAAGTGGGGTGGTTGGAGGATGGGTGGGGAAGTCTAAGTGGGATGGTTGGAGGATGGTGTTGTGTATTGGACAATGGATCTAGAGGGGAGGGGTGAATAGATATGCCCCTCTTTTCGCAATGGAACCCTCTAAATAGCTAGATAGAACAAATCGCAGCGGAATATAACTAGCTAAATGAAGGACACAACGATTTGCTTAGCAAGATGATTACTATTATATCGATTAGAACTTAAGCATGTATCTAGAACGAAACAATCACACAAACAAACCACAACACATGAGATTTTAAGGTGGTTCAGACTGAATCCCCAGTCCTACGTCCACCCCTCACCAAATCCGATGAGTCTCCACTAGTGCCACGCACTAAACCGCAAATCGGAAAGACCACCGATTGCCTTCCTACTAACCACATTGTTGGGACGTCAACAACGCAGATCGGACAACCTTCGATTGCCTTCCTACTAACCACCGGTAGGGACGATTCTCAATTTTGATTGTTCGAATGAAATGAAGAAGAAAGAACAAATATCAAGCTATTCAAACATGATATGAAATGAGCTCAAGAAGAAAGATCTTGTCTGAAATTGCTGGAGCTTGAATCGGATTCTTCGATGGATGTAGAACACCAATAGAGACTTCTATCTTCTTCACAAAATAATCTTCTTGATTCAACAGTAATGGCTTCTTCTTCCTTGTGAGTTGTGCTTCCTTGAATCTGCTTGAGTTGATGAAGAGATATATGGATGTAGCTTTGATCACCTTTGAGAACCTTGAGTGCTTCTAGCTTTGTTGGAGGTTGCTTGCTTCAGATCTCACCTTGAAACACCTTGGAATGGATAAAGAACTTCCTCCAGAAACACTATTCACGGAGGTGCTACAGTACCTCAAAAATGAGCTCCCTTGAAGCCTTGAAGCCCTAGTGTTTCTAATCCCTCAAGTGAGAGTTTTATAGACCTTGAATGGTCTATAGACAGGCCTCAGACCAGATCCACAAATCATGGGTGTTTAGGTGACTTTTGGATTAAACAAATCTATGTTGAATGGCCCTTTTCGAAGTTGGAAACAAAGTCAACATTGAAGGCTCGGGGCTGGCGGTCGACCTGCAGCTCCTGGCGGTCGATCGCTACTGTGAAACTTGCAAACGGGCGGTCCCTAGGATTTTCGGTCGACCGCTACGGGCTGGCGGTCAACCGCCAGCTGAAAGACATACATACTGGCATTCCCTGGCTGGGGCGGTCGACTGCCCCTGTGCTGGCGGTCGACCGCCAGCTGGGCAGAACCCGGATTTTCCCGGGTTGGTCCGTTACGTGCTTTGGTTCCGTTGCTTAAGTTCTTTAGCGGCCTGTTCATGTCCGTGACATCTCCCTTGATAGTCTAAAAGGCATCAATTATGTTTCTGGCCTTGGATTCTCTTGGCTATATTTCTTTGTGCATTGACCTTGGATATGTGACAAGCCGAATATCGCGTGTCGACTTGTGCTTGTTTTCGCATCCTTGCTTGGGCGCGATCCACGAGCTTTCACTTTTGCCGACTCCACTAAATTTCTTTTCCATGTAATGGCATACCTGTCATTATCAAACCATCACGTATGTCAATTACATGAGAGTGGGAAATATCAATGACGAATAGTGTTTAGCCATTATCAAAACCAAGAATACCACAGAACTTATATGACCGTAGAATGATGTCGATTTACCCAAGTGAACTTAAATGATCATAAGGACACAACATTCTCCCCCTTTTTAATGATGGCAACATTGTGAGTCATTATGTGACAGTAACATCCAAGATTACAGAGTTTATGACATATGCAATGAGTACAGCTCAAGATCCATGATGTGAATGCAAGTATGATGCAGATATGAATGCATATATGAATGCTATGCATTTAGGCAAACCCCATCACATACACATATGAGATGCAAAGTGAGCAATGGAGATTCTCCCCCTTTGACTCTCCCCATACACCATTCACACATCCCCCGCGCTTCCCTCTTTACATAAGGCATGGCGCTCTTTACAAAGGAAAGGACTTACACAGAGAATTCTCCCCCTTTGTCAACAGCAAAAAGGAGGGATATGAAACAACAGGGGATAAATGGTCTAGAGATCAGAGTGGAATTATAGTGGAAGAGAAAGCCATTATATGGAAATTAAAATCATGCCGCGAAGAATATATATATGTGTTTCAAAGCTAATGAAGTCCGAGTTCATCAACAGAGTTCGAAAAGCAGCTACATCCAAGATTTAATAGAAATGAACCAAAGTCCATATCATGGCAGTGTTTAACCTTCCCTTGTCTTAGGTATCCATATTCAATAACTGCATAGGAAATAACACAAAAACTAGTATTGAAGCTAAACAATCATGATTAGAGCATGGAAGTGTTATGAGTGCAATAACTTTGAATTTCAATCTCTTTTGAATTTGAAGGCATATTACTCATATTTTACGAGCAATCAAGTCTAGTACACGCCTCCTAGCCGTAAGAATACACGTTGTTTAGACGCCAGTATTCCTAGGTATTTGGCAAGACTAACTGTTATGCTTCGGAATGAACAGAGATAGCAAAGTCACGTCATGACATATCCAATCTCATTTCTTTGATGAGAGGATATATTTCTCAGCAATTATGTCATTGCTCTGCCTAGAGTCCAAATGAATTGAGACAGAGATAACAGAGGCACATCATGACATATCATTCGTCACTTGATTGAATGACGTGACATATTTCTCCGTGCAACAGTATCATTGCTCTGTCAAATTGATTTTCAAGAGTTCCAGCTCATCAAGATGTTTAGAAACAATACTAAGCTCTAGAGTATCACTAAGAGTGTCATGACGTTTGGATTTTTCAGATCGCAGGAATGTTATTCAAGGCACAACATGCAATCTCTAGTTAAGGTCTATTAAAATGACAGAATATAGATGATTTCAAGCAAAATATAGCAGAACTACAAGGAAATCATTAGATCTAAACCATTTTCATTGAATAGACAATCATCAGTTCATATAATAGAAAGCTCTCACACCATCTGTTTGTCAGTCTCATGATCTCATATATAGACTGTAAGCCATGGAAGCACAGATTGTAAGAGATTAAGAGACTCAACAAAACTCCCCCTAAGGATATGCAATGGGTACGCGAAGGGGTTATGTTTGCAATCAAGTGGAATGGCAAAGGAGGTTGACCTAGTCACTCATGAAGGTAGCAGAAATGAAATGTATGACCCAACGCATGGTTGTACACTTATTAAATGCCACATAATGAATATGCATGAATGTTGCACAAGGACAACTCTCCCTTACTATATGGCCTATATGCGACATTGACACATGGTACTTGGCGGAGGTGAAACCTCACGCATATTGAGTTCTTCGAGATAAGCATAACCTGCCCTTCCATACATCAACATTTGATATACCATGGCCATACAAGAATGATGCGACACAAACCATGCAATGCATTGGGAACATAGATTCAACTTGATTATGCAACTACATGCAATGCGACACCATATGCAAAAAGACATATTGACATATAAACAATGCGTGAATACCAACGTGCAAAACACATAACTAATTGAACATCATCATCATTTCAATTTTTAGTGGCCTGAGGTCGGCAAAGACCAAGCTCCCTTCTGAGTGTTGAAAACATGTCATTACACAAGGGCTTGGTGAAAATATCAGCAATTTGATTTAGAGTATCAACAAAATGCAGTTCAAAATTTTTCTTACTGACCTCGTCTCTAATGAAGTGATGCTTAATCTCAATATGCTTAGTCCTGGAGTGCTGGACTGGATTTTTTGCAAGGTTGATAGCACTAGTGTTATCACACAGAATCGGGACACTACCAAGATCCACCAAGTAGTCTTGGAGTTGGTGTTTAATCCACAACACTTGGGTGCCGCAGCTCCCCGTAGCAACATATTCTACCTCCGTGGTTGAGAGGGCAACCGAGTGTTATTTCTTGGAGGCCCAAGAAACTAAACACCCGTCTAGAAACTGGCAATAGCCACTAGTACTCTTACGATCCAGCTTGCATCCAGCGTAGTCCGCATTAGAATAAGATATAAGAGATAAATCACATGATGACGGATACCACAATCCCAAGTCTTGAGTGCCGGTAAGATATCGAAGGATACGTTTGACGGTAGTCAAGTGGGATTCTCTAGGACTAACTTGAAATCTAGCACAAAGGCATACACTAAACTGGATATCTGGTTGGGATGCAGTCAAATAAAGCAAAGAACCAATCATACCTCTATAGACCTTTGCATCCACCAATTTACCATTGTCATCTGAATCCAGTGAAGTTGAGGTGCTCATCGGAGTTGCAATGATTTTGTTGTTTGCCATGTCAAATCTTTTTAGCAGCTCCTTGATGTATTTGACTTGGCTTATGAAGCAACCATCTTCTCCTTGGTTGACCTGCAAACCAAGAAAGAATTGAAGTTCTCCCATTAGGCTCATCTCAAATTCGCTAGTCATGAGGTTAGCAAATTCCTCACACATTTCAGATTTTGTAGAACCAAACACAATGTCATCAACATAAATTTGAACAATCAAGATGTTCTTACCTTGCTTCTTGATGAAAAGTGTTTGATCTACCTTACCTCGTGTGTACCCTTTTTCAATGAGGAAAGAGCTTAGTCTCTCATACCAAGCTCTTGGTGCTTGCTTAAGTCCATAAAGTGCCATGTCTAGCTTGTATACAAAATTAGCATTGTTAGAATTCTCAAAGCCAGGGGGCTGCTCAACATAGACTTCTTCTTTGATCAAGCCATTCAAGAAAGCACTTTTGACATCCATTTGATACAACTTTATTCTAAGGGAGCATGTAAAAGCAAGTAAAATTCTGATGGCTTTGAGTCTAGCAACTGGGGTATAAGATTCATCAAAATCTATCCCAAACTCTTGATTATACCCTTGAGCCACCAATCTAGCCTTGTTTCTTATTATCTTGCCATCCTCACTTAGTTTGTTCCTAAAAACCCATTTAGTGCCTATGACAGATTGTGATGAAGGTCTAGGAACAAGATGTCAAACTTTGTTTCTTTCAAACTGGTTTAACTCGTCTTGCATGGAATTTATCCAGTTTTCATCTTTTAAAGTATCATCAATATTTTTGGGTTCATGCTGCGAGACAAGAGCAAGTTGATCTAATTCTTCCACAATTTTAAAATGTGACCTTGTTCTAGGTGGGTCATTCAAGCTACCAATGACATTTTCTAAAGGATGATCCTTAAGAATTCTAATGTTTGTAGAATCGTTACCTTCCCTTGGAGCTTAATCCCTTGCATTGCTTGATTCAGCTAGGTTACCATCTTCTTTTATTTCTTCTTGTGGAGGATCACTCTTGTCCTTTATGCTTAGGAATTCCCCATCTTCATCATTTTTCATGCAAGAGTTATCATTGTTAGAATCATGATATTCATCAAAGGAAACATGGGGTGATTCTTCCACAGTTTGATTTTTCATATTGTAAATTCTATAAGCCCTAGATCTATCAGAATATCTAAAGAATATACCTTCATCGATCTTGGGCTCGAATTTATCTAAGTCTCTTTTGTCATTGTTGTGAATGAAGCATTTCGATCCAAACACTTTCATATGTGAGAGAGAGGGCTTTTTACCTTTTAGCAACTCATAAGGAGTCTTTTTGGTGTGTGGCCTTACCATAGAGCGGTTGATAATGTAACATGCCGAGTTTACCGCTTCAGCCCAAAACCTCCTTGGAAGTTACCGTTCAGCAAGCATGGTTCTTGCCATCTCTACAAGTGTCCGGTTTCTCCTTTCAACCACACCGTTTTGCTCCGGCGTTCTTGGTGAAGAAAATCGGTGTGAAATCCCTTCGGCCCTGCAAAGGTTATAGAAGTTAGCATTTTCAAATTCACCACCGTGATCAGATTGAATCTTGGAAATTTTAAACTCACCGTCCTGCTTTATCTTCATGTAGAGTGCCTGAAACTCATCAAAAGCATCATTTTTGTGTGTGAGAAAGAAAACCCATGTGAACCTAGAAAAATCATCCACCAAGACATATCCATATTTTCTACCACTTAAGCTAGCAGTTCTGGTTGGGCCAAATAGGTCCATATGAATTAGCTCGAGTGGTTTGGATGATGTATTTTCAGATCTTCCTTTGAATGATTTTCTAGTTTGTTTACCTAGGACACATGCATCACGCAATTTATTTTCTTGTTTAAAGGAAAGTTCAGGCAAACCTTTCACCATTGAATGCTTCAAGAGTTTATGCAAGACATTGTAGCTAGCATGTCCTAGTCTACGATGCCATATCCATACAAGTTCAGATTTTGGTGCAGCAAGACAAAGATTTAAATGAGCAAGATCATCTAAGTTAATCATGTAAACATTGTTAACTCTCTTACTAGAAAATTTTACTTTGTCAGATTTTGGTTCAAAGATTTTACATTCATGAGAATCAAACAACACTTTGTGACCTTTATCACATAATTGACTTATGCTTAGTAGGTTATATTTCAAACCTTCAACTAGCAACACATTTCTAATGGAGTTGGAGAGGTTCTTACCTACATTACCTGTTCCAATGATTTTTACTTTGTTGTTCCCTCCAAATGTGACATGTCCTCCTTCCTTTTCCTCCAAGAGATAAAATTTTGATTTGTCTCTGGTCATGTGTCTTGAACAACCGCTATCAAGGTACCACCTGTTATGTATGGCTGCAAGACACTCCTGCACAAGCAATTAAGCAAATGTGTTTGGAACCCAACCAAATTTGGGTCCCATCATACTCTTCAAATTTTCAAAGCATGAAACCATTTCTTTTGGAATCTAGACTTTTCTAACATTCATGTTTTGTTTGCTTAGAGCAGGGATTTGGTTTTTCTTTTCAACTTTGACATTCATTTTCTGTTTGGAGGTTCTTGGTTGGAATTTGTGAAAGTTTGATGAAGTTGGCTTCTTACCCCATTGTGGCCATTGGTTATTTTTGGGTTGAGAGTGATTGTTCTGCCACCTAGGAGATTGAAAGTTATAGGATTGATGAACACATGAATCACAATTTCTCCAAAAGTATGGTGGTGTTGGCCTATATGAATGTGCAATCCAGTTTTGGTGATATCTGGAAGATTGAGCATGCAATGGCCAAAAATGTGTTGACCTATGCTGCAGGGAAGGTCGACCTTTCTTAGGTCTTTGGACATGCTTTTTGAGAATGTTGGTGACTCCCCCTTCAATCTTTTCTTTTCCTTTCTCCTTTTGTTTTTGCTGGTTTTGTGTGGGAGTTATGTTTGAGGTGGAGGCTTCGGAAGATGAGACAAATATGACTATTTTTAGCCCAATTGGCCTTTTGTTTGTTGGTTCAAAACCCAACCCTTCCTTGTTGAAATTCATCCTAGTACCTAGCAAAGCATGTAGGTTTTCTTTTCCATCCACGAAATTTTCCAAGGATTGTTGTTTATCCTTCAATTCTTTTTGTAAGTTTTCAATGTTTTGCAAGAGTTGAGTGTTGACATGTTTTACAGCTTCATACTTTTCATTACTCAGTTTACTGTTCTTTTCATAGGTTTGAATTTTTAGATTAATTCTATCAATCTCATTTCTCAAGTTTTCATTTTCAGTTTTCAAGTCAGCCATTTCTTTTCTTCCTTCTTCCAAATCCTCGATCATTTTCTTAAGATCCTCAATTTCAGTTTCAAGTAGAGCATTCTTATCATCCTTGTCATGATCATGCACAAAAGAATTGATTTTCTTTTTCAATGATTTATTTTCCTTTTTGTACATTTCATATTTTTCCATGAGTTGTATATATGCATCCTCCCAATCATCAATTGTATAATCTTCAAATGGAGAATTTACCTCAATTTCTTCGTCACCTTTGGCCATGAGAAGAAATCTTCTTTTTCTTTGTCCGAGGAGCTAGTTCCATCATCACTTTCCTCTTCATCGCTCCATGTGGACACCATGGCCTTGTTCTTCTTCTTGCCCTTCCATTTGTCAGCTTTTCTGAATCTGTCGGGACAATCATTCTTGAAATGCCCTGGTTTGTTGCAAGAATAACAAATGATTTTGTCAGATTTCTTAGAGTTTTCAAAATTAGATTTGAAATCACTTCTTACCCTTGACCTTCCTCTCATGAAGCTCTTACCTTCCTTTCTCAGGAATTTTTTGAACTTACATGTGAGCATGGCTACGTCATCCTCATCTCGCTCACTTCTCGAATCCTCACCTTCATCAGAAGTATCTTGACGGCTGGGTCCAGCTTTAAGAGCTAGGGACTTCTTCTTAGGTGCCTCAGCCTCTTTGTTCTTGAGGTTGATCTCATAGGTCATTAATGACCCAATGAGTTCATCTACCTTGGTGGTTGCGAGATCTCTTGATTCTTCAACAACGGTTGCCTTCGTGTGCCATGCTGGAGTTAATGATCTGAGAATTTTTCTTACAAGTTCTTGCTCTGTATATTTCTTTCCCAAATCAGTTAAACTATTAGTAAGCACAGTTAAGCGAGCATACATATCTTGAATTGACTCATCAGGCTTCATGCGGAACATTTCATATTCAGAAACTAAAATATTGGCTTTTGTTTCTCGTACCTGAGAGGTTCCTTCGTAGATTACCTCTAGCTTATCCCACATCAATTTCGCAGTTGCGCAGGTGGCTACTCTTGAGAATTCAACTGGATGGAGTGAGCATTGCATGATATGTTTAGCACTCCAGTTGATGGTGGATTGCCGTATTTGTTCTTTGGTCCACAAGTCCTCATTATCCGTAAGCTCATACGGACCTTTGCTGATCACACGCCAAAGTTCGTAGTCTTGGGCGCGAATGAACACCTGCATGCGATGTTTCCAATAAGGATAGTTAGATCCAGTGAAATAAGGAGGTCTGTTCACAGAGTGTCCTTCAGGTAAATAACCCTTAGATGATGATCCACCATTTCCCTCAAGGTCGTTGGACCCCATAATGAGAGATTAGGCTCTGATACCACTTGTTGTGTAGTGGACAGCGGATCTAGAGGGGAGGGGTGAATAGATCTGCCCCTCTTTTCACAATGTAACCCTCTATATACCTAGATGAGATAAATTGCAGCGAAATATAACTAGCTAAACGAAGGACACAACGATTTGCTTAGCAAGATGATTACTAATATATCGATTCGAACCTAAGCATGCATTTAGAACGAAACAATCACACAAACAAACCACAACACACGAGATTTTAAGGTGGTTCAGACTGAATCCCCAGTCCTACGTCCACCCCTCACCAAATCCGGTGAGGCTCCACTAGTGCCACGCACTGAACCGCAAATCGGAAAGACCACCGATTGCCTTCCTACTAACTACCTGGTAGGGATGTCAACAACGCAGATCGGACAACCTCCGATTGCCTTCCTACTAACCACCGGTAGGGACGATTCTCAATTTTGATTGTTCGAATGAAATGAAGAAGAAAGAACAAATATCAAGCTATTCAAACATGATATGAAATGAGCTCAAGAAGAAAGATCTTGTCTGAAATTGCTGGAGCTTGAATCAGATTCTTCGATGGATGTAGATCACCAATAGAGGCTTCTATCTTCTTCACAAAACACTCTTCTTGATTCAACAGCAATGGCTTCTTCTTCCTTGTGAGTTGTGCTTCCTTGAATCTGCTTGAGTTGATGAAGAGATGTATGGATGTAGCTTTGATCACCTTTGAGAACCTTGAGTGCTTCTAGCTTTGTTGGAGGTTGCTTGCTTCAGATCTCACCTTGAAACACCTTGGAATGGATGAAGAACTTCCTCCCGAAACACTGTTCACGGAGGTGCTACAGTACCTCGAAAATGAGCTCCCTTGATCTCCCTTGAAGCCTTGAAGCCCTAGTGTTTCTAATCCCTCAAGTGAGAGTTTTATAGACCTTGAATGGTCTATAGACAAGCCTCAGACCAGATCCACAAATCATGGGTGTTTAGGTGACTTTTGGATTAAACAAATCCATGTTGAATGGCCCTTTTCGAAGTTGGAAACAAAGTCAACATTGAAGGCTCGGGGCTGGCGGTCGACCTGCAGCTCCTGGCGGTAGACCGATACTGTGAAACCTGCAAACGGGCGGTCCCTGGGATTTTCGGTCGACCGCTACGGGCTGGCGGTCGACCGCCAGCTGAAAGACATACATAGTGGCATTTTCCTGGCTGGGGCGGTCGACCGCCCCTGTGCTGGCGGTCAACCGCCAGCTGGGCAGAACCCGGATTTTCCCGGGTTGGTCTGTTACGTGCTTTGGTTCCGTCGCTTAAGTTCTTTAGCGGCCCGTTCATGTCCGTGACATCTCCCTTGATAGTCTAAAAGGCATCAATTGTGTTTCTGTCCTTGGATTCTCTTGGCTATATTTCTTTGTGCATTGACCTTGGATGTGTGACAAGCCGAATATCGCGTGTCGACTTGTGCTTGTTTTCGCATCCTTGCTTGGGCCCGATCCACGAGCTTTCACTTTTGCCGACTCCACTGAATTTCTTTTCCATGTAATGGCATACCTGTCATAATCAAACCATCACGTATGTCAATTACATGAGAGTGGGAAATATCAATGACGAATAGTGTTTAGCCATTATCAAAACCAAGAATACCACAGAACTTATATGACCATAGAATGATGTCGATTTACCCAAGTGAACTTAAATGATCATAGGGACACAACAGATGGTGCGAGGGAGAAGTCTAAGTGGGGTGGTTGGAGGATGAGTTGAGAAGTCTAGGTGGGGTGGTTGGAGAATGATGGGAGGGGTGGTGGAGAAGTATAAGTGGGATGGTTGGAGGATGAGTGGAGAAGTCTAGGTGGGGTGGTTGGAGGATGAGTGGAGGTGGTGGAGAAGTCTAAGTGGGGTGGTTGGAGGATGAGTGGAGAAGTCTAGGTGGGGTGGTTGGAGAGGAGGAGAGAGAAAGAGAAAGAGAGAGAGAGAAATAAGAGGGGATAAAATAGCCAAGGGGGATTCTTCTTTCCAATTTCATCAAAGGTGTTACAAATGAGGGGGGTGAGCCCTATTTATAGGCTCCCACTTTTTTCCAATGACCAAAAGGCCCTTGACAAATAGACAAAAGACCAACACTATCCCATAGGTGCCCATGGTCCTAGCCCACTAGTTTGGCCCAATTAGATAACATAATGGCCCAATTCCCTATGGACTAACTCAAATAAAGAAAGAGGATACATGCATGACTCAATTAAAGAAAAAAAATGACATGATATAAGACCCAACAATAGAGATAACATGTGAGAATCATAGTTGATCCACCTCACACTGGAGCAGGCGACCCGAGCCAGAGAGAGTGGCGCAAGATGTCCTCATCAAATCCCCTGGGGTGGGGAGAACTCGACCCCGTTGAGTATGGGTCCGCCTGGCTGTGGTAGTGCTCCAAAACGTTCGGGTCAAGGCACAGCAGGTCCTCCCGACTTACCCAAGTATCCTCTGTCAGGGAACGGTTCTTCCACCTCACCAGGTAGCGCTGGTATACCATGTTCCTGGTAATGGTACTTTGCTCGTCCAGTATTGCTTCCACTTGCTCACGTCGGCCTCTCAAGCTAGTAGGTAGAGTCTCACCATGGGTGCCTCTCTCAAGGGCGGGTAAAGGCTCAAGCTCCTCACTAGGTCCCACCGCGGGGCCCTTGTAGGGTACTAGGTCCGCCACGTTGAAGGTAGGGTGTATCCCAAAACCCTCGGGTAGATCCAGCTCATAAGCGTTACTACCTAGTCGTCTTAGAACTCGAAAGGGTCCCGAACCCCATGCCCTCAACTTCAAGGCGGGCCCTAGAAGGAGCCGCTCCGTCCTAACAATCACCGAGTCTCCCACTTAGAACTGGCAGTGGCGTCGTCGAGCATCGGCCTGCCTTTTGTAAGCCTCATTGCTTTTCCCTATATGCTTGCGGATGTCATCATGCAGCTCTTTGATATGCTGTGCAAAGGACTTAGCTGAGATTGACACTCTAGCATGTGGGGGGAGGGGAATGAGATCCGAAGGCTTTTTGGGCCTATAACCATGCACGACCTCAAATGGACTCTTGCCTATGGACCTATTGACAGAATCATTGTAGGCAAACTCGGCCTGAGGTAAGAGAAGATCCCAATTCCTGGGGTGGTCCCTGACAAGGCAACGGAGCAAGTTTCCAAGACTTCGGTTGACGACCTCAGTTTGGCCATCGGTTTGAGGGTGATAAGTAGTGGAGAATTTGAGGAGGGTTCCCATTAGATGCCAGAGAGTTTTCCAGAAGTAACTGGTAAATTTCACATCCCGGTCAGACACAATGGTCTTGGGTAGTCCATGGAGTCGGACCACCTCATAAAAGAATAAACGGGCGACCCTAGAAGCATCCGAAGTTTTGGAACATGGGATAAAGTGGGCCATCTTAGAGAACCTGTCAACAACGACAAAGTAGGAATCATGTTTGTGCAAGGTCCTAGGTCGGCCAAGGATAAAATCCATGCTCAAGTCCTCCCAAGGTCGGTCCGGGATGGGAAGGGGTGTGTAAAGCCCAATGTTTTACCTCACTTGCTTGGCCAAGGCACAAATGCGACACTGTCCCACAATGTTGGCCACATCCTTCTTGAGACTGGGCCAATGGAATTACCTCTCAACTAGCTCTATGGTCTTTTGGACCCCAAAGTGACCAGTTAAGCCACCACTGTGTAACTCCCAAATTAAGAAGTCCCGAAGTGAAGTCCTAGGTATGCATAGTCTAGCTCCCTTGAAAAGATACCCCTCTTGGAGTATGAATCCCTCATGTTCCCGAAATGGTTGAGTGGAGAGGGTGCTGTAGTGAGTCCCAAAGTCGGGGTAATTTGGATATTCCCCCTTGATTCTTTCAAACCCCGTGACTTCCACCTGGATAGTGGAAAGTAAGGCTATCCGCCTACTCAGTGCATCGACGGCGCGATTCTTACTACCCATCTTGTACTTGAGGATAAAGGTATAGGCCTGAATGTATTCTACCCAACGGGCATGACGGGCATTGAGCTTTTGTTGAGTGTTGAGGTACTTCAAGGCCTCGTGGTCCGAGAAGATCACAAACTCCTTTGGTAGGAGATAGTGCCTCCAATGCCGAAGGGATTGAACCACGACATAAAGCTCTTTGTCATATGTAGAGTACCTAGTCCTAGCCTCATAAAGTTTCTCACTAAAATAGGCTACTGGGTGACCCTCTTGGCTAAGAATGCCTCCAATCCCTACCCCGGATGCATCACAAGTGACCTCAAAGACTTTAGAGAAGTTGGGTAGGCAGAGGATCGGGGCTTGGGTCATCTTTTCCTTGAGTTCTAGGAATGACTTGTGTTGACACCCATTTTTTGCCGATAAGTTGAGTCGTTCCGCTTACTCCCATTTGTTGATGCCTCGAGTTGTCCATTTACTCATCGGGGCTATTTTCAGGCATGTTTTGGGCTAGTTTTATGGGTCGCCTCCCTCCTTGGCTAGGACTGTTTCATTTCAGGGCTTAATGGGCCTTGGTTTTTGGTTAATTGAACATGTTTATGAAAATCAAGTGTCCAGGAGCATGTACGGTTCAACCTCAACTGTTCAACACTGGGGCGGTTAGATACAGACTGTTCATACATTTATGGTTGATTTCTGAGCATTTTCTGAATTTTCACCGACAAGCATTTGTGCGGCCCTCTCCTAGCCGTTCAACTTGATGGGCGGACTAAGGGTGACCGCTTATCTCTCAGAGTCCTGCGCTTGAAAGTTTTCTCAGATAATTATCCAATTAATTGAATTATCACCGACAAGGCTAGAATGGTTTGACGTTGGCCGCGCTACATTTGAACGGTCTCAATAAAGACGTTCATCTGTGAGAGTCCAACGGCGGGCGTTCCGGTCAGTTCGAGGGATAATTGGGATTATTTTGTAATTATTTTGAATTTCCACCGACGGGTTTGGACGGTTATTAGGTGACCGCCCATCCTGTTGAGTGGTCTATCGTAAGACCGTTCATCCCGTCGACTGTTGAATTTTAATAGATTTTAATCCTTTTATCCATGGTTTTATCCCCAACTTCTTTCATCAATTTCTCCGTGGATAATCAACCATTTTGAGTGTCGTTTCGACTGGATGAGAGATAATCTAATTATCTATGATTTTCCTTTGATTATCTTGAACTGAAAATGCCTCTAAACCCTAGTTTCGGGGCTGGCTTTCTAGGCTCTATAAATAGACCCTAAAGGCCGGACTTTGAAAGGGGGGGAGATTTTTGGTCGACGGCGAAGCCCTGCCGCATTCTTAAGTGACCTAGCACCAAGGAGGGATGCTTTCCACGTCCATATAAGCCTCCGGTTCAGGGAGTAGTCTAGTTTTTGAGTCTTTTGTGTTTGATTGGTTTCGTCCTCTTTGTCATTGCATGCACTATTCTTCTCACTTTCTCCCACGTTCTTCTCCATTTTCATTGCCATGCACACACCCACCCACGTTTTTTGACACCCCAGGGGTTTAAAATCCCCCAGGTATCCCCCTTTCCACTTGTTAATGTTCACTCCTCATTATTTTGTCATCTACTACACTGTCCAGTTCTAATCTAGGTTTTCTCTTTGTGTTTTCACGTTGTTTTTGCAGGTCAGCAATCCCTAACACGAGGCCCATCCCCTCTAGCCAGCTGCAGAGGGTGGAGGTTGGACCCTTTGTGACTCCTGGCTTGGTGGTCTTGCGCGGTGCTCTACAGTCCGTTCAAGAAGACGTGCGGTGCAGACTGGACCGTCCTTCTTCTTCCTACGGTCGTGACAGAGCCGTTCAACTTCCAGGAGCACTTCATCCCGCATCTTCTGTAGCGTCCTTAGGCGGTCTATCGTAAGACCGTGCACCCTATAGGCGGTTCTTCAGGAGCCGTTCATCTTCCCAGCGCTACAGGTCAGGCGAGTACCTCCCCCCTTTCCAAGGTACGGCGTGTTCATCACGTACGGCACCTTGGTGGCGATCACGGTCATTCTTCTGTTCTCCTCTTACTATTTTCATTTATTCATACTGTTTTGATTTATTCATACATATTGATTTAGTAGAGGAGAAACATATCAACAGCCCATTTTTTTGGCGATCACGGTGGGACACCTAGTGCCCATCGTGTTAGTGGCTTGTTGACCCCCCTTTTCTTTGTTAGTTTTATGTTTTGGGAGTGATTTCAGGTTTTCTGTTGGTATCTGTTCCTGGATGTTGAGTGGTTAGTACAGAGCCGTGCAAGACCTTGGGCGGCTATCAGGGCACCGCTCCTCTCTCCGACGGGGTCTTGACTGTTAGGGTGCTAGACCCGGATACAGAGGGGGGTGAATGTATCCTTCTACGAATAATGCCCAAATAAAAACTCAGATGCTAGACGCAATCACAGAATAAAACTAATTCAATTAAACTTATGAGCAAGCACATGGAGCGCGCCTATCCAAGCATCTAGCGGAAGCAAACACACAAAGCAAACCACTGCTCAATAGGTTTTTAGGTGGTTCGGTCCTCCAGACCTACATCCACCCCTCACTCCCAACCGGAGTGAGGCTTCACTAGCAAACGCTAGAACCAAGCAGACTTAGTCTGTGAACAAGGTGCTGCCACACAGCTTGACCAGGGGAACAACCTCCCCTCTTCCTCCCAACCGGAGGGACACCCCAAGTGACTCCCATCCACTTGGAAACCAGAGACCGAAGTCTCTCTTCCTCCAGTCCGGGAGGGAACCCGCCAGTGACTCCCCGTCACCAGCAACCAGAGGTCGAAGACCTCTCTTCCTCCAACCGGAGGGACCCCTGGACTTGCAACCCACAAGCCCAGAACCGGAGACAAGTCTCCCTTCTCTTGAGTCCACAGGAGGAACCCGACCTCAGACCAGAGGATCGGAAGAACAAGGATAACCAGATGAAAAGGAAAAAATAAGGAATGGAAAATACACAGCGATCGGAAGGCTATAAATGAAGAACAAGAATGTAGCTCTCAAAGGAGCAGATCTGGCTTGGATTTAATCCAAACGCCAGATGACAGATCTTCAATAGCTTCTTCCTTCTTTTCCACGAACTCTCTCTCTCTCTATCTCTCTTTCTTTCTCCTCTGCTCTCCTTTTCTCTCACGCTGTTCTCTCCTTCTTCTCTACAACTCTTTTTCTTCTGCCGGCTCACTCTTCTTCTATTTCTTCTTCTTCTGCTCTCTGCTTCTCCTCTGCTGGATCGAGCTCTCAACACTTCTGCTTTCTGCTATTGCTCTCAAGGCTTCGATCTACCTCCTTCAGACAACGGAGACTACCCTTTATAGCAGCTCGAGCAGGGGCAGCACTGGGCGCGTGTGGCCTCCACATTTCCCGCCCAAGTATTTGGCCACGTGTCAGCATCTCAGCTCCTTGGATCACGTGCCAGACCTTTCTTTGGTTCACGTGCCAGAACACCTGCAAGAGTAACTGAGGAGTTCAGTCGATGGACAAAATTAACACAGGCTGTACATAGTTCAGCAATGTATAGACTTATAGATATCAATACAGCAAGTGTGTACAGTGTGAGGGAGTGTATAGACTTAGAAGTCTTCATGCGAGCTCAGTGTATATACTTGCTGAAGAATGCATTATCATAATAGGAAGGAGTGTATAGACTTCTGTGAAATGCATGAATGAATCGAGTGTGTAGACTTACTAATGCAAGCACAGGTTGTACACACTTTGTTTGCGTGCGAGAGAACACAGTGTACAGACTTTAGGTGAAGACCAATGTATGGACTTCGAATATGAAGACACTAAGAAAGACGATCCAACGTATAGACTTTGAAGAAATGAGGCGATGTGCATACTTGCTGAGTTGACGCTGCAGCCCAATGAGTTGACGCTGCAACGTATATACTTTACGTTCAACTGAGGATGTATAGACTTGCTGAGTTGACGCTGCAGCCCAATGAGTTGACGCTGTATAGACTTTGCCTTAGAAATGAGTGTATAGACTTGAGGTTCTGAATGAAGGTAAGGAGTCAATGTATAGACTTGCTATGGTTGTATGGACATTGAAGCTGCAAGCGATGTACAGACTTGGAGAGTTGAAACCAATGTACAGACTTGACGAAATGAAGATCACTGTATAGACTTCCTTCGGCACAAAGGCAGTTTAACGATGTACAGACTTGATTGAAGTGAAGTCTGTACAGACTTGAATGTTCACAGTGTATAGAGTTTGAAGCAAGTGACCAAGGCGATGTGTAGACTTTACCCAATGTACAGACTTGGTGGTCTTGAACGTAGGTAAAGCAAAGCAATGTATAGACTTGCCACCGACCAATGTGTAGACTTGCTCATACGAGTGAACAGGTCGATGTACAGACTTGGCCAATGCTTGAAGCATAGTCCACTGTATAGACTTGATGCCTTGAAGGCGATGTACAGACTTTGTTACCCAAACGATCAATGTATGGACTTGAACTTCTGGAAACGAATGAATAGACTTTGCCACAGTCTAATGTATAGACTTCCAGTGTGAATGAAACGCTGTATAGACTTCACAGTTCAACAGCCATTGTATGGACTTGTACAGTGGTGCGCAGTGTACAGACTTTGAAGTCCGACCTAGCAGGATGTGTAGACTTAGACTACAACCAGGATGTCTAGACTTGTTGTGAAGCAATGCACAGGCTATACATACTTGAAGAATGCTTGCAGAAGACGATGTATAGACTTTGTTGCGATTAGTGGCTGTACAGACTTAGGCAAAGTGCACACATTGAACGCCTATGATGTACACACTTCAATTGAAGCCAACTGAGGAGTGTATGGACTTGAATGAAGAAATGGTTGTATAGACATGGAGGACTAGGGGGGGGTCGACCCATCTAGTAGGGGAGTCGACCCATTACTGCATGCTCAATGCAATTGTGTAAACTTCCACAAACAGACAGCCACAAGCAGAGTGAAGCAATGAATGCTTTATGCATCAGTTAACATGACTGAACATCAAATATGCAATGCTTTAGATATGTTAAACTAAACTGAGCAGCAAGATGACTAAACATTTGATAGACTGAGTTATGATCAGAAAATAACTGAATAACAGCATGATGACTCACACAGTAAGATGACTCACAGTGATTAACTCACATCAAAAACCAATCATCAAAATCACAGGGGCACAACAATCTCTCCCTTTTTGATGATGGCAACACTTTCAACACATTGAGTCATTCTGATGATGTGAGGCATTCTGATGACTTAAATTATTCTCCCCCTTTGACTTCATTAAAAAGAAAATAGTTTGAGAAATTAAAGCATGTATAAAAATTCAGTCAATTTCTCCCCCTTGCAAGAACATAATTCCCCCCCTTTGGCAAACAATCTCCCCCTTTGGTATAGTCAGGATGAACCATGGGAAGGGGTGAATGCAGATGCCGATACCAGAATGCAAGACCTTCCCCTTTAAGAGTTTCTATGCAGCATGATGCATATGACATGGAAGCTCCCCCTCAATAAGTGGAATCTTATGAGATAGATGAGAAGGAGACCACAGGGGCAAACAAGGAGAAGTTCAGGTCAATGAACCAAGGACATGAGCAGAAGAGTTTCAATTAACAGATTTTTCAAGGATGCTCCAAACACAAGAAGTTCAGCCAGATTTTCAAAGAGATATCAATCTCAGAAATTCAAAACATAAGTTTTCAAAGTCTTCCATTATAAGGGCTTATGAATGAGCTTTATTGAACATCATGGTTTAAACATGATGTATGCAGAGTTTATCAATAAAATTCTGTATTGATATCTAAAACCATGTTTTAATAAAAATGAACCAAGCCCTCATATTTAACTTGATTATCCTCCCTTTGTCTTACACAATCAAATTTATTGACTTCTTTCAGAATTACATGCACTAATATTGAGATTAAGCAATTATGAAGTCATATTATTTTGTCTAGGGTTGTAGCAATTTGATTTTAGCATCAATATTCAGATATTGAGATATGTTCAACAATTTTTCATGCTACAAATTTTACGAGCAGTCTAGTTCAGTGCACACCTTGTAACCAGAGGATATACCTTGATCAGAGGCCAATATCCCTAAGCACTTAGTGTGACTAACTGTCATGCTATATATGAACAGAGATAGCATTTACACATCATGACACACTCTGAATCATTTCTTGATGAGTGAGTTGTATTTCTTAGTGTGCATGCCATTGCTCTACCTGAATTTCAATGAATTCTTAATCAGAGTTAACTATGGTACCTCATGGCACAGTCCTTTGGACATGTGTTTCTCAGTGACCAAGGTCATTGCTCTGACAGATATTACCCTTTAGACTTTTCAGAAAAATTCATTTGCTTCAAATCAATAATAGTTTCATGTACTTAATCAGTTGAAGTCATGTATTCAAAAGTGCAGATTTCAGAAGTTTTCACAAGACACAACATGAAACAGATGGTTAAGGTTTATTAAACATGCTTCAGATATTTTTTTTAAGAGATTTTAAAGTCAAACTCATTGAATACATTAAACTTAAACCATCTGAGTTATTTCAGATATTCATAAAAGCGTATAATAGAAGATTCCTAGTTCAAGTGTTTTCAGATTTATGATCGAGATAGCCCATTGAAATCTTCATGAAAGACTGATAGAGTTCTGAATCATCAAATGATAGAAGAGATTTTGAAGAGTGAGTATTTTTGAAGCTCAGTGATTTCTGTTATGATCAAGGTTTGTCAATTAAAATCAATGGGGAAAAAGTTATGCACATCAAGCATGCTATCAGGAAGTGTGGCATGTTTCAGGATTTTCAAGGAAAACATGCAATGACTTCTGACAAGTGTATGCATTTGACAATCTACATGCAATGCATTGACTCCCCCTGACACTATGCATTCAATTACTCTCTTTGGCATTTTTCAAGAAATGCAATGTAATTAACTACATGTATGCAAAGACATGCAAAGACTCAACATTGTTTGCTATGCAAAGACATGCAATGTTTGCACTAAAAACTGAGCATATGACAATGTTACTCAAGCTCAATCAGACTGCCCTATTAAGCAAAATGACCCATGGTACTAGGCGGGGCACTTGGTCTACTAGACCACCTCACACATAGTAAGAACCTCCAGACAGATTTCCCTGCCTTTTGGTAACTTGCCATTTGATATACCATAGTGGTCATGCATGATAATGCAACATGCAGTCCAGATTTCCAATCAATTATCAATTTGAATTATGCACTGATATCTCAACATGTGCTCATGAGAAACAAGGCAGATTTTTAAATGTGATCATCCATACATGGATCAAATTTCAGCTTTTCAGATTTTTCAGAATGCAAGTTTATTCTCATTTCAATGTCTAAATAGACAATTCAGAATGAGCATTGAGAGACATGAATATTCATAGTGTTCAATAGATAACAAATGTGTAAGAACACATCAAACAAGATATGCAATGAATTTCACAATAGGAAATGCAGAGAATTTACCTGAAAAATTCAGTATGGGGTTTTCTTTTGAGTGCCTTGGCTTATTTACCCCTTTTATTCTTCAGCTTCCAAGGCACACCTGCAAGGCAACCTATTTTGCACAAACAGGTACCCAAGAGGTCTTGGGTCCTGAATTAACAGTGACATTCATAGCAGGTTTCCTAAACAATTTTTCAGCATGTAGGTCATCAGTTTTCATCAAATAGCAATTATTCATTGAATGACCTATTTGACCACAGTGATGACATGATGCAGCAGATTTCAAGTTCTTTTTATGCCAATTACTATTGTCATGAAACTTATTACCAGAGAGAGAATTTTGTTTACTAAAATCAGCCAGCCAACATTTAGTAGCTCTATGGCCTGGCTTCCAACAGTTATAGCATGAAAAAATAGACTTTAGGTTCCTTTTATGCACATCATTATGAACATGAATTTTATGTGCATTGGCATGGAAATTTCTGTTATTTGCATGACCAAACTGTTTTCCATAATCAAAACATTCAAAGTTTTTCCTTTTAAAAACAACTATGTTCTTTCTGAGAGCATTCGTGTTTACAGGGAATTTAAACCTTTCAGAAATGAAATTTTTCCCTTGAGCATGCCAACAGTCCTTGACTGTGTGGCCATGCTTTCTGCAGTGAGAGCAATTGAGAGAATTTCTTCAAAAGGAACCTAACCAGCATTCAGAGGCCTTGTGACCATTTTTGTTGCAGTTAAAACAGATGATGTGCTGGTCCTTTGAAACATATTTGTTCTTATTAAAAACATGCTGATTTGTAAAGTATTTTTTATGAAATGAACATGATTTTTTCTTACCACTTGCAAACCAGCAATGAGCAGTAGTGTGTCCTACTTTATCACAATTAAAACATGTGACACTCTTTTTCTGAGGGGCAGGGAACTTGACCTGCGAATCCCTACCATGCATTTTTCTAGCTTTCAGATCATCTGATTTCATTAAATTACATTCATGCATCAAGTGGCCAATCTTGTGACAGTAATGACATTTCATGATTTCCCTTTTATGTGCATGTCTAGGTGTATCAGTGTGTTTTACAGCATGCACATTTTCAATGTGATTCAATCCTTTCTTCACATGATTGACCTTTTCCATTTTTCCAGTTTGTTTCTGATTCTTCTGAACATTTGGTTGTTTATTTTCTGAGGTGGTGGCTACATCTGAAGCTTTGATGAAAGATGTCATTAGCTTATTTTTGAAAGCCTTTTTATTGACATTGTTGTAGCCTAACCCTTCCTTTTGAGTATTAGCCTTAACTCCTAACAACTTGTCCAGATTTTCTTGTCCATCAACAAATTTAGACAAAGAGCGTTTCAAATCCTGAATTTCATTTTCAAGAGATGTAATGTGTATTTCATAACTAGCGATCTCTTGTTCACTACAATTGACAGCTTCATTCAAAATCTTGTTAGCTATTTTGTATTCTTCAATTTCCTTTCTCAGCTCATCTACCTCTTCAGTCTCGTTTGTACAGATGACTTTCCCTTTCTTCAAAGTAAGAAGTCTTTCAGATATTGAAGAGTTCAGCAATTTTAACTTCTCATTTTCTTCCTTAAGCTTGTCATTCTGAATTAACTCATTTATTAGAGTCTGATCTTCTGAGTTAACCATGCTTTCTCTCCTAGCTTCAAACTCCTTCAATTCCTTTTGTTGGTTTTCAAAATCTTTCTGTAATTCTATGTTTACAGATTTTATGGCATTAAAATTTTCAATCAGCAAATCATTCTCTCATTTAAGTTTCTCTAATTGTTCTTCATTTTCTTTGGAAAACTTTCTGAGAGAGCCATTCTCATTTTTCAGCTTGTTTAAGTCAGATTTAACACATTCAAGTTCTTTCAGCAAATCCTTACTCTGAACAGAATCATGACTGGCTAGGCTAAGCTTCTTTTCAAGTTCAGAGATTTCTTTTACATGATCTTGATCTTCAATTTTCAGTAATGTAATTTGTTTCTTCAAAATTTGAATATCAGACATAAAAGCATCATGAACATTTTTCAGTTCAGCACAATTTTTACATGAAAAATTGAAGTTGTCTGACCTACTATTCTTCTTCAATTTTTTGTACTGACTTCTTAAGCTCTCATGTGACTCTAACAATTCAGCATATGCATTTTCCCAATCATCTAAAGTATAGTTTTCAAAGGGATTTACCTCATCATCATCATCATCTTCATCTTGACTGCTGCCTTGATTATTTCTGTCAGCCATCATGCAGCTGTCCTCATTTCTTATCTGAGTTCGCTTCAGTATATCCAGAATGTCTTTAGCAGACCTGCAATCATGAAGGCAAGACCATAAGGCTCTGTCAGTAGCTGCTTTCATCAGATTAAAGGCTTTCTGATTTTCTCCATCCTTTGATCTGTGTCTGTCGGTCCATTTGGATACTTTCGTTGGTAATGTGTGAGGACCTTGTGAAATTAATTTCCACAGATCTGGATCAACAGATTTAACATAAGCACGTAAAGCACTGTGCCACTGACTGAAATCAAAACCACTAAAGACGGGTGGACAACTAGCCATTGAAAACAAATCAGATTAATGCAACAGGAATATTGATGCACTAAAAACAAATTAGCACCGAAGACAGCAGGATCGGATCTGCAGGTCGCTGGACCTTCTAAGCAGACACCGCTCTGATACCAATTGTTAGGGTGCTAGACCCAGATACAGAGGGGGGTGAATGTATCCTTCTACGAATAATGCCCAAATAAAAACTCAGATGCTAGACGCAATCACAGAATAAAACTAATTCAATTAAACTTATGAGCAAGCACATGGAGCACGCCTATCCAAGCATCTAGCGGAAGTAAACACACAAAGCAAACCACTGCTCAATAGGTTTTTAGGTGGTTCGGTCCTCCAGACCTACATCCACCCCTCACTCCCAACCGGAGCGAGGCTTCACTAGCAAACGCTAGAACCAAGCAGACTTAGTCTGTGAATAAGGTGCTGCCACACAGCTTGACCAGGGGAACAACCTCCCCTCTTCCTCCCAACCGGAGGGACACCCCAAGTGACTCCCAGCCACTTGGAAACCAGAGACCGAAGTCTCTCTTCCTCCAGTCCAGGAGGAACCCGCCAGTGACTCCCCGTCACCAGCAACCAGAGGTCGAAGACCTCTCTTCCTCCAACCGGAGGGACCCCTGGACTTGCAACCCACAAGCCCAGAACCGGAGACAAGTCTCCCTTCTCCTGAGTCCACAGGAGGAACCCGACCTCAGACCAGTGGATCGGAAGAACAAGGATAACCAGATGAAAAGGAAAAAATAAGGAATGGAAAATACACAGCGATCGGAAGGCTGTAAATGAAGAACAAGAATGTAGCTCTCAAAGGAGCAGATCTGGCTTGGATTTAATCCAAACGCCAGATGACAGATCTTCAATAGCTTCTTCCTTCTTTTCCACGAACTCTCTCTCTCTCTATCTCTTTTTCTTTCTCCTCTGCTCTACTTTTCTCTCACGCTGTTCTCTCCTTCTTCTCTACAACTCTTTTTCTTCTGCCGGCTCACTCTTCTTCTATTTCTTCTTCTTCTGCTCTCTGCTTCTCCTCTGCTGGATCGAGCTCTCAACACTTCTGCTTTTCTGCTATTGCTCTCAAGGCTTCGATCTACCTCTTTCAGACAACGGAGACTACCCTTTATAGCAGCTCGAGCAGAGGCAGCACTGGGCGCATGTGGCCTCCACATTTCCCGCCCAAGTATTGGCCACGTGTCAGCATCTCAGCTCCTTGGATCACGTGCCAGACCTTTCTTTGGTTCACGTGCCAGAACACCTGCAAGAGTAACTAAGGAGTTCAGTCGATGGACAAAATTAACACAGGCTGTACATAGTTCAGCAATGTATAGACTTATAGATATCAATACAGCAAGTGTGTACAGTGTGAGGGAGTGTATAGACTTAGAAGTCTTCATGCGAGCTCAGTGTATATACTTGCTGAAGAATGCATTATCATAATAGGAAGGAGTGTATAGACTTCTGTGAAATGCATGAATGAATCGAGTGTGTAGACTTACTAATGCAAGCACAGGCTGTACACACTTTGTTTGCGTGCGAGAGAACACAGTGTATAGACTTTAGGTGAAGACCAATGTATGGACTTCGAATATGAAGATGCTAAGAAAGACGATCCAGCGTATAGACTTTGAAGAAATGAGGTGATGTGCATACTTGCTGAGTTGACGCTGCAGCCCAATGAGTTGACGCTGCAACGTATATACTTTACGTTCAACTGAGGATGTATAGACTTGCTGAGTTGACGCTGCAGCCCAATGAGTTGACGCTGTATAGACTTTGCCTTAGAAACGAGTGTATAGACTTGAGGTTCTGAATGAAGGTAAGGAGTCAATGTACAGACTTGCTATAGTTGTATGGACATTGAAGCTGCAAGCGATGTACAGACTTGGAGAGTTGAAACCAATGTACAGACTTGACGAAATGAAGATCACTGTATAGACTTCCTTCGGCACAAAGGTAGTTTAACGATGTACAGACTTGATTGAAGTGAAGTCTGTACAGACTTGAATGTTCACAGTGTATAGAGTTTGAAGCAAGTGACCAAGGCGATGTGTAGACTTTACCCAATGTACAGACTTGGTGGTCTTGAACGTAGGTAAAGCAAAGCAATGTATAGACTTGCCACCGACCAATGTGTAGACTTGCTCATACGAGTGAACAGGTCGATGTATAGACTTGGCCAATGCTTGAAGCACAGTCCACTGTATAGACTTGATGCCTTGAAGGTGATGTACAGACTTTGTTACCCAAATGATCAATGTATGGACTTGAACTTCTGGAAACGAATGAATAGACTTTGCCACAGTCTAATGTATAGACTTCCAGTGTGAATGAAACGCTGTATAGACTTCACAGTTCAACAGCCATTGTATGGACTTGTACAGTGGTGCGCAGTGTACAGACTTTGAAGTCCGACCTAGCAGGATGTGTAGACTTAGACTACAACCAGGATGTCTAGACTTGTTGTGAAGCAATGCACAGGCTGTACATACTTGAAGAATGCTTGTAGAAGACGATGTATAGACTTTGTTGCGACTAGTGGCTGTACAGACTTAGGCAAAGTGCACACATTGAACGCCTATGATGTACACACTTCAATTGAAGCCAACTGAGGAGTGTATGGACTTGAATGAAGAAATGGCTGTATAGACATGGAGGACTAGGGGGGGTCGACCCATCTAGTAGGGGAGTCGACCCATTACTGCATGCTCAATGCAATTGTGTAAACTTCCACAAACAGACAGCCACAAGCAGAGTGAAGCAATGAATGCTTTATGCATCAGTTAACATGACTGAACATCAAATATGCAATGCTTTAGATATGTTAAACTAAACTGAGCAGCAAGATGACTGAACATTTGATAGACTGAGTTATGATCAGAAAATAACTGAATAACAGCATGATGACTCACACAGCAAGATGACTCACAGTGATTAACTCACATCAAAAACCAATCATCAAAACCATCATCAAAACCACAGGGGCACAACATTGACTCCTACGACTCTGCTGCAGTAGGCGGTCTATCTCAGACCGTTCAAGTTTTGTGCGGTCATCCCTTGGCCGTCTATCCTCTTGGCACATGTGCGTTTCTGTCTCCTTCTTGTCTATTCTGGCTACTGTTATACGGTTTATACATGTCCGTTCGATACGTTGTGCGGCCCACTATCGACCGTACATCCAGGTTTCATTCCAGTAGTTTATGATCGTCTATTTCCTTTTGATACTGCGCCGTGGCTTGAACGGTCCATCCCAGACCGTCTATCTTGTGGTGCGGTCTCCCATAGACCGTCCTTCGGATGCCACAGTGCACCCGAGGTTGCTTTGCTTGCCATACTTATATTATTTTTATTCTCCTTAGTGCTGCTTATTGATCTCCCCCTCGTTATATGTTGTTGTGCATACTTGTTTTCATCTTTGCATGTTTATTTTGATCATTGGTTGCTAGTTTATTAGGCTAGATTTGCATGCACTCTGGTGCACATAGGAGCATACATCTCTTTCATAGTAGTTGCATTCCTACCGAGGTAGGGTTTCCTCTCATCTCCATACTCCTTGGAGCCGACTAGGTGACCTTGTCGAGGACCTCCGTAAGCCCCCGTGAGCCATGGATTCCCACACGGACGCCGGACAGGTTGTACCGTACCACCCCTAGTCTAGGGTTTGCATTCACGAGAGAGAAAGTCCTTTAGAGTCCATTCTTACCCTGTTTAGGTACCTTGTGGTTGAGTGAATTCACATTTTAATTAATCCACTAACGTCCTAAAAGAGAACTTATCAAAATCCTCGCGCATCATTTGAAATTGGTTTAGATAATTGGTTGATTCTTTTCTCATCTCTCTCCTCCATTGTATGTGGCACGGTGTCCTCATTTGCATCTTCTTGACGAATTAGGCTTGTTAGGTCTAGTTCATCTGTGCGCATCTCCATTTAGCTGCATTTGTCTTAGGTTCATTCCCCTCCTTGTATTCATTTGAAATTCACTGTATAAAGTCTCCATTCTTCTCATGGGGCACTTCTCCCCTGTACCTTATTCCTATACCTCTCTATCTTCTTACTCCCATGTGGATTCCTCTTCCCATGCGGGCCCGTCTCCTTATTCCTCTATTGGACCCTATTCTGTTAACGGGCCTTCTTACCCCGCCCGTGCTACTGCTAGTCCAATCAATCCTCATTCCCACATACATAATTCTTCCAGGCCCATGCATTCCCTCATTCCTGGAATGGGCGTTCCTTCTTCTCAGGCCGGATCCCCTTATCCGGCCCATCAACATTATCCTGGTCTAAATTCATCATCTCGTGCTCAAGCTGGCCTATATCCTTCTCTAACTATCCCTACCGAGGAGATGATCGCTCAGGCCCAACGCCAACTTGATGAATTGCAACGACAAATCAATCCTCAAAATTCTCTGGATATCCCATTTGCATTTCGAGGTCTTCAGCTCCCGCCACGTCAACAGATTCCGGCTTATCGTCGCTATGGTGGAGTTGGTGACCCTTACGTGCATTTGAAGGAATTCTTATATGAGTTGGCCCAGTTTCAGCATGATCAACGCCTGATGGCCTATTTGTTTGGCCTATCTTTAGAGGGCTTGGCCAAGGATTGGTTTTTCACATTACCTCAATGGCAGATGATGAATTTTCAGGCCGTCCAAGCAAGATTCATTCAGCAATATCAAGACCAGGTTAGGCCCAGATATTCTATGGTTGATCTGGCCCAAGAGAAGATGAAGCCCGGCGAGGAGTTCTCCACGTTTGCCGACCGCTGGCGTCGCCTAGCCGCACAAGTCCTGGGGCATATTCCGGAGGGCGAGCAGATCAAGATGGTTATTTCTAACGCAACGCCCGAGCTCAGATGTATCATAGCCCTGAACGATATCACTTCATGGCAACAACTCTACAGTCGAGCCCGCTTCATTACCCAACAACTCTTAGTTTCCTTTGACCATGAGTATCCTCCACCTTCGCCTTCCACATGCACTTTCCCTCCGCCCTCCACCGCAAGTCAGTCCTCCACCTCATATCCCTCCACGAGTCGATTGTCCGCTTTGCCACACCCATATACCTTCATGTGCTCCACCTCATATCCCTCCACGAGTCATCCCTCCGCTATTTTATTTCACCACGCCTCTCCTCTTCCGATCAAGGAAACACTACACCCAGAGCGGGTAGATGTCGTCCACTATATTCCCACGCCGTAACATCACTCTAGCCCTCTGCCTTCACCTACGCAATCCCCTTTGCCTATGCAGCCTCCGCTCCCATCCTCATTACCTTCTCACCTCCTTCGGCATCCACCTTGCCCGAAGTGGGCTCCTCACTCTTCGTTGCCATAATTCTTTACAGATGTGTTCATGGCTTTGATGGCCACCCATGCGTTACAACTCCCTCCGGTTATGCCTTGTCGACCTGCGGTTGGGAACTTGATCCATTTCTGTGAATTCCATCGTCAACAGGGGCATTCGATTGAGAATTGTTCTGAGTTCCGGGAACTTGTTTACGGTTTGGAAAAAAAAGATGATTGATTGGGCTATCATGCGCCGAGTTATTTCAGATCTCAGCAGCAAACAGCAGCAAGTCGTGCCTCCTAGGCAACCGTCTCCACGTCAAGACCATGGGCACCCTGGTGTTTCTTCAGTTGATAAGGTACCTACTCCGTTACCCACTTCTTCCTCTATCCCATCTCCTCCACCACCTTTACCTACTCCAGCCTCCGCTCGGGCAACCTCTCCCTCCATTTCCACCACCACTTCTATTATTAGCGCCTCTCGACGTGTTGTAAAGATACGTCAGAGAGCGCCACCACCTGCCACTTCCTCCACTACGCCACCACCTTCTCCACCCCCATCTTCGCCGTCTCCATTGGCCACATCTCCATCATCACCCTCTCCATTATCCCCATTACCCTCGCCATCGTCTTCATCACCTCCTCCCGCAATGATCCCTGTTCCGTCACCCTCACAACCATTCCCACGACCGATGCCACTTCTTTCACCATTATCCTCTGAACCTGAGCAGGCTGAACCTAAATCCATACCTCCACTTTTTCCTTTACCTCCACCCATGCCCATCATCATCATTATTCCCCCATCATTTGCACCATCGCCACCCACACCCTTCAAACCTCCTCATTCTAACCTCCCTCTATCACTTCCCACTTCACGGAGCAGGTACCCGTTGCCTTTGGTGCCCCTCGGGTTTAGTCCCCAGGAAGAAAAAGCGCCGAGCCAGGTTTCGATTATGCATTACAAGCTTCAAGATTTCACTTGCCGCATGCCAGTCTGAGTCCTAGTTTCTGGCTATTCTAGAGATAATGAGCCTGGATTTGCTATGAAGACGGTTGCTGAGAAGAGTTCATTAGCACTGGTGCCAGTTTCTTCTAAAGCAAGGCCGGTGGCAATTTCTTTGCTTGCCGGAGAATTCACGATTAATGTTATTATCACCCCTCGCTTGATCGCTATTCAGTACACTGGCCCAGAAGAGTTTTCTGCACGAATGGTGCTAACCCACACGGCCGCCAAAGGTTTAATGAGTGCAGCACTCAAGGGGCAATTGGCCGTGTCTTCTACATCTTCCAAAGACATTCTGCACGTCTTATGCAATCTCCCTCGGTTTATTGATAAGTCGGCCGCGTCAACGCCGCACATTACTCCCCCTCAGTTCTGTCCTGCTTTTTTAGTAAGGGAGTTATGCTTCGTGCCCAGTTGTCGAGTAGAGTTGCTAAATCTCCATGTTCTAGTGCCAAGAGATAAGACTCCATGGTTCCATGATACTCATCATCATGAAGAGTCAGTTGCTCACGAATGTCCGCAGCATGCTAGCACCACGGGTCTAGGGGAAACCGCCTCGATAAAGCTGCATATTCATGACCGAGCCAGGCCATCTGCCAGGTGGACCCGTTATCTGAGAAAGTATTGCAGATTAAGAAGCCCGAAGGTTGGAGTCCGCGCCAGGCGGGGTTGTTTCAAGAAGATTTCGGCCAAGAAGAGGCGGCGGAAGTTCAAGGGCCGTCAGTTGTGCGTTCGGGGGTCCACCTCTCTTCCTTCTTCCTCGTTCCATTCATCTTTTCTGTTGCTCAGTTCTCACCCTTGGGTGGTGTACCTTCCGCCACATGACCATATCTCTACCATCTTCTCCTATTCTCACCATTCTAGGCATCGGCCTATACCCTTCTCTTCCCCTGATCCAGGGGCATCTTGTAGTGTTCCTCTCCGGATACGCCCGGATTTCACTCCTCATCTCTTTCCCCCGACCTCGTTGGGGATTCCTTATGCTCCTTCCTCGACCTTGTCGGGTGATTTCCATTTCTTTTCCCGACTTTGTCGGGTGTTCATGCATCTCCTTCCCCACCTCTGGCGGGTGATCGCTACTCTCCTTCTCCGACCATGTCGGATGATTCTTATTCTCCTCTTTCTACTTACTCCTCTCCACCCTTTCGGGGTTCTCACCCTTTTTCTTGCTGTTTTTGAGGCTTTAGCCCACCTTGATCTCAATTAATCCCTGTTTATTCTGTACTTGGTTCCTTGTTATCAGAGCCTCAGTGCCTTAACGAGGGGGTTCTAGCCCTCGTCTCTCTTCTTTTTTTATCCCTCCTTCGTCTAGTATGATGTCTGCCACTCCTCTATGTCGAGGAATCCAATCCTTTGCCCTCCTTTCATCCTTTATCCTGACAAGCAAGGAAAATAAAGTTCGTGCTCCTCAAAGTTCGATGATTGAGATCGCTTCAGGAGGCCGGTTTCCACGCCTTGGATCTGCAAAGGTATCTTTGATTTTGTGCCAGAACATGTAATCATTGCTATTACTCTGTTATTTCTACACGCGCTTATAATGTTGGTTCCTTAAAACATGGTTGAGTAGCCTGAGGCTTTAGTTAGTTTGCTTAGTCAAATGAGTTCGCTTCTGCAGCATCCCTTAGGCTGGTGGTAGCTCTGCGCTGGGAGTCTAGTTTCTTTCCCCGATTGTTGAGGGTGACCTTTGAGTATAGATTTTTTCACACACTACACGGCAAGCCATAGCCGATCTCTCTGAGACGCACCGTTGCTGCTTTGGTCATACTTTGTGTATGCATAAAGGTCTTTTCTTTTCTCTGCTCGGCCAAGTGCAGGGGTAAGAGATGGATGGATGAGATGACCAACCTAGGTGCTCCCTAATATAGGAGAGGTCTCAAATAGGGGCAGTCTTGACCTTTAAAAGTGAGCTTTCATGCTATATCTGGCCAATAAGGGCTACCAAAATGAGAAAATGAATCAATATGCAAAATTATGAATCAAAGGTATGGCAAGAGTGGCAGTACAGTTCCCCGCGGGACGTCATGAGCCCGGTCGCATACGTGCCTGATAAATATGGGTCTGAAAATCAAAGACACAAAGTCCCAGCGCAACAGGCTATCTCTTTGAGGGGCAGTGCCATGGAAGGAATTCGAGCCTTGATATCTCCCATCTTGCACGAAGCTTGTCTCCAATTTTTCTTCTGCTTCTCCCTCTTAAGCTGGGTTGTATCCCGGGTATGGCCTTAGTAGGGGCACCGTTCTTTAGAGGCGGTTGGTTGTGGTAAGCCACCCTCACATGCACCCCCTACTCAAGGGAAGTCTTTAATGAGAGGGGAGGGACGGCGATCCCTGGCCAGTAGTTCGAGCCTGTCTTTGGGTGCTGCAGATTACTATTCAAAAATACCAAAAAAATGAGATATTGTCAAAAAATACCAAAAAATGAGATATTGTCAAAAATCCAAAAAAATGAGATATTGTCAAAAATCTAAAAAAATGAGATATTGTCAAAAATCCAAAAAAAAAATGAAATATTATTCAAATCCAAAAAAAAATAAATATTTTCAAAATCTAAAAAAATCAAGAAAATTGAAAAATCTAACATTGTTTATCTTTTATATTGTATTTTGAGAATAGATACGTAATCTGTTTGCTAAGTGTGCAGGTTGCAGGTACTCAGGCATTCCTTGCTATATCTTTTGCTCTACCTCCTGTCCACATTTGTGATCTATTCTTTCGTTCCTCGATCTTATCTCTCGATCTATTCTGAAGCTTATGACATTTTCAACTTTTGTTTGCAATGATGATATCTTTATGAGAGGGCTTTGCCTCACGATTATGAACCTGGCGGTTCTGCATCATTTTGATCTTGAATTTTGATTGAAGAGCGTGTTTTGTCTATGTCTCTTTTGTCCCACCGTATCTTTGTCTCGTGTCCATGTCCCACCGTATTGTCCCACACGCTTGTTGTTTTGTTCCTCACCTCATGTTGTTAGTTGTCTTGCACATGTTGATAGTCGTCCTTCCATGTTCCGTGTGTTGTCCCAACCGTGTGATCCGTCATATTCTTATCCCAACCATGTGTTGTCCCGCCGATTATTGTCTTGTCACTCCATGTTCATGCATGCGTATTGTCTGTTTATGCCTTTGCTTATGTGCTTGTTCGTTTTGTTGTGTTGTTTCCATTCGTCATGTTATGTAATGTTGTTTGTCGTTAGGTTAATCGCTATGCTTATCTTGTTTGTCTTATTCATGAAAATCCATAAAAATTCAAAAAAGAAAATCCAAAAAGGCTCGGCGTTTCACTTGCACAGGTAAGTCAGGTATGGCCTTCTATCCTTGTCACCCTTATTGCATTATTATATGGTACTATAGTATTTTATCTCGAGAACCAGTTGGTTGCTCACGCGTTCCAGGATCTGATGTTCCCCTTCAACAAAAACGATGATGATCCAGGTTCGTGTGTTTAATCTTCGGATAGGCCGTTAGGTTGAGATGTCAAGGGGAGGATGGTTCTGTCCTGCACGCCGTGGTTGCGGACGGTATCTTGACCTTGATTTTCCCAGCTTAGCAATATTATTCTCGAGTATTTTATATTTTAATCTTTCTTTGCATTTATTTTTACGATTTCTTTTATTTTAGCCCAGCATGTATCATACGCATCCTTTGAGCTTTCATGACCCATGGTTTGCTTGAAAAATGTCCCATCAGTGATGGTCAGCTATGCGTTCAAGTGCTTGAGTAAGAGGAACTAATTCCACTCTAAGTTGGAATGTTCTCTTTGGTCGATTCGCCTGGTTTGGTTGATTGAGAGGTCCCCGTCTAGAGCTTTAGCCTGTTCCCTTTACTTTTGATGCCTATTTTTTGTGGCCTCCTCATTGGACCGTGGGATTGTGTCCCCCATGAGGTTGGTCTTGTCGATTTATTTCATTTAGTTTAGTTCCTCCAGACTGGTGTCGCTTTTGGTTTAATCATTCCTTGCGTTTGGCTCAAAGTTTTTCGAAAGATTCCTATCGCTTGTTGGTAGAAACGGGTGTCGTTTTATCTTAACGCCCGTTTTTCCGATCCACTCCGCTTCATCTCAATTTCACGTCGATGTCGCTTTCGCTCCATCTCCTTTTCCATTTCACTTCCACTTCGCCTCCGCTCTCTCCCCTGCAAAGAGGACGTTAAGGAGGGGCATCTGTTGACACCCGTTTTTTACCGATAAGTTGAGTCATTCCGCTTACTCCCATTTGTTGATGCCTCGAGTTGTCCATTTACTCATCGGGGCTATTTTCAGGCATGTTTTGGGCCAGCTTTATGGGTCGCCTCCCTCCTTGGCTAGGACTGTTTCATTTCAGGGCTTAATGGGCCTTGGTTTTTGGTTAATTAAACATGTTTATGAAAATCAAGTGTCCAGGAGCATGTACGGTTCAACCTCAGCCGCTCAACACTAGGGCGGTTAGATACAGACCGTTCATACATTTATGGTTGATTTCTGAGGATTTTCTGAATTTTCACCGACAAGCATTTGTGCGGCCCTCTCCTAGCCGTTCAACTTGATGGGCGGACTAAGGGTGACCGCTTATCTCTCAGAGTCCTACGCTTGAAAGTTTTCTCAGATAATTATCTAATTAATTGAATTATCATCGACAAGGCTAGAACAGTTTGACGTTGGCCGTGCTACATTTGAACGGTCTCAATAGAGCCGTTCATCTGTGAGAGTCCAACGGCGGGCGTTCCGGTCAGTTCGAGGGATAATTGGGATTATTTTCTAATTATTTTGAATTTCCACCGACGGGTTTAGACGGTTATTAGGTGACCGCCCATCCTGTTGAGCGGTCTATCGAAAGACCGTTCATCTCGTCGACTGTTGAATTTTAACAGATTTTAATCCTTTTATCCATGGTTTTATCCCCAACTTCTTTCATCAATTTCTCCATGGATAATCAACCATTTTGAGTGCCGTTTCGACTGGATGAGAGATAATATGATTATCTATGATTTTCCTTTGATTATCTCGAACTGAAAATGCCTCTAAACCCTAGTTTCGGGGCTGGCTTTCTAGGCTCTATAAATAGACCCTAAAGGCCGGACTTTGAAAGGGGGGGAGATTTTTGGTCGACGGCGAAGCCCTGCCGCATTCTTGAGTGACCTAGCACCAAGGAGGGAGGCTTTCCACATCCATATAAGCCTCCGGTTGATGTGGCACACCCTTGGGGTGATAGTCACAAGACCAATGCTTCCTCGGACCTAAGTATGCAAGCACAACCACAAGGCTAAGAAGCCTACGTAAGCGGACCTTCGTATGGCGCACACACTCAACCCGGGGGTAACTCGGGGATGCCGAGTCAAGGAAGTGGGACAAGACCCTTGCTGGTAGAGGGCCAACAACATCCAAGTTAAACCTCTCCTTGGGGAACGGATATCCAACTCAATGAGTCGGCAATGGCCAATGGGCGCGGGTCACTCACTCACACCCACGGTGGTCGCACAAAGACGGTGGAGCCTTAGGATCGGGCGCTCTCTCCCTAACCGACGGCGCAATTGGAGAATATTAAATGAACAAGCATAAATGAGAGTAAGGTTTGGAGCACTTACTCGACCGGTTTGAAGAAACCGGTCCCGCTTGGAGACGAGGGCGAGCGGAGAGGCGAGTGTTCCCCACACGCCGCGTCAGAGAAGCTTGACCTGCTCAAACGATTACAACACTACACCTCTCGCAGGAGGGGGATCTTGGGGTGGGGGTTAACTGATATTACATCTAAAACTACCTCCACACAGGGATGGGCCTTCAGCCGGCCAAGCGGGGAGGGGTGGAACCCAACTCGCAACCAATAAGGAGACCGATGTCGGCTCTGCCCGCTTTCTGTGAGTGCTGATAAAAGGTCGAAGAAGTAGTTGCTGTTACTGTTTCCCAATTTTGTGGGGGACGAAACCACCTGGAAATTCTTCGTAGGAGGATGGGGAAGTCGTCCAAATTTTTCCAGAATTTTGGGAGGTCTCTGTTGGCCGGAGCAGAGCCTCAAACAGGGAGGTAGATCTTCAGTTCTGACAGCTTCAGGATCACAACAGTAGGAAGAAGTTGTTTCCACCAGCGCTCCCGGACTCAGAATGAGGTGCCGCCAGAGTCGTCAGAACTGTCTGTGAGTCCTCTTCGACACGAGCTTGACGGGGATGCCAAATGTGTTGTGCCTCTTAGGCACAAGCATGTGCTATGTTGCTTTGATGATAGCAATGCTATTTGGTTTTGATGATAGGAAGACAGTGAGTGCATTTGAGTGCATTTGATATTGTATTTTGATGATAGCAATGTTGTTGTGTTTTGATGATTGCAATAAACAAAGTGCATTTCTGTGCATTGTTCTTTATATATATGCATTGCATTCTGTCAGATATCATGTCTCTGCATGTATCTACAGTCTGAACAGTAGTGGGTCGACCCACCCTTCCTGATGCGTCGACCCATCAGAACACTGACTGTCTGGGTATCAAAGTCTGTACAGCATGCCTTAGTGTTCATATCGTGAAGTCTATACACTGGACTTCACTTTACCAAGTCTATACAGTGGACCTTGTTTTACCAAGTCTGTACACACTATTCAAATCCATACACTGGCAGCTCGGCTTAAGTATATACATTCATCTGAACTAAGTTCATTTTCCTATGTCTGTCTGCAGATGATTCAGGCCATCAAGACTTGGCACGTGATCCAAGAATCTGAAATGCTGACACGTGGACACAGCAGTTCAAGTATCCATTATTGTAGCCTTTGGAGTACATTGGAAGCATCGACGCTGCAGCTGCAGCTCCATGCGTCAACGCAGTAGTGCAGCAGCGTCGATGCAACAGTTAAAAAGGCTAGGCTGGTTGCTCACTGGAACGCATCAATGCGTCAACGCCACAATTCAGCAGCGTCGACGCAGCGGCTTAAGAGACGCCAATATACAAGTGTATGTACATGTTCGTGCGTCAACGCCATCAACAAGCAACGTCGACGCAGCGGCGGAAGAGAGGCCAATACACACGTCTGATTTTCATCCGTGCGTCAACGCCACCAACTGGCAGCGTCGACGCAGCAGTTCAAGAAAGGGGCGACTTATCTCTGGCTGTCTTCAACGCGTCAACGCTATCCACAGTAGAGTCGACGCAGTGGGGCAAATTCAAATGTGTACAAGCAAAGGTGGACGCAGCTGCACAATGCGTCAACGCACTCCACACGAAACGTGAGAGGCCTGAAGCCATCTAAGTTCAGATGCTGGAACACCAATGCGTCAACGCAGCATGCTGAGAGCGTCGACGCAGCACGCCCATCTGATGAAGACTTGATCACTGGATCATCGATATGTCAACGCAGCAGGCTGATGGAGTCAACGCAGCAGACTTGAGTTTTGCTGGTAGAATGTCTTTGAAGGCTGCGTCAACTCCTTGAAGCAAGTGCATTAATGTCACGCCCCGAGCGCGGAAGATACCCGGAGATGCGCGACGAGTTTATATCAATCATGTCAATCAGAGTAGTAGTGTATTTGACACAAAGACAGAGTGCGCAAATATAAAGATAACCCAATCCATTAATTCCTTTAATAAGAATATGTCTATTACAAACCCTTGTAAATACTAGACTCAATAAAATAAAAATACAACGCTTGACTCAAGAAAAATAGAGAAAAGACAGGACTAATTGACGCTTGAGGAGCTCTAACTCTTTCACTCTTGACTTTCCCGATCAGATTGAATTCCCTCATCGTCGGACTTACCTGAAAAGTAGGGAAACACTGAGTGAGCGAACGCTCAGTTGGAAATTATATCTCAAGAACTAGCAATGGGTTTAAGTAATTACATTTTTCCATGAATGCACTATAGCTATGCATGCTCCCAAAACGACAAGATAGAGAGAGTGGATAACAATAAGATAGCAGGAAGAACTAGTCATGAACTTTCAAGAACTTATCAGGCAGATATCAAGACTTTCAAGCAAGTGTATTCATCATGTCATGTTGGAATTTGGCTATTATGTTTCAAGCAAGCGAGTATACAATTACCCTTTCTCGGGCCACGCAAGTCACGTAATATCAAGTCAAGTACAAGATTTGTGGAATGTTCAATCAAGCTAGTCATGCACTTTGGTATAATGCCAATACCGTGATCAATCAACTCCCATGGGCACAAGTACTTTCGGGTGCTCCTCCCAGGACCAGATCGGGCCCTATATGCGCAGGCTTTAATCATGTATTTTTAACATCCACTTTTGTATATAGCCAATATGGAATTTTAAGGATAAAGCTTGTAGACACGTAGGATAGACTTTGATATAATATAGTCCAAAATATGACACTTGACATAAATAGGCGATAATAACGGTACAATCACGATTATCGATAAAAACTAGGTGAAATTGGTTCCCTAACTTGGGTACCATGACAAACAAGTATGGACATTCTTTATATAGAATTGAGGTCCACAAGAACATCAAGTTTAATATAGAATTGGGGTTTACAAGAACATCATAACAATGTCGATATAGAATTGGGGTTTACAAGAACATCATAACAATGTCATGCTTTACCCCGTTCATTAAAATAATTCTCATATCATACACATGGCATGACATGAGGGCCGGTATACCATGTTTCTACAGAGTGACATGGCAAAGATTGTGTAATGGGTTTATAGGGTACAACCAGCTCAGTCGCCCTTGAGGGAATCCAAGGCTCGAGGAGTCTTATGGAGGTCTCTATGACTAACTCGCTAGTCCAAAGGAACGGAATGTCCAATGGAGAGCTTGTATGTCACTGAGAGTTAATGGGTAAACGATAAAACATCATGAAACATGGGACTATATTCACGGAGTGGAATATAGTGCCGATATTATACTTATATATTTAAACCCTTGGTTATCAGTATCAGTGAAAATAATAACTCAGGAAAGTAGCGACTTAGGTAAAGTCATTTTTAATGAAATTAATGCCTTTTACAAGGGCGTTTAATTACAATTTTGACGACTTATACAGCAGTCGTCCATTCTGTATTTCTATTTTTACAGAATTTAGATAATATGGAATTTTAGCAAAAACGCACCCTGGACAGGGGCGTTACTTTTCAATTAGCGCCCTGTTCTGGAGCGTCAGTTCAATAATAGGCGACCTTGACAAGGTCGTGAATTCCAGAATTTACCAATTTTCAGATAATAAAATTACAGGAAAAAGGGTACATGATCATGACAGGAAAAATAGCAAGATTTCACAGGTATACTCATGCAATATGTTATATTCATGGTTACATAGATATTAAATTTTGAACGTGGGTATTTATTAATTACATACAATTGACGACTTCTGGGCAGGGCGTCAAAACAATAATTAGCGCCCTAGTGTGGGTCGCTTCTTTAAATTAGCGCCCTTGTCAAGGGCGTTTCTTTTTGAAATTACATGGAAAACATCTGAAACCACAATAAAACTATATGCATGCACGACCGATGATATTATTAAGATCTTAAGCTAGTTTAGGCTATGATCTTGAGAAAACCTACCTTTCATTGAAGATTAACCGGATGAAGAAACGGTACTCTGTTACGAACACAGTATGATGTCTTGCAGGAGATAAAGGAGAGGCAGAAGATGAAGATGGACGAAGAATACCCGATCTTCAGTCAAAAGGGGTGATCGTCTTCACACCACAGGCAACCTGTAGAGGAAGAGGAAAGACGAATGATCATTATCTTCCTTAAACCATGACTGAAGGAAAAGAAGAACACTACCTGTTCTTCGTGCACGGCAGCAGCAGACGAACGCCAAAATAGCGATCAGGGCTTGATTAGGGAGTATTTATAGAGTTTTTAGGATCGTACTAGAGTTATAGTTTGAGTAAGGGTAGTATTGCCATGATAGAGTCCCTACTATATTCAACTTTCGACGTAGTTATCCAGAACATACTCTGGATAGACTCCTGGGTCGAACGAAACTAAAACTGAATTAACGTCCTAAGTGAGGGCATTAATTTAAATTGACGCCTTGTCAAGCGTCATTTCTTATGTGAAACGCGTCCATGTAGAGGGCGTCACTTATACTTGCCCCTTTTTATTTATGTTGGCCGCTGAGAATTGACGACCTCATTTGTTGGCGTCCTTTCTGGAATTCGCGCCTTGTATAAGGGCGTTTCTTCTTGAAGTAGCGCCTTGACCCAAGACGTTATTTTCCTTCTGGCTTATTTCTTATGCGTTTAGGCTTTCATCATCTATTTACTTATCTTTTATTTTAATTTGATTCATTTTCCAAAATCTTTATTTTTTCCAGGGTTGCTACACCCTCCCCCACTTAAAAGAATTTGGTCCCAAAATTCCATAGTATATATATATATATATGTGGAGAGTGTAGAGTATATACCTTAAAATAATTCTAGTAATTGCTTCCTCATGAATTCCTTGGTCTCCCATGTGGCTTCATGATCGGAGCTCTTATTCCATTGTACTTTTAGCATGGGAATAACCTTATTCCTTAGAGTACGTACTTCACGATCTAGTATCTTTATGGGCTTCTGTTCATATGTGAGATCCTTCTGGATAACTAAGTCTCCATGTTCAATAATATGTGATGGATCGTGTACATACTTCTTCAACATAGATATGTGGAACACATTATGTACTTCAGACAATTGAGGAGGTAATGCGATGCGATAAGCAACCTCGCCAACTCTTTCCAGTATCTCAAAAGGTCCAATGAATCTTGGTGTAAGCTTGCCTTTAACACCAAATCTCCTTATTCCACGTCCAGGTGATATCTTGAGAAATACATGATCTCCGACTTGGAATTCAAGATCTCTCCTTCTAGTGTCAGCATAAGTCTTTTGTCTAGACTGAGCTACTTGCAGTCTTTCTCTAATCAACTGTATCTTCTCGGTGGTATCCCTTACCATATCTGGACCTAATAGTTGTTTTTCTCCAACTTCGTCCCAGCATAAGGGTGATCTGCAACTCCTTCCGTATAAAGCTTCGAAAGGTGCCATTTGTATACTTGCCTGGTAGGTATTATTGTATGCAAATTCCACCAACGGCAAGTGATCATACCAGCTTCCATCGAAATCAATGATGCAAACTCTGAGCATATCTTCAACCACCTGATTAGTTCTCTCGATCTGACCATCCGTTTGAGGATGAAAAGCTGTACTAAAGTTAAGCCTTGTTCCCAACGAATGTTGTAGTCCCTTCCAAAAATGAGAAGTAAAACGGGGATCTCTGTCAGACACGATTGAAACAGGAATACCATGTAATCTGACTATTTCCTTGATGTATAATGCAGCCAAAACATCAACTTACCATCGGCTCTTTATTGGCAAGAAATGCGCCGATTTAGTCAATCGGTCAATAATAACCCATATTCCATCATGTCCTCCTTTTGATTTAGTTAGACCCATGATGAAATCCATACCAATATCCTCCCACTTCCATTTAGGTATATTTAGAGGATGTAATTTTCCAGCAGGCTTTTGGTGTTCCGCCTTGACCTGTTGGCATGTGAGACAGTGCGACACGTAGTCCGCTATTTCCCTTTTCATGTTGGGACACCAAAAATTCCTCTTCACATCTTGGTACATTTTGGTTGATCCTGGATGAATTGTGTACCTTGATCTATGAGCTTCATCTAAGATCTTCTTCTTTAACTCGGGACAATCCGGTATGCAAGTTCTATTCCTGAACATTAATCTTCCTTCACAAGTTATTTGGAAATCAGATTGTCCTTCCAGTTTGCCTTTGATCTCTACTAATATTGGGTCATTATCTTGAAGCACTCGTATTTCAGATAACAGGTCTGGATGAATGCTTATATGAGATAATGTGACACATTGAAAGTCTGTGTCCATGCTTATATTGAGTTCAGAGAATTGCTCCAGCAATTTCCATTCTTGAATCATACAATTGGCTAACAGTGCTCTCGGCTTTCGACTAAGGGCATCTGCTACATGGTTACCCTTTCCGGGATGATATTGTATATTGAAGTCGAAGTCCTTGAGATATTCTAGCCAACGTCTTTGCCTCATATTTAGTTCCTTTTGTGAAAAGAGATACTTGGGACTCTTGTGATCAGAGTATACAGTAAACTGTACTCCGTAAAGATAATGTCTCCATATTTTGAGTGCAAATACCACCGCGGCCAATTCTAAGTCATGGACGGGGTAGTTCTCTTCATGCTTCTTCAATTGACGAGAAGAATAAGCTATAACCTTTCCTTGTTGCATTAGAACACATCCGAGGCCAATGCCAGAAGCATCAGTGTATACCTCGAATTTCTCTCCTTCCATTGGTAACGCTAAGACCGGAGCTGTAGTTAGATGATCCTTGAGATTTTGGAAGCTTCTTTCGCATTCCTCACTCCATTCATAACGGATCTCCTTGCGAGTTAACCTTGTAAGCGGCACGGCGATCTTAGATAAATCCTTGATGAATCGCCTGTAATAGCCGGCAAGACCTAAGAAACTTCGGATCTCGCTAGCATTGGTCGGTCTTTCCCAATTCTTCACAGCTTCAACCTTTGATGGATCTACAGATAATCCATCCTTTGATATCACATGTCCGAGAAAAGTTACTTCTTCAAGCCAGAACTCACACTTGCTGAGCTTGGCATATAATCGGTTTGTCCTTAATATTTGTAATGCAATCCTCAAATGCTCCTCATGCTCTTCCTTAGTCTTGGAATATATTAATATATCATCAATAAAAATCACCACGAATTGATCTAAATAAGGTCTGAATATACTATTCATTAACTGCATAAAGGCAGCAGGGGCATTTGTTAGTCCAAAAGGCATAACAACAAACTCACAATGGCCATACCTGCTTCTGAATGCGGTCTTATGAATGTCATCATCCTTGATCCTTAGTTGGTGATATCCTGACCTGAGATCAATCTTTGAAAAATACTTGGATCCAGATATTTGATCAAATAACTCATCGATTCTCGGCAGTGGATACTTGTTCTTGATAGTGAGATGATTCAACTGTCGATAGTCGATGCATAGTCTCATGGATCCATCCTTCTTCTTCACAAATTGTACAGGCGCTCCCCACGGGGAAGTACTCGGTCTAATGAATCCTTTCCTAAGAAGTTCCATCAATTTCTCCTTTAACTCCTTGCGTTCGGCAGGGGACATCCTATAAGGTACCTTAGAAACAGGTCCAGCACCAAGGACCAAGTCGATGGTGAAGGCCACTTCTCTTTGTGGGGGTAATCCAGACAAATCTTCCGGAAACACATCCGGAAATTCTTGCACAACTGGGATATCTTCTATCTTAGTTTCCTTAACCTCCTTAATCGTGACAAATGCAAGGAAGATACACATCCTTTCCTGATTAGCTTGCTTGCTCGGAGAGCCGAAATAAAAGGTGACCCGCTCCGACTCTTAGGGCTAGAATAGACTAGTTCTGGAAAGTCCTTGAAAGTAACCTTGCTATTGCGGCAATCGACTGTTGCCTGGTATTTGGATAACCAATCCGCTCCTAGTATGACATCATACTCCTTTAGATCTAAACATATAAGATCAATAGGGAGATTTTATCCTTTTACCAAGACTTCATAGTTTTGATAATGGTGAGTAATATCGGTTTCGTTTCCGAGAGGAGTAGATAAAATTATTTTCATCCATTCCGGTTCCATAGGTAGTGGGTTAGCAAACTTCTTGGAAATAAAAGAATGTGATGCACCCGTATCAAATAAGACATGTGCATACTTGGAACAAACTTTTAGTGTACCTTCTACTAGTCCGCCTTCTTCTTCTTCGGTCTCCTTAATTGCGTGAAGACGAGCGTTCTTGGTTACCAGGCGCTTTCCGTCACTGGTTTGATCATTAAGTAATGGGAAATCGGGAATCCGATGCTCACGGCTCCCGCAACGGAGACATGCTCCAAGTTTCCTCCAGCACTCTTCGGCTTTATGACCAGCCTTGTCACAATGCTTGCATATTATATTCGAAGGTATAGTAATGATAGAGAAGGGCTTGGTCTTCTTAATTTTTTGGTCTTGAGAAGAAGTACCTCCAGTGCTAGGCCTCTTCTTGAAGTTGGGTTTAAAGGAACCCGAACTTGTAACTTGTTCCTTCTTATCCTTCCCACGGATTCTATCTGATAGCTCTGTGGCATCTTCTAACAATTGAGCTCGGCGTACTATCTCTGAGTAGACCTGAATATTCATTGGCACCAGCTGGGTAATATATTGGGGCCTGAGCCCATTAAGGAACCTCCTAGCTTTCATCTTCTCGGTGCTAACTAAGTGCTTAGCATACCGAAACAATCTAGAGAATTGTGCCTCGTACTCCACCACCGATAATGACCATTGCTTGAGTGCGGCAAATTCGGTAGCTTTCTTTTCTTGGACTCGGTCTGAAAAATATTTATTGTTGAAATGTTCAACAAATTCTTCCCAAGTAATTTGGTCTTGATTTATAGTAGCTTCGACTGACTCCCACCAGCATCGGGCATCCCTTTCTAGTTGGAAAGTAGCTAATAAGACTTTATCTTGATCCATGCATTGCATAACACGGAATATACGCTCCGTCTCCCTGATCCAGTGCTCTACGTCATCTGGATCAGTAGAACCCATGAATTTGGGAGGGTTCATGTTCTTGAAGACTTGGTGGAGACTTCCGGCTCGTTGTGCACCTCCATGTGCTACTTGTTACAGCACTTGGGTCATGCCTTGGAGTGTACGCTGCATGTTGCGCCACTGGGCACGTTCGGCAGCCATTATCCTACAATTACAATAACTATATTAGTATATACTCGCGTTAAGGGCTTTTAAGTTTTTGTGTTAACTCAACCCTTGGTTCTACCCAATCTCACTGGTTAATGGTTTAAACCTATCCTTGGACTTGGGTTTCCTAGGAATTGAATACCCTAGGCTCTGATACCAGAAAACCTGTCACGCCCCGAGCGCGGATGATACCCGGAGATGCGCGATGAGTTTATATTAATCATGTCAATCAGAGTAGTAGTGTATTCGACACAAAGACAGAGTGCGCAAATATAAAGATAACCCAATCCATTAATTCCTTTAATAAGAATATGTCTATTACAAACCCTTGCAAATACTAGACTCAATAAAATAAAAATACAACGCTTGACTCAAGAAAAATAGAGAAAAGACAGGACTAATTGACGCTTGAGGAGCTCTAACTCTTTCACTCTTGACTTTACCGATCAGATTGAATTCCCTCATCGTCGGACTTACCTGAAAAGTAGGGAAACACTGAGTGAGTGAACACTCAGTAGGAAATTATATCTCAAGAACTAGCAATGGGTTTAAGTAATTACATTTTTCCATGAATGCACTATAGCTATGCATGCTCGCAAAACGACAAGATAGAGAGAGTGGATAACAATAAGATAGCAGGAAGAACTAGTCATGAACTTTCAAGAACTTATCAGGCAGATATCAAGACTTTCAAGCAAGTGTATTCATCATGTCATGTTGGAATTTGGCTATTATGTTTCAAGCAAGCGAGCATACAATTACCCTTTCTCGGGCCACACAAGTCACGTAATATCAAGTCAAGTACAAGATTTGTGAAATGTTCAATCAAGCTAGTCATGCACTTCGGTATAATGCCAATACCGTGATCAATCAACTCCCATGGGCACAAGTACTTTCGGGTGCTCCTCCCAGGACCAGATCGGGCCCGATATGCGCAGGCATTAATCATGTATTTTTAACATCCACTTTTGTATATAGCCAATATGGAATTTCAAGGATAAAGCTTGTAGACACGTAGGATAGACTTTGATAGAATAGAGTCCAAAATATGACACTTGACATAGATAGGCGATAATAACGGTACAATCACGATTATCGATAAAAACTAGGTGGAATTGGTTCCCTAACTTGGGTACCATGACAAACAAGTATGGACATTCTTTATATAGAATTGAGGTCCACAAGAACATCAAGTTTAATATAGAATTGGGGTTTACAAGAACATCATAACAATGTCGATATAGAATTGGGGTTTACAAGAACATCATAACAATGTCATGCTTTACCCCGTTCATTAAAATAATTCTCATATCATACACGGAGTTAATGGGTAAACGATAAAACATCATGAAACATGGGACTATATTCACGGAGTGGAATATAGTGCCGATATTATACTTATATATTGAAACCCTCGGTTATCAGTATCAGTGAAAATAATAACTCAGGAAAGTAGCGACTTAGGTAAAGTCATTTTTAATGAAATTAATGCCTTTTACAAGGGCGTTTAATTACAATTTTGACGACTTATACAGCAGTCATCCATTCTGTATTTCTATTTTTGCAGAATTTAGATAATATGGAATTTTAGCAAAAACGCGCCCTGGACAAGGGCGTTACTTTTCAATTAGCGCCATGTTCTGGAGCGTCAGTTCAATAATAGGCGACCTTGACAAGGTCGTGAATTCCAGAATTTACCAATTTTCAGATAATAAAATTACAGGAAAAAGGGTACATGATCATGACAGGAAAAATAGCAGGATTTCACAGGTATACTCATGCAATATGTTATATTCATAGTTACATAGATATTAAATTTTGAACGCGGGTATTTATTAATTACATACAATTGACGACTTCTGGGCAGGGCGTCAAAATAATAATTAGCGCCCTAGTGTGGGTCGCTTCTTTAAATTAGCGCCCTTGTCAAGGGCGTTTCTTTTTGAAATTACATGGAAAACATCTGAAACCACAATAAAACTATATGCATGCACGACCGATGATATTATTAAGATCTTAAGCTAGTTTGGGCTACGATCTTGAGAAAACCTACCTTTCGTTGAAGATTAACCGGATGAAGAAATGGTACTCTGTTACGAACAGAGTATGATGTCTTGCAGGAGATAAAGGAGAGGTAGAAGATGAAGATGGACGAAGAATACCCGATCTTCAGTCAAAAGGGGTGATCGTCTTCACACCACAGGCAACCTGTAGAGGAAGAGGAAAGACGAATGATCATTATCTTCCTTAAACCATGATTGAAGGAAAAGAAGAACACTACCTGTTCTTCATGCACGGCAGCAGCAGACGAACGCCAAAATAGCGATCAGGGCTTGATTAGGGAGTATTTATAGAGTTTTTAGGATCGTACTGGAGTTATAGTTTGAGTAAGGGCAGTATTGCCATGATAGAGTCCCTACTATATTCAACTTTCGACGTATTTATCCAGAACTTACTCTGGATAGACTCCTGGGTCGAACGAAACTCGAACTGAATTAACGTCCTAAGTGAGGGCGTTAATTTAAATTGACGCCTTGTCAAGCGTCATTTCTTATGTGAAACGCATCCATGTAGAGGGCATCACTTATACTTGCCCCTTTTTATTTATGTTGGCCGCTGAGAATTGATGACCTCATCTGTTGACGTCCTTTCTGGAATTCACGCCTTGTATAAGGGCGTTTCTTCTTGAAGTAGCGCCTTGACCCAAGGCGTTATTTTCCTTCTGGCTTATTTCTTATGCGTTTAGGCTTTCATCATCTATTTACTTATCTTTTATTTTAATTTGATTCATTTTCCAAAATCTTTATTTTTTCCAGGGTTGCTACAGTTAACGCCACCTCACTCCAGTTGCTGAGCGTACTGATGAGGGGGCACGTGATCCGATGGGAAAAAAGGGGCAGGATGCTGCCACGTGGTCCGAATTTCTAGGGCATGAAATGTAGAAGCCACACGCGCCCAGTGTGCCTGCTGATGCTATATATACGAGTCTTCATCCTCTGTAGAAGACTGATCGAAGAAGAAGCCTGGAGAGCGAAAAGCCCTTCGATCCAGAAAAAGAAAAGAGGAAGAAAAAGAGAAGAAGAAGAAATAGAAGAAGAGTGAGCCGGCAGAAGAAAAAGGGTTGCGGAGAAGAAGGAGAGAATAGCGTGAGAGAAAAGGAGAGCAGAGGAGAAAGAAAGAGAGATAGGGAGAGAGAGAGTTCGTGGAGAAGAAGGAAGAAGCTATTGAAGATCTGTCCTCTGGCGTCTGGATTAAATCCAAGCCAGATCTGCTCCTTTGAGAGCTACATTCTTGTTCTTCATTTACAGCCTTCCGATTACTGTGTATTTTCTGTTTCTTATTTTTTCTTTTTCATTTGGTTATTCTTGTTCTTCCGATTGCCCTGCTGGGAATCGGATTCCTCCTGGTGGGTCAGGAGAAGGGAGGCTAGCCCTCCGGTTCTGGTCTTGCTGGTAGCAGGTCCAGGTGTACCCTCCGGGTTGGAGGAAGAGAGACTTGGGTCTCTAGTAGCTGGTGACTGGGTGTCACTGGTGTTCCCTCCGGTTGGGAGGAAGAGGGGGGGATGTTCCCCTGGTCAAGCTGTTTGGCAGCGTGTGTTCGCAGACTGAGTCTGCAGGTTACTAGCTTGTGCTAGTGAAGCCTCACTCCGATTGGGAGTGAGGGGTGGATGTTGGTCTTGGTGACCGAACCACCTAAAAATCTTCTGTGCTGTGTGATTGGGCTTGTGCGCTTGTTCCTTATCTTTTACCCCCTTCACAGATTGCTTTATGCATTCTTGTTTCTATCCGTGCTGAAAGTTGATTGCATTCTTCTGCTAGTTGCTTATTTAGGTGAGCCTTATATATATTTGCTCATTGGTTTAAAAGAAAATTCAATTTGTTCTTCAGACTGTCTATCTTGCATTTGATAGTGTTCTAGTCTTTTATTGAGCGAAAAGTTTTTAAGGGTGGGATTCATTCACCCCCCCCTCTGAATCATTGCACCGAACCTATCAATTGGTATCAGAGTGGTCTCTGACTTAACCGATCTAACAATCTGCAGAGGATCCTGCTAGATTTTTGGTGCATTTTCAGAGTGGGTGTATTGTGCTCGTTGTTTTGTTTCACCGATTTAGTGCTTTACCTTGCCCATCTGGTTTTGCTGCATTTCCTGTCATTTGTTTTAGTGAGTTGAATCTGTTTGCCATCTGTCCAAATGGATCGTCCTCCAATTTATGATGGTTCTAACTTTGAAAGTTGGCTAGGAGGCCTAGTTGTGTATGTAGATTCCATTGATCCCAAACTATGGAGTTTGCTATCGAAAGGCCCACATCGATTACCCAAAGATCAGATCAAGTGGTCTAGTGAGGACACCTTTAAGAACCATGATAATGTCATAATTCTTAATATCTTGAGAGCTGCTGTTAATACTGATGTATATTCTTTTGCTCTCAGGTGCAATTCTAGAAAAGAGATATATGACAAAGTTATCTCTGCGCATAACCAACAGAGTGATAGTTGTTTGATGGCCAACCGGGATAATGAAGATTCCTCATCCAAGGTAAATTCTGAATCTGAATCCGAAGAGATTTCAATTGATGAATTATGGGAAATGTATGAGGAACGTTCTGAGAAATGTAAATATTTGAAATCTGAAAATAGAAAGTTGAAAAAGAAATGTGATCAGATTAGTTCGAATGCTCATTGTGAAAAATGTCAAGATCTCAGAAAATCTCATGAAATATGCTTAGCTAATCTGAATGTGAGTAAGGAACAAATTTCTGTTTTGGAAAATAAAAATCAGGAACTCACAGACAAGATTTCTAAACTTGAAGATAAGCTGAATTCATTAGGAAATGATCAAATCTTAACTAATGAATTAGTTCAGAATGAACAAACTAGAAAGGAGAATGAAGAACTGAAGCTGCTTAATTTTGCTATGTCTAAGAGACTCTTAATGCTTGAAAGAGGGAAAAGTTCAATTGAAAATGAACGTGAGAGAGTGACTGCATTAAAAGAAGAGATTGATAGCTACAAAGCCATTAATGTCTTACTTAATGAAAAGATCATAGATTCTGAAATTCTCATTTCCTCTCTCAAAAATGAAATCACTGAATTGAACAATTCTCTGTCTGAGTCATTTAAAAACAAAGAAAATTCAAAGGCTGCTTCTAAGAAGAAAGTCTCTGATGGAGGCAGTAAACAGGAAGAGAAAAAAAGAATGTATACAACCTTTGTGCGTAGCTCTGAGTTAGCTAGCACTTCAGCTTCTCCTTCATGTCTGCCTGCGAATCAGATAGAAAAACAAAAGAAAACAAAATAGAATAAAAATTTGTATGCTGAAATTTCTCAGGCCAAATTGTCTCATGTTAAAAGAAAGAATGTGAAATGTTTCTACTATGGTAAATCTGGCCATGAGATGGATGTTTGCTTTGTCATGAGAGAGGATGAACTGAAATCAGATAGAATTCATGCTAGGAATTCTAAATCGAAGAAACCTTCTCATGATCAAAATAAGAGAATTCAATGCTTTTACTGTCGTAGAATTGGCCACTTTATGCATGATTGTAGATTAAAGAAGCAAGATGATTTGAATTCTAAAGAGCTTCATGATAGGAATCATGCATATTTAAAAAAGAAACTTCATTGTTTTCATTGTAACAAATTGGGCCATATTGCTGCAAATTGTTGGCATGCTAAGGGAAGAATAATTAACTCCAAAACTGCTATAATCCTTGTAAAAAGACATGCATTCTATAAGAATCTTGAAAGAATGAATTCTTCATGTTTTGAATGTGGAAAACATGGCCACACAGTCAAGGACTGTTGGCATGTTCAGAAGAATCATATTAACCCCCATGCTGTCAAATTTCATGCAAAACAATTTGTGAAATTTTCTTGTTTTAATTGTGGAAAACCTGGCCACAAAGCCTCTGAGTGCTGGGTGGCAGAGTTCAGAAAACAAAATGCCCATGCACACAACAGAAATTTTGACGTTCATGCACATGAATTTAATACTTGCACTGATAAGTCTGGTCAATTTGGCTATTCCTTGTCCAGCTATAAGTTGATGGGCTATGATGATAATTCTGTTAAGAGACCAGTCAGAACACCTGTTAGGACTCATACAGGACCCAAGACTGCTTGGGTCCCTGCAAGATCATATTGATTGATATGTTGCAGGTGTGCCTTGGTGAGAGAAATAAAAGGGGTAATTTAGCCAAGGCACTCAAACAGAAAACCCCAGGATTCTACTTGTCAGGTCAGTTCTGAACTTTACTTTAAATTCCATCATCTGGAATTGTGAGTATGAAAAATGAGAATTTCATGTTGATGTGTGTGTCTGATGTATGATCTTCTCTTGCCTAGCTGATCAGTATGTATTCCAGACTCAGCTATTGAGTTTTAATTCTACATATATGATGTTTTTCTCTTGTCATATGTTGAACTGAATTCGAATGGTCCTTGTGACCAGGTTCTCCACCTAGAACCATGGGTCTAGTCCTTATGAAGAGCTGTGTCCTGCATATCAATAATTTTTTTTAAAAATCTAAACAGAAATGGCTTGGATGCATACATCTGAATAAGTTTTCAGCTTGATATTCATCTTATTGGCATTCATACTTTCATTCATGCATATTCTAAGGGGGAGTTAGCTTGGGTTGGAGATCTCTGCTTAAATGATGATCGATACACTGAGATGAAGCTGCTGATTGAATAAATGGGTCAACGATGTATGAAGATGGGGTCGACGCTTCAGGTTGTTTTCCTTGAAAAACCGTTTTTGAAGCAAGTTTAGCTGCATGAGTGGGTTGACGCTGAGGATGGATAGAGTTAACGCAGCCCCAACACACTAACAGAATACTACACTGGTTGGTTGAGTGCGTTAACGTAGTCATTAGAGTGAGTCAACGCACTGACAGATTTGTCTGAAATACAGTTGCTGCACTTGGTTGAATGTTTTAAGAAGGTTCAACGGCACTGAAGTTTGGTCCTCACTCATCTCTCTCTCTTGTTGAAATGCTCTTGTAGCTCATATCTCTTCACTTCTCACAAACCTTGTTGCCTTCACCTCCAGAATTTCATCTTGTAGTGAAGATCCATTCAATCTTGAGTATGAAGGAAGGTTTCTTGAGTTCTGAAGTGTGACCTGCATCATGTTATCAGGGGGAGCTGAGAGTTTTTCTGTTCAATTCATTGAATCCTTGCTACTTCTCACTGTCCCCAACTAGTTCCTTCATATCTTTTGACATCAGATGCTCCAAGAACTCAATACCTATTGCTATCATTTCCCTAACCTTCACTGAACAACAGTTCTGTTTCTGGTTTAGTACATTGAGTTGTGATTATTTCAATTATTCTTTTATAAGAATCACTCTCACAATTTGAAAAGAACTAAAGGTTTAACCTTTATAAATTGAAGAGTCAAATGTCTACCTTCAGAATCTGAGATAAAAGAAAAACTTTTATAGCTCTTAATCCTTGTTTCATGGTAAGATTAGAAAAAGTTTTTGTAATGCCAAATGTGTTGATCTGGAAATTTCTAGAAAAGGTGAATAAGAGTGTGTACTGATTTTTTAAACAATCACTCTAAAAGAGATAAGGGTAGCAGCAAATAAGATCATAAATGCTATGAACTGAACATAGTGACAGAACAATGGCTGAATTGCACTGAGAAATTGTGATCTCCTCCAATGAAGTAGGAGAACTCATAGTCATGAAGTGCTTCAGAATATCTCTGTTCAAAGGGTCAAATTTATAGGGGAGTCATCACCAACTAACTGGGGGTACTGGCCTCTAATCAAGGTATACCCTTACTGTCAAAAGTGAAGACTATTCTTTGTGGGTTTTGATCTGAAATAGGTCTAGTAGTTTATGCCTAGTAACTGGGGGTACCTGCCTCTGATCAAGGTGTACACCTAATGTCAACAGCATAAATGCCACTGATCTATTTACTTAGTTCAGGTTCTGAAAAATTCAAAAGTGAAAATCAAACTGCTGTAACCTTTCGAAAAATCAAAAGTCAAAGAGTGAAAATTATTTTTATCAATACATGTTCAAGTTGCCTCTCTTGAATTTCCTTGTTTAATCACAAAAGGGTATTATTTGTGACTTATCTATTAATACCATGTGCCCTAGATTCATTGCTATAAATGGAGTCTATAAACTCTTTTTCAGGGGTCAGGTGTTTTATTCTAGATTTATCACTGTTAAACCTGAATTTTTGAAAATTGTATGTTGCTGATTCTTATACTTTAACAGTTGTTTATAATCATGCTTCCTTTCTGAACCTATGATTCAGCTGTTGTCAAGTCACCCTCCTACCTTCTCTTCCTTGTATATCTGTTCATATTCCTTCTCAAAGGGGGAGCTATTATTTAGGGGGAGAAATAAGTCAGGGGAGTCTTACATTCAGGGGGAGAATGTTCTAGAGGAATTTGCATGCATAATGCACTTTGCACTCTTGTTTTTACTATTTTTCTCTTTTTGATCATGTCAAAGGGGGAGAAAATCTTGTGTGTGACTCACTGTCACATTGTGTTGCCATCATCAAAAAGGGGGAGAATGTTGTGCCTCTTAGGCACAAGCATATGCTATGTTGCTTTGATGATAGCAATGCTATTTGATTTTGATGATAGCAAGACAGTGAGTGCATTTGAGTGCATTTGATATTGTATTTTGATGATAGCAATGTTGTTGTGTTTTGATGATTGCAATAAACAAAGTGCATTTCTGTGCATTGTTCTTTATATATATGCATTGCATTCTGTCAGATATCATGTCTCTGCATGTATCTACAGTCTGAACAGTAGTGGGTCGACCCACCCTTCCTGATGCGTCGACCCATCAGAACACTGACTGTCTGGGTATCAAAGTCTGTATAGCATGCCTTAGTGTTCATATCGTGAAGTCTATACACTGGACTTCACTTTACCAAGTCTATACACTGGACCTTGTTTTACCAAGTCTGTACGCACTGTTCAAATCCATACACTGGCAGCTCTGCTTAAGTATATACATTCGTCTAAACTAAGTTCATTTTTCTCTGTCTGTCTGCAGATGATTTAGGCCATCAAGACTTGGCACGTGATCCAAGAGGCTGAAATGCTCACACGTGGACACAGCAGTTCAAGTATCCATTATTGCAGCCTCTGGAGTACATTGGAAGCATCGAAGCTGTAGCTGCAGCTCCATGCGTTAACGCAGCAGTGGAGCAGTGTCGACGCAACAGTTAAAGAGGCTAGGCTGGTTGCTCACTGGAACGCATCAATGCGTCAACGCCACAATTCAGCAGCGTCGACGCAGCGGCTTAAGAGACGCCAATATACAAGTGTATGTACATGTTCGTGCGTCAACGCCATCAACAAGCAGCATTGACGCAGCGGCGGAAGAGAGGCCAATACACACGTCTGATTTTCATCCGTGCGTTAATGCCACCAACTGGCAGCGTCGACACAGTAGTTCAAGAAAGGGGCGACTTATCTCTGGCTGTCTTCAACGCGTCAATGCTATCCACAGTAGAGTCGACGCAGTGGGGCAAATTCAAATGTGTACAAGCAAAGGTGGACGCAGTTGCACAATGCATCAACGCACTCCACACGAAACATGAGAGGGCTGAAGCCATCTAAGTTCAGATGCTGGAACACCAATGCATCAATGCAGCATGCTGAGAGCATCTACGCAGCACGCCCATCTGCTGAAGACTTGATCACTGGATCACCGATGCGTCAACGCAGCAGGCTGATGGAGTCAACGCAGCAGACTTGAGTTTTGCTGGTAGAATGTCTTTGAAGGCTACGTCAACTCCTTGAAGCAAGTGCGTTAACGCCACCTCACTCCAGTTGCTGAGCGTACTGATGAGGGGGCACGTGATCCGATGGGAAAAAAGGGGCAGGATGCTGCCACGTGGTCTGAATTTCTAGGGCAGGAAATGTGGAAGCCACATGCGCCCAGTGTGCCTGTTGATGCTATATATACGAGTCTTCATCCTCTGTAGAAGACTGATCGAAGAAGAAGCCTGGAGAGCGAAAAGCCCTTCGATCCAGAAAAAGAAAAGAGGAAGAAAAAGAGAAGAAGAAGAAATAGAAGAAGAGTGAGCCGGCAGAAGAAAAAGGGTTGCAGAGAAGAAGGAGAGAATAGCGTGAGAGAAAAGGAGAGCAGAGGAGAAAGAAAGAGATATAGGGAGAGACAGAGTTCGTGGAGAAGAAGGAAGAAGCTATTGAAGATCTGTCCTCTGGCGTCTGGATTAAATCCAAGCCAGATCTGCTCCTTTGAGAGCTACATTCCTGTTATTCATTTACAGCCTTCCGATTGCTGTGTATTTTCCGTTTCTTTTTTTTTCTTTTTCATTTGGTTATTCTTGTTCTTCCGATTGCCCTGCTGGGAATCGGATTCCTCCTGGTGGGTCAGGAGAAGGGAGGCTAGCCCTCCGGTTCTGGTCTTGCTAGTAGCAGGTCCAGGTGTACCCTCCGGGTTGGAGGAAGAGAGACTTGGGTCTCTGGTAGCTGGTGACTGGGTGTCACTGGTGTTCCCTCCGGTTAGGAGGAAGAGGGGAGGATGTTCCCCTGGTCAAGCTGTTTGGCAGCGTGTGTTCGCAGACTGAGTCTGCAGGTTACTAGCTTGTGCTAGTGAAGCCTCACTCCGGTTGGAAGTGAGGGGTGGATGTAGGTCTTGGTGACCGAACCACCTAAAAATCTTCTGTGCTGTGTGATTGGGCTTGTGCGCTTGTTCCTTATCTTCTACCCTTCATAGATTGCTTTATGCATTCTTGTTTCTATCCGTGCTGAGAGTTGATTGCATTCATCTGCTAGTTGCTTATTTAGGTGAGCCTTATATATATTTGCTCATTGGTTTAAAAGAAAATTCAATTTGTTCTTCAGACTGTCTATCTTGCATTTGATAGCGTTCTAGTCTTTTATTGAGCAAAAAGTTTTTAAGGGTGGGATTCATTCACCCCCCCCCTCTGAATCCTTGCACCGAACCTATCAAAATGTTGTCGGAGCGGACCGGTAGGCTCTGAACACTGAGGAGGGGTTGGTGCAGACTGAGTGGAGGTAGAACCGCACACCCGGGGGAGAAAATTGATAACTTCCAGATCCGGACGCCTAACTGAGATCTGCTTTCTGAGGATGAAAGAAAACTCAGAGTAGAAGACTTTTGAAGAATAACTCTCGATCAGATTCCCAACAGGATTGTTGTAGTCGAGCTTCCACTCTGGCTCTGAACTCCTGCCAGGGAGGCTTTGCGCAGTCGGGGAAGAATGGCTCCCCTGGGCGATCACGACCTCAGAACGGGACGGGACCACCGCCGTTGCGAAGAGGATGGAGAGATGCTTCCAACGATGGCTCTTGGGCTTCTAGGAACGTCCGGAGGAGGTCGGGGTCGCTGCTGAAAACTTCAGGTCTTCTGCAGGTTCTCTTACTCTAGATGGTAGAGGGTGGGGTGATGGAGGTGAACAAGGGAAGATGGAGGGGATGAGAGGGGGGCGACCCTAACCAAAGGGGAGGGGAGAGGGGCGTCCAAAGCTATGGAGGGAAGGGGAAATTTGAATTCAAATGGCCTAGGGAGGTGGAGGGGTGCTTGGGGTAGTGGGAAGGGTGCTTGGGAAAGTGGGAGGGGTAGTTGGGGGTTGGGAGGTGAGATGAGGATTGGTGAAGGGGTCTTGGGAAGGGGTGGAGTATTGAAGAGGGTTGTGGGGAATGGGGAGAGGCTTTAATGGGGTAGGTGGGGAGTGGAGGTGGTTGGGAGGGGAGGAGAGAGAAAAAATTTGAAATTTGGTGTGGAGGAGAGAGAAAGGGGAGTGAAAGAGAGAGATTAAGAGAGGGATGGGTGGGATTCTCTCCCTAAGGCTTCTCACCTCACTAATGGATTCACTCCACAATAAACTTGAAGTTAGAACTCACAAAATGGCAATTTTCATTCATTGATTCATTAGTTCAAAATGAGGGGAATGGGGCCCTATATATAGGCAACCTACATTTTACAAAAAGACCCTGACATTTGACTCAAAGACGAATAACCAAGGGGGTAGGGGGCGCCCTTGGGCCTAGCCCAATGAATTGGGCCCAATAGCAAACCAAACAACCTAATGACACTCAAACTTAGGGAAATAAACCAAAGACCTAGATACATGACTCTAATAAAAGGGAAATTACAACGATATGACTCAATAAAAATAAAGAAATACAACATACGACTCATAATAAATGGCTAGACCATGAAGTACGCCTCCGGGGTGACGAGAAGGGCCGAGAGTGCCAGGACGAATGGTGATGACCCCATCATACTTTCGGGGTGTGGAGAACTCGACTCCGTCGAGTAAGAGTCCTTCCCTCTTCGAAAAGGTGTAGAAGTGGTACCGCTCATATGTCTTCCGAAAGAAATCGATTCTTCCACCTAGCGAGGTCGTGCCCGTACACCTTGCTCTGAGTGATGATTTCCTGTTCATCCAATATTCTCTCAAGTTGCTTACGTCAGGATTCTCTTGGTTGACGGTGCTCTCATAGGGAGGGGTGGGTGCTCTCTCAAGGGAGGAAGGGAGCTTGAAATCCTCACTTGGTGCCACCGTGGGTCCCTTGTGTGGCACAAGGCCTTCCACATTGAAACTGAAGTTAACTCCGTATCCCTCGAGGAGGCCTAACTTTTGAGTAGTGGGGCTAGTGCACCTCAAAACCTGGAAGGGGCTAATCCCACAAAACCTCAATCCTGAGTTGTCTCTATGTGAGAGCCTCTCATTCCTCACCATCCCGGAATCACCCATTTGGATTTCTTGGTGACGCCATTGAGTCGGCCTGCCTTTTGTAAATTTCATGCCTCTTGTTGATGTGCTTGCAAGGTTATCATGCAATTTTGTGAATGCTGACCTTCTAGTGGTTATGGATGGACCTGGACAACCATATGTAGACCAGTCAGGCCATGATGCCATATGGACCTTGATGAGCCTTAGTGGGCTGGGGCAACCAAATGTGGCCCTATCATGCATGGACTCTCTAACGAAGGTTGGAGGGCCGGGGCATCCATAGGTGATCCAGTCATGTATGGGGGTGACAAATGCCGGGGGACCCGGACATCCAAGAATACACCTATCATGCTTAAGACTCATGATGAGTGAAGGTGGACCATTACATCCGAATTTGGACCACTCATGCATCCTACTTGACATGTGGGTGATATGAACGAGTGGACCCGACTTATGAATCATGCCAAGTTGTGTTGTATGCCAAGACTTATGCATTGTTGTGCCAAAGAGGTCTCCTATGTGTGGGCTTTTGGACTTCCATTGGAATGGGTCAAAGGGGTCTAGGAAGGTAGATATCATGAAGTGGGGTACTTCCTCGATCCCTAGGTGTATATCGCCCAAAGTCATGGCTCCCATGGTGTAACCTGGGTCATGGATGAGGTGGGTTTGGCCCAATATGGTGGGTGAGGGTAGGAAAGGGTGGGTGGTGCGTAAGATGGTTGGGCCACATGGGTATAGGAAGGGGTCAAAGGGATCGTGGAAATGGTTACCTAGAGAGAGGAACTCCACATCCTCAAAGCCCCAAAAATATGGGTCATCCTCCTCCAAGATAATTGGGCCATGGTCGTTAGTGGGTTGGCCAACCAAAGCACTTGGGATCTCAATGGTAGGGGAGTGGACCAAGATGGATTCTTCCACCATAGGGAGAAGGAAAAGAAGGTCGCTAGTGTAGCAACCAATGGTGCAAACCGAGGTGATAGACCCATCACAAGGGTGGATGAGACTAAGGTTTATTGGGTGGGCCGTCCCTAAGGTCAACAAGCAAGTCAACTCTAGCTGCCATTCTAGGCCTTTAAGGAGGTCATCAAAACCCTCTACTTCGTAGTAGGATTGGATTGTTGTGTGAGGAGTGTAGATGGGCACTAGATGGTGGTCTTGCTTCATGGGTAGATAGGTATGGGTCATGATTTCTCTAATCAAGCTCTCCCTTAGCCACCTAACAAGGGACTCTTCTAAGATGAATTCGGCCTTATCTAGAGGGGGTGGTGTAGGGTGAAGATCCTCGTGCGAGGCTTCCTCTTCAATTGGGACATGGGTGCTCTCCATGGAGGGGATAGGTTCCCGAGGGGTATTTGTCTTCATGTGGCAAAGCAGGTGGACTACTTCTTCCAAAGCTAATGGAGTGGGAAGGTTCTTTGATGGTGGGGTGATGATGGCCGGAGTATGGTGCACCCGGGGTGGTGAACAAGGGCGGGATTCCCGCGGGTGGGAGAATACAAGGTTGTTGAATTTAAAGGTTCCCGAAAGGTGTGGCGGATGCACTAGGCAAGTCCGACATGTTGGGTCGATGTCGGCATTCCTTTCATCTAACCATTTCTTACCTAGGATTTTACATGGACCCGCCAATGTTCTCTCTTGACACCAAGCCCCATCCAAATACTTAGTCTTCCCGAACCATTTATGGAATTCAATAAAGACTTGGTCTCCATTGTGCATAATTTATCCGGTCCCACAAAGAGAGGTAATGATATCGGGGGACACCCAATTTTCAGATTCTAAGTCAATGAAATCAATTTCTACAGACTCTCCATTAGGTAAGAATGCATGGGATATGATTGGGAGAGGGGCCATGTGACCCAAGACTCAATGTTAACAATGATGGGTTGACAATGCACGGTTCGGACAAGAATGCAAGCATGCCCTAGGACTTGACTTATAGAGACAAGTCAATGACTTGCTCTGATACCACTTGATGTGACACACCCATGGGGTGATAGTCACAAGACCAATGCTTCCTCGGACCTAAGTATGCAAGCACAACCACAAGGCTAGGAAGCCTACGTAAGCGGACCTTCGTATGGCGCACACACTCAACCCGGGGGTAACTCGGGGATGCCGAGTCAAGGAAGTGGGACAAGACCCTTGCTGGTAGAGGGCCAACAACATCCAAGGTAAACCTCTCCTTGGGGAACGGATATCCAACTCAATGAGTCGGCAATGGCCAATGGGCGCGGGTCACTCACTCACACCCACGGTGGTCGCACAAAGACGATGGAGCCTTAGGATCGGGCGCTCTCTCCCTAACCGACGGTGCAATTGGAGAATATTAAATGAACAAGCATAAATGAGAGCAAGGTTTGGAGCACTTACTCGACCGGTTTGAAGAAACCGGTCCCGCTCGGAGACGAGGGCGAGTGGGGAGGTGAGTGTTCCCCACACGCCGCGTCGGAGAAGCTTGACCTGCTCAAACGATTACAACACTACACCTCTCGCAAGAGGGGGATCTTGGGGTGGGGGTTAACTGATATTACATCTAAAACTACCTCCACACAGGGATGGGCCTTTAGCCGGCCAAGCGGGGAGGGGTGGAACCCAACTCGCAACCAATAAGGAGACCGATGTCGGCTCTGCCCGCTTTCTGTGAGTGCTGATAGAAGGTCGAAGAAGTTGTTGCTGTGACTGTTCTCGAATTTTTTCGGGGACGAAACCACCTGGAAATTCTTTGTAGGAGGATGGGGAAGTCGTCCAAATTTTTCCGGAATTTTGGGAGGTCGCTGTTGGCCGAAGCAGAGCCTCGAACAGGGAGGTAGATCTTCAGTTCTGACAGCTTCAGGATCATAACAGCAGGAAGAAGTTGTTTCCACCAGCGCTCCCGGACTCAGAATGAGGCTCCGATGGAGTCTTCGGAACCGTTTATGAGTCCTCTTCAACACGAGCTTGACGGGGATGCCAAATGTTGTCGGAGCGGACCGATAGGCTCTGAACACTGAGGAGGGGTTGGTGCAGACTGAGTGGAGGCAGAACCGCACACCTGAGGGAGAAAATTGATAACTTCCAGATCCGGATGCCTAACTGAGCTCTGCTTTCTAAGGATGCAAGAAAACTCAGAGTAGAAGACTTTTGAAGAATAACTCTCGATCAGATTCCCAACAGGATTGTCACAGTCGAGCTTCCACTCCGGCTTTGAACTCCTGCCAGGGAGGCTTTGCGCAGTCGGGGAAGAATGGCTCCCCTGGGCGATCACAAACTTAGAACGGGACGGGACCACCGCCGTTGCGAAGAGGACGGAGAGACGCTTCCAACGATGGCTCTTGGGCTTCTAGGAACGTCCGGAGGAGGTCGGGGTCGCTGCTGCAAGCTTCAGGTCTTCTGCATGTTCTCTTACTCTAGATGGTAGAGGGTGGGGTGATGGAGGTGAACAAGGGAAGATGGAGGGGATGAGAGGGGGGTGACCCTAACCAAAGGGGAGGGGAGAGGGGCGTCCAAAGCTATGGAGGGAAGGGGAAATTTGAATTCAAATGGCCTAGGGAGGTGGAGGGGTGCTTGGGGTAGTGGGAAGGGTGCTTGGGAAAGTGGGAGGGGTAGTTGGGGGTTGGGAGATGAGATGAGGATTGGTGAAGGGGTCTTGGGAAGGGGTGGAGTATTGAAGAGGGTTGTGGGGAATGGGGAGAGGCTTTAATGGGGTAGGTGAGGAGTGGAGGTGGTTGGGAGGGGAGGAGAGAGAAAATTTTTGAAATTGGGTCTGGAGGAGAGAGAAAGGGGAGTGGAAGAGAGAGATTAAGAGAGGGATGGGTGGGATTCTCTCCCTAAGGCTTCTCACCTCACTAATGGATTCACTCCACAATAAATCTGAATTTAGAACTCACAAAATGGCAATTTTCATTCATTGATTCATTAGTTCAAAATGAGGGGAATGGGGCCCTATATATAGGCAACCCACATTTTACAAAAAGACCCTGACATTTGACTCAAAGACGAATAACCAAGGGGGTAGGGGGCGCCTTTGGCCTAGCCCAATGAATTGGGCCCAATAGCAAACCAAACAACTTAATGACACTCAAACTTAGGGAAATAAACCAAAGACTTAGATACATGACTCTAATAAAAGGGAAATTACAACAATATGACTCAATAAAAATAAGGAAATACAACATAGGACTCATAATAAATGGCTAGACCATGAAGTACGCCTCCGGGGTGACGAGAAGGGCCGAGAGTGCCAGGACGGATGGTGATGACCACATCACCGGTTCAGGGAGTAGTCTAGTTTTTGAGTCTTTTGTGTTTGATTGGTTTCGTCCTCTTTGTCATTGCATGCACTATTCTTCTCACTTTCTCCCACGTTCTTCTCCATTTTCATTGCCATGCACACACCCACCCACGTTTTTTGACACCCCAGGGGTTTAAAATCCCCCAGGTATCCCCCTTTCCACTTGTTAATGTTCACTCCTCATTATTTTGACATCTACTACACTGTCCAGTTCTAATCTAGGTTTTCTCTTTGTGTTTTCACGTTGTTTTTGCAGGTCAGCAATCCCTAACACGAGGCCCATCCCCTCTAGCCAGCTGGAGAGGGTGGAGGTTGGACCCTTTGTGACTCCTGGCTTGGTGGTCTTGCGCGGTGCTCTACAGTCCATTCAAGAAGACGTGCGGTGCAGACTGGACCGTCCTTCTTCTTCCTGCGGTCGTGACAGAGCCGTTCAACTTCTAGGAGCACTTCATCATGCATCTTCTGCAGCGTCCTTAGGCGGTCTATCGTAAGACCGTGCACCCTATAGGCGGTTCTTCAGGAGCCGTTCATCTTCTCAGCGCTACAGGTCAGACGAGTACCTCCCCCCTTTCCAAGGTACGGCGTGTTCATCACGTACGGCACCTTGGTGGCGATCACGGTCATTCTTCTGTTCTCCTCTTACTATTTTCATTTATTCATACTATTTTGATTTATTCATACATATTGATTTAGTAGAGGAGAAACATATCAACAACTTGGAGGCCACCCTAGTCCATAGAAAGGTGCCCTTCTTAAGGCAATCTGTGATAGGAGCGGTGATAGTGCTAAACTCACGGATGAATGTTCTATAGAAGGTGGCTAGCCCGTGAAAGCTTCGGGCCTCATGGAGGGTCTTGGGCTCGGGCCACTCAAGAATGACTTGGACCTTCTCGGGGTCCATGGACACCCCTTGGGCTGAGACAATAAATCCTAGGAAGCCTAGTTGGTTGGTCAAGAAGTAACACTTCCCGGGGTTGGCAAAGAGGCTCTCCTTCCTAAGAACGGTGAGACCGTCCTTTGTTTTGAAGGCGGTCTTCCACTCGTCCCCGGGCCTAATGCAAACTTGATGATAGCCACTTTTGAGATCGATCTTAGAGAAGATGGTGGCTCCAGCAAGCATGTCTAGCATGTCATCTAGCCAAGGGATGGAAAACCTATACTTGACCGTGATCTTGTTGATGGCTCGACTATCCACAGGCATGCGCCAAGTTCCGTCCTTTTTGGGTGTGAGAAGGGCTGGGACGGCACAAGGGCTCTTGCTAACGTGGAGGAAGCCCTTCTTGATGAGCTCCTCAATTTGCCTCCTAAGTTCAGCATGCTCGGTGGGGTTGAGGCGGTAGTGAGGGAGATTGGGTAAGGTAGCTCCGGACACAAAGTCAATGGCATGTTGTACATCACGCATGGGCGGCAGCTTATCCGGGAGCTCATCAGGGAACACATCATGGAAGTCCTCAAGGAGTTGTTGGATTTCTATTGGGTGTGGGTCGGTTGGGGTGGATTCCTCAAGACAAATGACAATGGCACACACTTGTCCTCCTTGGTTGACTTCTTCCTCGAGTTCTTGCCTAGTGATGAGGTGGATGCTCCTAGTAGTTCCAATGGTCAAACTAGGGCTAGGGCTTGATGGGGTGGGGATCGGAATAGAGGGAGGGGTAGGGGATCCCTCCACGGAAGGAGGTGTCTTCTTGGGGAGGGAGCGGGGTGGTGAAGGGTTGAGTTGGATCCTTTTCCCCTCATGGGTGAAAATACAAGTGTTCATCCTTCCAAGGAAGGTGGCATCTACATCATAGATCCATGGTCACCCTAGGAGGATGCTCCCTACTTCCATTGGCAGAATGTCACACCAAACTTGGCCCTGGTAGGATTGAAAAGTGACGGGGACACGGCAACGAGTACTGACGGGTACGGATGTTGCATCGATCCAAGCTACCCGATAAGGTTTTGGGTGTGGGGAAATGGTAAGACCTAGAAGTTTGACGGTGTCGGGGGACACCACATTCACACTACTCCCATTATCCAAGATGACTTTCCTAGCATGGCCCCCTATCCGGATGTAGGTATGGAAGATGGTGTTTCTTCTCCAATCATGTTCTTGGGCTTGAGTGAGGGAGCACCTAACCACTCCAAGGTGAGGGTTGGTGGATAGAGGGGGTTGTTCTTGATTAGTCTCATTGTAGTGGGTTTCATACTCCTCCTCCCCATCGGGAGAGGCCTCAAAAACTTCCACCTCTTCTTCAATCCCAGCTTGAGGTAGGAGATTAGTCTCCTCAATGAGCAAACTAGATGCTCCCTTGGTGGGGCATTGATTGGCGAAGTGTCCATACCCAAGGCACCTAAAGCACTGTTGCCCGCTTTGGTGGGTGGGGGCGGCTCTAGTGGGAGGGTGAGCTGGTCCCAGGTTGGGACGATTGGGAGGGCCATTCGTGGGCCGAGAAGGAAGGGTCTCACTAGGAGGGGTTGCCCGAGTGGGAGGAGCTCCCATGGGGGTGGGAAGGAGACCTCGTTGAGGAGGTGGGGTGTTGGTCCGAGGTGCCAAATATTTGGGGTCCATCCCCCGAGGGGGAACCATTCGGGTATATCGAGAGAATTTCTCGGCATCCCGAGCTATTTGGTAGGCTTGCTCTAGGGTGGTCACTTGACGCATGAAGACTCCTTCTTTATGTAGAATTGAAGCCCATTCCTAAAGCGGGACAGTGTGACTGCGGGATCCTCTTGGACTCCACACTTAAGAAGGTAGTAATCAAATTTTTCAATGTACTCCATCACGGTCTTCCCTTCTTGGGTTAGGGCTTGCCACTCATCTAAGAGGTTTTGATGGTAGGAGGGGGGGACATATTTGAGTTTGAGTTGTTCTTTCATGGCCCCCAATGTGGTGATGGGAGGTTCCCTCCTAACTATCCTCAATCCCTCAATGTTCAACCTATGGGTCTTGGCTAACTTGGTATGTTGCATTTTAGCAAGCCGGACTTTTCTATCCTTGGACATTGGGTACCAATCAAAATATTGGTCCATTGCCACCTCCCAATCTAAGTAGATGCTCGGATGATGGGACCCATCAAAGGTGGGGGCGTCCACTTTCACGAGTCTCAAGAGGTGGTCATCAGGGTTATCCCGGGGTGTCCATTATTTCTCCTCGGGGGTGGATCCCTTCCATGCTCAGGTGGGTGGTCGGGATTTAACTTTCTCATGGTTGGCTCCTCATGCTGGGGAGGTGCCCTTCTATCATCCGCCCTTGGGGCGGGCCTATTTTCCTCAATTTGGTCGAGTCGGGTTGTTATGTCATCCAGTCGCCCTAAGACATTGGTCATGGCCTCCATGAGGAATTTGACATGGCCAGGGAGTTCCTGTTCGCTAGTAGCGGGGTTCCCTTGGGGATTGGGATCCATTGGAGGATTTTAAGAAGAAGGATCGGAGTGATAATGGGTTCCTCTATGGGTGGACATGAAGTGTCGGGTGGGCTATGCACGGGTGTGCACCTATGTGCGACCTAGTATGAAAGTTCCCAAGGACTAGGCTTGTAGGAACAAACCTATAATCGCTCTAATACCGCTTGATGTGGCACAGCCCAGGGGTGATGAAGTATGACTTAATGAGCCTAGGACCTAGACCCGCAAGCATACAAGCACATTCAATGAACTTACGCTAGCGGCTTACTCGCGCGGCACATACGATCTCTCGGTGGTACCGAGGGATGATGGCGAGGGTCCGAGGTAGGACCCAAATATTCTAAGGGACTTGGTTAGCTTAGGCTGACCCCTAAGGGTCTAGGATTTCCAACTTCGTGGGCGGCCGGCACGCTGGGGCGTGGGTTTGGGTGGCTCTCACTCCCAGTCCGCGGTGGGCACACTAAGATTGGTGTGCGAGTCCGGGCTCTCGTCTCTCCATCCGACGGGCATTCACAAGCAATACTAGGTAAGAAAATAATTTTACCAGCCAAGGGATATCCAGTCACTCACCTGATCGGTGTGAAGACACCGATCCTGGCCGGAGATGAGGGCGAGCGGGGTAGCGTGGGCACACACCCGCACGCTGCGTTGATGGCGCTTGACCTGAAAAATAATTTGGGTATAGCACTACACCTCACGCAGGAGGGGGGGTTCTCAGGGTGGGGGTTAAGTTAATTTACAAACAAAATTACCTCCACGCAGGGAGGGGCCTTCAGCCGGCCAAGCGAGGGGAGGGGAAGAACCGCAATGCTCGAATCTATTCCGATCTGACCCGCAAGGAATGGGGCTGAGAGCCGGGGCGTGGAGGGCTTCTCTCGGAGCTGCAGGAAGGCAAGGACATTGCTGAGTTGGCCAAAGATCTGGTGGCAGTGGGCCGCAAGCGCTGGTAGTCATCTGGAGGTCGGCCCGGGATGCGGTACCTTCGTCTCTACGGTGGACACTGCTGTGGCTCTGTCAGGGACATCAGGATAGCGGGTCAGAGTCGAGGTCGCCTCGAGCTCGAATAAGGGTTGCCAGAGGTGGGACCAGTGCTGGGACGACTGGGACTGACCAGAGAACAGACCGTAGAATCCCGGTGCTGCTCGGTGGTCGGCGGTGGTCGCTACAGCTCGGAGTCCCAGCCTGGTCCGAACTGCCCCTGCTTGGAACACAGTCAAGGATGGCTGTTGCAGAAGCTACTACGGGTGCTCCCGAACTCCGATCGAGGTGAGGTTAGCGTCGACGCGACCATGGTCAAGGAAGCCTCGAGGAAAAACAAACGGTACCATGAAAAGAGGTCATAAAAGAAAGATATGATGAGAAGAGTGAGAGTCTATCCAACTTGGCCTGGCCGGACCAGTCTGCGCGCTCCGACAAAGTCGACTGGAAACGGGTGCTCCAAAAGGTGAACGACCTCCTTCTTCCTGCAGGAGATGGGAGACTTGCTGGAGATTGTCTCGGCCAAGTTTTGCTCTAGGATATGCATGGGAGTAGCCGGGGAAGCTTCTGCACTAAGGCTCTGGTCAGCAGTCCAGGAGGAACTACACAGGTTGCCGAGAATGGCTCCTCCGAACAGCTCCAAGATCAGAAGATGGCGGGGCTGCCCTCGTTGTGAAGCTAACAGGACGACGATTCCACCGGTATATGGCACACCTCCTAAATCTTCACGATGATGTCGTAGTGGCCTCTACAAGTTGTAGGTACTCTGCTGCCTGTGACCCAGAGTTGGGTCTGAATGTGGAGGGGATATGGAAGGTGGAAATGGGTGGGGGTTTGGCAATGGGATGAAGGCTGGTGGCTGTGGGAGATTGGGGGGTGTGGCTTCAGGCTTGGGAAGGTGGAGATTTGCTTGGGGAAGGGAGAGTGGATAGTTGGGGGATGGAGGGGGGTAGAGAAGTCTAAGTGGGGTGGTTGGAGGATGATGGGAGGGGTGGAGAAGTTTAAGTGGGGTGGTTGGAGGATGGGTGGGAAAGTCTAAGTGGGATGGTTGGAGGATGGTGGGAGGGAGAAGTCTAAGTGGGGTGGTTGGAGGATGAGTTGAGAAGTCAATGTGGGGTGGTTGGAGAATGATGGGAGGGGTGGTGGAGAAGTCTAAGTGGGATGGTTGGAGGATGAGTGGAGAAGTCTTGGTGGGGTGGTTGGAGGATGAGTGGAGGTGGTGGAGAAGTCTAAGTGGGGTGGTTGGAGGATGTGTGGAGAAGTCTAGGTGGGGTGGTGAGAGAGAAGGAGAGAGAAAGAGAAAGAGAGAGAGAAATACGAGGGGAGAAAATAGCCAAGGGGGATTCTTCTTTCCAATTTCATCAAAGGTGTTACAAATGAGAAGGGTGAGCCCTATTTATAGGCTCCCACTTTTTTCCAATGACCAAAAGGCCCTTGACAAATAGACAAAAGACCAACACTATCCCATAGGTGCCCATGGTCCTAGCCCACTAGTTTGGCCCAATTAGATAACATAATGGCCCAATACCCTAATGGACTGACTCAAATAAAGAAAGGGGATACATGCATGACTCAATTAAAGAAAAAAATGACATAATATAAGACCCAACAATAGAGATAACATGTGAGAATCATAGTTGATCCACCTCACACTGGAGCAGGCGACCCGAGCCAGAGAGAGTGGCGCGAGATGTCCTCATCACAGTGAGACGAGGCTCACCCCTGACTTTTCAGGTATAGCTGTTCTGCCTCGTGCTTGGAGATACTACTGCGGTGGTTCTTAGTTGCCTGCTTTACCAGTGTCAGGCTTCCCCCGACTTGAGAGTACGTTCTCTTTCCTATTGTACTGTACTTTAGTTGGAATGGACTCTGGTAGTTTTAATTGTTATAAAAAATATAATTTTATTTCTGCTATTTTAGCAATCCTGATCATAGAAATTTAATTGCTTATTGCTTTATCTAGAAGTTCAATGTACTCCACACACACCTTCTTATCCCTTCAGAGCTTTCCCGCTCTTGGGTGGTCTCTCAGGATCCAAGTGGTATCAGGTTTACCCGGTATCCGGATTTTGGGTCGTCACAGTTGGTATCAGAGCGTGTGTTTGTGAAAGTACATGGGAATTCCAGATATTGCAGTACTCATAGTCCATAAGGTCCAGTATAGTCGGCAGCTGACATGCACATACCATGTACCACACACACCCCACCTCACTAACACCACTTGCATAGCACTCCCACCGGCCTCCCCTTCCCATCTCACCTCTCTCCACTTCTCCTTCTCTCTCTCTTTCACACCCACACACACCCCCGGCACTCACAGTGCCATGCACATACCCCACACACCGCAGACCACCTTCTCACTCACCTACTAACCTACCCCCTCTGTTTCTCCCTATTCTCTCCACCCTCTCCTCTCTCCTTGCTTAACACCACACAGCACCTCACGTAACTCCCCCCATCTTCTGCTCTCTCTCCGCAAATACCACAGTCGCACACGCCGCAAGGTGGGGTCAACTCCCTCCACCCGCGGGGTCGACCCCTCCTTCGGTTCCCACTCTCCTTCTCCCTCTCATTACACTCACGCACACACTCACTTTGTTTTATTATTATTATTTTTTGCTATCTTTTGTTTCAATCCCCTTTTCACCTCTCTATATCTCTCTCTTATCTCTCTCTCTCCATCTCTCCCTATTTTCTCTCTGTAAACTCCTCTCTCCAAGGCTCTCTCACGGAGGCGTCTTCTCCGAGGTTGGGCGGCTCTCCAAGGTCCAAGAGCGTGGGCGACGGCGGTTCTCGATGGCTATTTCTTCACCCTATCTCTTCATGTTTCATTTAGTTAGAATTTGTGTGAGGTTGTAATTTTCTTTTTTCTTGTCGTCTTGTAAACGTTTAACTTTTGAAGCAATAAAATTAGTTTAGTGTTATTCTCATTATCTCCCATATTTCCTTCATTCTCTTTCTCTCTTGCTCTATGTCTCTCCTTTATCCCTCCAAGTTTCTTTAAGTAGAATTTAATCTTGCATTATTTTAATTGTTTCCCATAAAAAAATCCTTCCAACAATTTCTTTTTAAAAAATAATAATAATAAAAGAGATTTTTAAAATTAAAAATATTACCTCCTCGTGGGATCGACCCGTATTCATCACTAAACTCTAAATCTTAATGTTATTGTGTGAATACGGAATTTTTGAAATTGAGTGCGCGAGTTTTTAACGATGAGCTTCACGTCCCATCAATAAGCAAGGTGTGTCGGGGTTCGCGGGAGGCTAGGGTGGAAATCCTGGTAGCGGTCACACCAGGGACCGCCACTTAAAGTAGCGGCCGCCCGACAAACCGCCACTTCCCCTGTTTTGAATAGCGGGATAGCGATCGTTGACTAACCGCTACTCCAGGGTAGCGGCCCTCTTCTGACTGCCATCATCGCTCGGGTTATAGTCTGATCATTGTATTATTCGCTTATAATCTCCTCTGATTAGACATCATGATTAGGGTAAAAATGCACCTAATAACTAGGGTTATATGGAACATCTGAATTTAATTTACCTATGGATCATGAATGATGGAATATTACCCTTTTACTTTTCAAATCATGACTTGTCAATTGTTCCTCTTGCTATAAATAAGTAGTTAATTGTGACTAAATCTATCCATGATATGCATTAAATTCCTGCAACTCTATCACCTGTTGAACTATTAGTTGATTACTTGTTAAGATTGTTTGACAGTCAGGCCACTCTGGTGGTGTTGACTGACCGCTTTGCTCTCGTTTTCCGCATTTCTTAGCCTCAATCTTGTGATAGTTGGGACTCTCCATCGGATACTCCTTCCGTCGGATTAGGACCACTATTATGAGACCTCCGTAAGACCCCGCAAGCCTGGGATTCCCACTAGGACGTAGGGCAGGTTGTACCCCCCAAAGCCTTAACCAACCGACTTGATCGATTCATGTTTTGGGTGGACCGAGTCCATGACTGTTCCACCTTGTTCGATCAGAAGGCGGCCCTGTTGGGACTGCTACCTCCAGGTAGCGGCCATGGCGTGACCGCCATCTGCTTTCTGACCTGGCCTGTGTGCCAGATTGCCCAATCGACTTACCCTTGTTCCAAGTCGACCTAGCCCTGTTCAAGTCGACCTAAGTCCCTTCAATTGACTTGGGATACACATGTTGAACCCTGGTTTGGTCCCATCATGCCTCAGGCAGAATGAGAACATGTTTAAGTCGACTGAACGTTGCTTTCTACTGGACCCAACATGGTAGCGGTATTGCTTGGATCGCAACCGTCATAGTGTGGCCCTCCATGGACCATTTTCATCTTTGCCCCTCTGTGTGTCGACCTGTTGATCCTATGAGTCGATGCCGACCTTATTGATTGTCCACCTAATTGCGGTCTAGGCTGGACCGTCATTTCCATGTAGCGGTCTTGTCATGACCGTAACCTTGTTCCAAAACTTTCTTTTCGTGATTCTTGTGTGATGTAGCAGCCATGTCAAGGGTAGCCCTTGGGCTGCAATCTAGTTTCATTCATGATGCCCTTTAGGTGAATCTTGACTTCCAAGTCCTATTCCTATGGCGTCACCTCCAAATTTTATTTGGAATTACACTTTATCTTAGAAATAAGCTACATAAACTTAGCCTTGGAATTCTTGGTCGATTCCAATGAATTTCTAGATTTTACTTGGGATCTTAGATCCACCAATCAATGCCAACGCATCATAAAGGGCCCGGTCTTGTCCTGGGAGGAGCGCCCGAAAGTACTTGTGTCCCAAGGAGTTTGTAATGACAAGATGTGGCATTGTACCGAGTACTTGCTAGCGTGTTGTCTATGACATTCATTCCTTGGTGCGGACACCAGGGCGATCACGTGACATGTCGGCGAACCGACGGTGCCGTACGCGGAGCGCCAAGTGGACTACATCGGCTTATCTTCAAAATGGGGATAATTTGGTTTGAATTTGGACCTTTTTTGGCATTGAATTGGGCTTGTAATGATTATTGTATGTGTAATTTGCTAAAGGGCTGGTTGTAAGGCTCCTAATGGGCCAATTTGTTAAAGCCCTTAAAGCATTCCATAAGAAGGAATGGCCTTGGTCCATTTCTAATGGATCCATAAGCCATATGGGCTTCCTTCCACATGGGCTATCTAGATTGGATAATCTAGAGTGGGCTCTCTTCATTCATGGGCCTTCAAGGGTGGAATGGCCTTAAGCCATCTAGGTTGGAATGGGCTTGGTTAAGCCATGGACCAAAGTGGCCCATTCAAGACCCAATGAAGGGGGCGCCCTCTTTTTTGTTGGTATTAGGCTAGCTAGTTTGATTTTCTTCTTCAATTACCACATGGAGCATTCAAATGGCTGCTGGTCAAGTTCCACATGGCTGCCACCAACCATCTTTACCTTGAAATTCAAAGGTAGGTGAGCTACCATGTCCCCTTGTCCCCCTTTCCCTTTCACCAAGGGTCTTAATCCATGCGCACCCCTCCCCCTACTTGCATCTTGCGCAAGTCCCCTCCCCCCTACCCCTTCCATTTCCCTATATAAGGGCATGTATAGTGTTTATGCTTAATAGAATGAAGTTTTGTTAAGAGATAAGTGCATTAGAGAGTGATTCTCTTGGGAGTGATTCCGTGGTTGCAGTCCTGTGACGGGACAGTTCTAGGTCATGTGACTCGACCTCATATCATTCTTATCTTCTCATCTTCTTATTCCACAAAATTTATCCGTGATACCTCTGCAAGTTAGCAAACTTTCAGCTTTAGTTTCACGTCGATCGGAGTTCGTGAGCAACAGTGGCGATTTTTCTCGTGGAGGCGCGCAGATCTGCCCCAGATTGCAGCCCAGATCTAAAGATGACTGTGTATTGAATTCTTCAGGCCAACCCCGATGCCATCTGAAGTTGGTTCCTAAAGATAAATCGTAGTAGTTCAAGTCCTCTTCGTGTTGTCACTAGTTTCGCCTCGATCCGTGACCGGTGCTGATCGTGACGGCAGTTCTCGTGGGATCGCGCGGGCTGGTCTGAGCAGGCCCGGCTGAGAACTAAAATCAACTTTCAGAGCCTGCCCCGCTTCATCCGGCCAAGATCCGTGTGAGGCATCTTCAGAGTATTTCTTCCTCTGGACGTCGCCTACCATCTCCCACAAGAACGCCCTGATCCGACATTGGCAACCATTTTCACAATCATTTACCGTGTTTCTATGCAGTTCTGTGAGTACAAAACTAGAACCTCAGAAGATTCATCATTGCGCCCAGATCTGAAGGCATCTGTTCACGATCTTCGGAGTGAAGATACTACATCCAGTCTCCGACATTCTTCAACAAACGACGCTCCGATCGGGCATCGGATCCAGCCATACCAACCTCTGCAAGCTCGCTGCGCAGTCCTCGCCTCCTGCGAGTGTGGCCCGTCAACCCAGGTTCCAGCAACCCCAAAATCAGTCATTGTAGCCCGATACCTCCCTGCGTGAAGTGGGCATTCAGTTCTGAATGTTGTAAAGGCAATTCATTTGTATATCGGGGTTGTTCGGAAATCGGCCGGGAGTTCTTCCCCACGCCTAGTCGCGGAGGTGTAAGGTTTCGCACAGCACCTACGGGCGACGCAGCGGATAACAAAAATTTCATTTGCCCGATCCCGGTGTTATGGAAAGCTTAATCTGTGCTCTAATCGGTGTTTCTAATACCGTAATTACGGGTTGCGTGTTTCACCTTGCACGGAACGACGCTGTCCGCGATGCCCGATGCAGAATAATGAGCCGCACAGCTGTACGGCCTCTAGAGCAGATCCACACGGACCCTTGCGCAGCGACGGTACCTCCCCGGCACAACTTTCCCCGGCTCTAACACCTTCTGGAGAGAGAGAGAGCAAGGGGGAGAAAGGGGGGAGGCTAATCCTCCTCTCTTAACCCTTAATGCTTGGTTAAGCTAAGAGAGGTTGGAAGAGTTCGAGATTTCAAATGAACTCACGTAGGTTGGCTATATATAGAGTTTTGGCCCTTTTCAAAAGACCTCCAAAGGAGCAAAATTGTATATATGACCATTTCATTATTATACTCATGTATTAAGCCCCATTTACACTCCTTTCTAAAAGGAATCAAATGGAATTAATACATACACATGTATAATAATTATCCGTCACCCAAGAATCCATTGTGTGTGATCCTCTAGGCCCATAGTCACTCTAGTTTAAGGCCCATTAACTTCTAATTCCTAATTAGAAGTAAATTAAACGTATTATTCGCTTCTACAAGAGTCGAATAGTAGTTTAATTCATTCCGAACCTTCGATCACGTTGGGTCAAGCAAATCCGCGTGATCCTAGAGGACGCCGGGTTCAAACCAGCCTGTCTGGTACCTGTAAGTCCACAGTTACCGCATCGATATAATCCCTCGCTCATTCTATGAGTCTGGTACGATCGAGGGTATGGTTCCTGTCAAACCCCATGATCGTGCCATTTGACTATGACCTCCTTAAAGTGTATGACGTTCATCCTAAACGAACTCATACGACCCCTGGTCAGGGATTTAACGGAGCGTCAATGTCATGACCCATTAACTGTCTGATATATACCCGACAGTGAGTGATCCCTTCTTGACCATTGATGATCTTCACACGTATCCTGGAGTGGTTAACGACTCGGCAACTCATGACTTATGGTTAAAGTCACTTAGCCAAGTGATTAAACCATTCCAATCCTCGTGTAAGATCTGATCAATGCCTCAGGTCAAAGGACCAACGATGCTACTGAGACAGTTAGATCTTCAGTTGACATTAGGTATAATCAACCATCTGAAGATCCAATAGCGGATCAGTTCAGTGTACATCCTCCAAGGACATACACCTACACATATGTGTTGGTGCCCCGCACCAATGACCATGAGACTGGTCACTGACACATCATGTGTACTGGTTTAATAGGTAATCAAAGTCCCCGAGTGATTACCCTCCAACCAGGAACAGTTTAAGGTATGTGTACATGTAAAGTCAATCTCATGTTTGAGATCCCATCTCGAGCTGACTTTACAACCACATATCCTAGGGACAACGTAAAGTAACACAATCACATATTTACGCTCAAACACCACTTTATTAATGAACAAGATCGTACAACTATTGGGCCTACCCGACCCAAAATTGGCCTATAGCACACCAACACTAACAGGAGGTACGTGCTCATTCTGACATCTACATTTGCTGTTTAGTATACTTTCTATATTGCTGCGTTTGTGAGAATAGGGCCGATAGTTAGTTTCAAATTCACCGCGATTGTGAGTTGTGAGCGCCCGTTCCGTGGCTCCAATCGAGCACCGAGCGCGAATTAGCACCCTAGGCGACGGTGGTTTCTTAATCGCCGCGATCCCCACGTTTCCCTCGCAAGGGACGATCGTCGGGCTCAAGAGAGTCGCTGTTGAGAGACGTCTCCACCCGGAGAATACTACGGTGGTCAGCCGCCCGGCTTGCCTTAGTGTGCTAGTGCTGGCCGCACACGAGTCGATCGTACATCTTAGCCCGGGTCGGTCATTCGTCCCGCATCAAATTGGTATCAGAGCATCGTTCAAGTCTAGGGTCATTTAAGTCCAAGGTTGCATTTGCATTCCTCTACTCGGTATATCAAAAGGTGCGACACGAACGTTAGGCTACGCCTATCGGGAAGGCCGCATACTTGCGCGAGTGATCTTCGGATCGCTTAGCTCCGCCACGTACCGAATAGTGGGTTAAGTCTAGGTTCCTAGTTAGTGCATTCTAACATAGTCATGTCTAAGTGTGTATTCGAGTCTCATGCCAACTTTGCATTAGTATTTTGGGGTCGTGTCTAGTGTCTTGTCCAAGTGTCGGCATGTCTAACATGTAGTTCTCCAACTTCCCAGGGATTCCCGGTCGCCCAGGCGATATGACCGTTGGCCCACCCATGGGCTTGGTAACCATCCTCTCCGCTTCTGTAGGCCCGAAGCCTCATATTTTTTTGGCTCCAATGACCCGGGCAACTACCTCAAGTGGGAGGCCGCCATGGACACATACTTTGATTGTTATACTATGTTCGAGGCAATGCAATTCTCTTTCGCCAAAGAGCGGCTTCTTCATGAGGCTGCCGAAAAGTGGGACTACATCGAAAGAATGAGAGAGGTTAGGGGGCAATGGCCCATCAAGTCATGGTGGGACATGAAGAGAGAGCTTAGGAAGGTCTACGTGCCCCAACCGGTCACCTCCAACCGGCCCCACCCAATCACTTCCAACCAAGTGGGTTCTAGTCGGAGGCAAAGAGTCCCACACGTAGATGAGCCAAGACCCAATCCTAGGACGGTTGACTACGGGCGAGTCCATCATGATATCCCTATTCCAACCCACTCCGTTGCCGAACTTATGCAAATGATTTTGCACCGGTTGGATGGGGTGGATAGGACACGTACTCCTAGTGATGTACTCCTGCCCGAGCCTAAGGAGGTCATCGCTGGTAGTCTTAACCCGGCCCCATCAACGGAGTCCCCAAGCCCTCTCCCCATCATAGTGGATCCTCATTCCCCACCCACGAGAGCTCCCATGCTACCACCCTCTACTGCCGAACTCTATTCGGAACCATCTCATTTGGAGCCACCAAAGCCCGAGCCACCCGTATTTCTAACGGGTACACATTACATAGCCGAACCACTACTTAGTTGGCTCAAGGATAGCTTGGTCCCACTTCCCTTCCCATCTATGGACCCTATCCTACCTCTGGTGCCAAGCAACTCATTTCACACCACCTTCCGGTCTAGTCACTATGTGGATTCATTGGACGACCTTCTTAAAGGGTTAGACCAGCAGTTGGTATTTACGCACTTGTTGGCCCCAGGCTTTGACCGACCCACCAGTCGTAGCTTCACCCATTCCACCTTAGGGTCCATTACCTCCGTGTACACCGTGGGTCATGTTACCACGGAGGTTCTTCTACTCCTCCCGTTACCGGCCGAGCCCGACTTCATTCCTTTTATCCCGAGGGAGGAGCCATATCTTCTATACACTATCCCATCTACCACGATGGATGGAGGTGACCATCACCTTCATGAATTTCAAACATGGGACTATGTAATGGAGGAACCGGGGGGTTACACATTCTTTGACCCATTCGACCCCTTCTCTAGTGGGCCTCGTGACCCACCACTTCCCCTCTACTTTGTCAAGGAAGTCCCCTACCACTCTCTTCCCACTCGGGCCAATCAAATTCCACATAGCAACAGGTCTGATTATTGGGAACCATGGCATGCCTTACCTACATGTAGTGGTGATGAACCTCTTAGCCCACCCACACCCACATCTGATAGGAAGTCCTTGCATGCATGGTGTCTTTTTGGCTGTCTAGGAGTACATCATCATACCTACCTTTAGTTGCATCTAGTGTATGCATGGCACACATTTGCGTGTCCTGGTCCGCCATCGTCCATGCGTAGGTCAGACTAGCCATAGGTTTGTCTAAATGTCATGTGTGTGTGTGTTTGTTTGTCTCTCTAGTTGTTTTCTTTCATCCATTTGGTTTGCATAAGTCGTGTCCCAATCAAAGGCCAGTCAAAGCACGCATAAGGAGGTAGCCAATGCATGCTACATATCCGTGGATTCAAAGGGAGAGTACATCTGGGTCATACCTGACAGGTTTCCACCCGGAGACCGAAATCCACTCTAAGTCCACGATCCCCACCCTTTCCGGGTTAAGAAACAAGTGGGTCCGAAAGCGTACGATATTGAACTACCGACTGCCTATGGTGTCAATTCGACGTTCCATGTTTCCTCTGGTAGCATATTGGAACCCGCGGTGATCCTAGTGAGTTTTGGGCTTTCTCCTTCTAGTGTGAGTGACACCACCCGAGAGTCCACCTCTTCCAGCCTCAACGCACGCATATAGATTGTATGCTGGATGAGCAGGTGATCACAAGGAACGGAGCATACCCACACGTCCTAGTGTGTTGGCGAGGATGTCCCCACGATGACCAACGCCTTGATCACATGCGGAGAGCGCAATCTTCGGGACCCTTACTCGACGAGGTCGAGTTCCTCCCACCCGGGGAGAATTGGTGCGGACACCAGGGCGATCACGTGACACGTCGGTGAACCGACGGTGCCATACGCGGAGTGCCAAGTGGACTACATCGGCTTATCTTCAAAATGGGGATAATTTGGCTTGAATTTGGATCTTTTTTGGCATTGAATTGGGCTTGTAATGGTTATTGTATGTGTAATTTGCTAAAGGGCTGGTTGTAAGGCTCCTAATGGGCCAATTTGTTAAAGCCCTTAAAGCATTCCATAAGAAGGAATGGCCTTGGTCCATTTCTAATGGATCCATAAGCCATATGGGCTTCCTTCCACATGGGCTATCTAGATTGGATAATCTAGAGTGGGCTCTCTTCATCCATGGGCCTTCAAGGGTGGAATGACCTTAAGCCATCTAGGTTGGAATGGGCTTGGTTAAACCATGGACCAAAGTGGCCCATTCAAGGCCGAATGAAGGGGGCGCCCTCTTTTTTGTTGGTATTAGGCTAGCTAGTTTGATTTTCTTCTTCAATTACCACATGGAGCATTCAAATGGCTGCTGGTCAAGTTCCACATGGCTGCCACCTACCATCTTTACCTTGAAATTCAAAGGTAGGTGAGCTACCATGTCCCCTTGTCCCCCTTTCCCTTTCACCAAGGGTCTTAATCCATGCGCACCCCTCCCCCTACTTGCATCTTGCGCAAGTCCCCTCCCCCTACCCCTTCCATTTCCTTATATAAGGGCATGTATAGTGTTTATGCTTAATAGAATGAAGTTTTGTTAAGAGATAAGTGCATTAGAGAGTGATTCTCTTGGGAGTGATTCCCTGGTTGCAGTCCTGTGACGGGACAGTTCTAGGTCGTGTGACTAGACCTCATATCCTTCTTTTCTTCTGATTTTCTTCTTTCACAAAATTTATCTGTGATACCTCTGTAAGTTAGCAAACTTTTAGCTTTAGTTTCGCGTCGATCGGAGTTCGTGAGCAACGGTGGTGATTTTTATCGTGGAGGCGCGCAGATCTGCCCCAGATTGCTGCTCAGATCTGAAGATGACTGTGTATTGAATTCTTCAGCCCAACCCCGATGCCATCTGAAGTTGGTTCCTGAAGAGAAATCGTAGTAGTTCAAGTCCTCTTCGTGTTGCCACTAGTTTCGCCTCAATCCGTGACCGGTGCTGATCGTGACGGTAGTTCTCGTGGGATCGCGCGGGCTGATCTGAGCAGGCCCGGCTGAGAACTAGAATCAACTTTCAGAGCCTGCCCCGCTTCATCCGGCCAAGATCCGTGTGAGGGATCTTCAGAGTATTTCTTCCTCTGGACGTCGCCTACCATCTCCCACAAGGAACGCCCCGATCCGACATCGGCAACCATTTTCTCAACATTTTACCGTGTTTCTGTAAAGTTTTGTGAGCACAAAACCAGAACCTCAGAAGATTCATCACTGCACCCAGATCTGAAGGTATCTGTTTGCGATCATCGGAGTGAAGATACTACATCCAGTCACCGACATTCTCCAAGAAATGGCGCTCCGATCGGGCATCGGATCCAGCCGTACCAGCCTCCGCAAGGTCGCTGCGCAGGGTGACCAGCGCGGGCAGAATCGGGTCGGCTTTCCGTCGGCGTACCCGAGCGGCTCTGGAACGCGTTCCTCGCCTCCTGCGAGTGTGGCCCGTCAACCCGGGTTCCAGCAACCTCAAAATCAGTCATTGTAGCCCGATACCTCCCTACGTGGAGTGGGCATTCAGTTCTGAAAGTTGTAAAGGCAATTCATTTGTATATCGGGGTTGTTCGGAAATTGGCCGGGAGTTCTTCCCCACGCCTAGTCGTGGAGGTACGTGCTCATTCCGACATCTACATTTGATGTTTAGTATACTTTCTATATTGCTGCGTTTTTGAGAATAGAGCCGATAGCTAGTTTCAAATTCACCGCGATTGTGAGTTGTGAGCGCCCGTTCCGTGGCTCCAATCGAGCACCGAGCGTGAATTAGCACCCTAGGCGACGGTGGTTTCTTAATCGCCGCGATCCCCACGTTTACCTCGCAAGGGATGATCGTCGGGCTCAAGAGAGTCGCTGTTGAGAGACGTCTCCACCCGGAGAATACTATGGTGGTCAGCCGCCCGACTTGCCTTAGTGTGCTAGTGCTGGCCGCACACGAGTCGGTCATCCATCCCGTATCATTCCTACATGAAATTGTGACTCTACTTATACTTGTGTGCTCATTCGGCTAACTCATGGAATACTGTTAAATACTATTCTACTATATTCCTTGTTATCCCCTGTAATTCATATCCTTTCATTACGGTTATAGTTGTCTGCTATCAGTTTATTTATTGTTCGATGTTTCTCAGCATGACATTATTGAATTAGTTAATCACTTATACATTGTATGTTATAGAACCTACTGAGCGTTCGCTCACTCAGTTGTTCCCCCTTTCAGGTAGCTCTAATAAGGATACGCAAACTGATGGGGGCGGGCGAGAGTGAAGATCTTGGAGCGAGCCAGTTAGAAGTCATGCCTCATGGTTGTCATAGTATAGGATATGTCCAAGTTGTGTAGCTATGTCCAGTTACCGAAGAGTTGTGATTTTGTTTAGTTTATTTGTAATTGGGTCATTATGTAAGTTGTTGGTTTGAACTTGGAGGAGTTTGCACTTTTGTGGATTAATAAAGTTAGCAGTTTATTGAGTATATTATTCTCTTGCATTTTGTGTTTATTTAATTACGTTATTGCTCTGATTGTCATAAATGATTATAACTGCCACGTTCCGATTTTCCGCATTGGGGCATGACACCAGCAGTTCAAGAGCCGACTCGAGTTCAAGTTTGCCAGGCAGAAAGGCTAGATCAATAGTGTCGGTTTAGTGGTGACAAATAGGTGGTTAACGGTGTAAAATATGCTATAAGAGTGAAAACTAGCCTTGCAAGGGTGAAAAATGAGAGGTAGGGCTGAAAGTCTTCAATTGCGAAGAAGGAGAGTCGACTCGAGAAGCATTTGGAGTCGACTCCAGAAGCTTGCCAGAAGCACACGTCGTCTAAAGGATAACAATGACAAATGATTCTACAACGGTGACAAGTATAATATAAGGGTGACAAATAAGTCACTAGTGGTGACAAATAGGTTGGCTTGGAAGAAAAGGCATTAAGAAGAAGGTGTCTTGAAGATGGCATTGGCGCAAGGCTCCATCAGCGTCGACGCAGTCAGATCGCCAGAGTTTTTCACTAGCCAAAGCAAGTAAGGTGACGGCTGAACTCAACTAAGGGTGACAAATAACTTGGTAAGGTAGACAAATAGACAATAGAGATGACAAATACCTCCCTAATTAGATAGACAGGCTAAAGGCGTTGTAAAACGAAGAAGGAGAGTCGACCCCAAACACTCTTGAAGTCGATGTGAACGATGTCACATAGACATTAAAAGAGAAAGGAAACAAAGGTTAAGTTATGTGATGATGAAAAGATGGGGGAGAGAGCATGTGATGCTACTAAAGGAGTGTGATCGCCAGAGGGGTTACCTCAAAAGAAGAAAGTGATCGCAAAATACCTTGTAAGCGGGGTGTGGTGTGAGTCCAACTTTCTCCTTCTATTGGCCGGCCGATGAAGGGGGTTTTTATCTTGATTACCCTTGAAAAATAAGCAAAGAAAAACAAAAGAGATGGATTAGAAAACCAAGTGTGTAGTATCAATGCTCTATGAAAGTAAATCTATGCAAGATGGGCATGAACACACCTTGTGTGTGTGTTTTTTTGGTTTAAACCCCTTAAGGAGCAAAAGGTAGGAAAATATGAATGCTAATGCAAATAAGTGCTAACTGATGATAAAAGGCAATCTAGCAAAGTGTGCTAGATGGGATGATGGATGTGCAGACAAATAAATAAGAAAATAAAAAAAAGTGAACATGGTGAAGAACGTGAAGGTTAGTCCTCCAACACTGTAGCAGGTAGCAGGGGAGAGCTCGAAGCACAACAGCAACAGTAGGAGAGAAGCTCAAAGGCACAACAGCAGGTCACAGAAGAGAAAAGAGAGGAGAAGAGAACTCATGTTCTCTCTAAATCCTTGCGACGTGAAAACCTGCAGTGTTAAGAAAAAAACAAAATATAACTCTATCTTCCCTTTTTGTTGGCTCTTCTGCTGTTGCTCTCTTTTGTTCACGTTCGAAAGATCCGCCTGCAAGATTCAAAGGGGGTATTTATAGGGCTAGATGTAACGACCCGAGAATCTGATTATCGGGAGAGACCCGATAACCCGAGACTCGAACCGCCGCCCACGAGCCGGGAGGGCTTGGAAGGGCTGAAAGGAGTGTGGAGACACAAAGAAATAGGAAATAAAGTAGGACAATTCAACAGTTAACATAAATAAATAACAACTACAGGTACAACATAGTCCAGTCCAATAGAAAGTACAGTCTAAAGTAGTAAAACGTACCACATGCCAAGTGAACACTCGACCCGGCGAGCTGGCAACTGAGAACCTCTGAACAGCACCCTCAAACCTCGAGGAAGAACTGCCACACCTGAAAAGCAGGGAATGAGTCTCCAAAACAGAGACTCAGCAAGGATCCCGCGGAAGCCCAATCGGAAACAACGGCGGTAGCGGAAAGGAAGGCTACAACAATAGTAGGAACAGCGAACGGGTGGCCAGTCAAAACTAGGCACTACAGCCACTCCTATTGTACCAGAAACACACCCCGAACTCACAGTCGAGGGCTACCGAACTACACTAGTACCACTTACCAAAGTAAAAACCCACGGCAACCGCACCATAGAGGCCTGTCTCCCAGGACACGGCCAACCTGGACACGCTATCCAAGGTGCAACCCAGACCACCTGGTCACGGGTACCGCACAACGAGATGCTACCTCGGTAAAGCTACTAGCACCAGTCTCACGGCACAAAAACCGACACACGTGCCTCGACGAGACAACCGAAACTCAACTGCCAACACGACTGAAAACCCGAAGGTCGAAGTCACAGAAACTGACAGTCTGTCACTCTCTGTCTAGAACAGGAGTACCTCTCACTAGAAGCAAGGCCGAATACGTCCACTGACGTCTTAGTCCGCGCCTCAGGTGTCTCCCTCCGGCCCAGCGGGAACTGAGACACCGTACAAGTAACCACAAACAAGTGACTAGCTAGGGTCACTCCCGTTGACGTGGGTCCAACTGCCCCCAACCACGTGTGCACACACAGACCATGCGTCCTAGGTCTGGCCCTCTGACCGGTTTTCCCCTGGAGCCGGACTCTGGCTACCGAGGAGGGGCCCGACGGAAACCGGTCCACAAACCGTCTCTAAGGGTAGCCTCTCCACCACTCCCTGGTGGGACCACACGCATGTAAGCAGGCTACGACTAGTGAAGGGTCACTGAGAGGGTAGACTCTCAAGTCAACAGAAAACAACGTCCGAACTCGACGAAGTACGGGGACCGTCCCACGTACCCGCACCGTAGCATGGTGACCACAGTCGGAGAAGAAACGGGACTCACAGTCCACGGGCCGCACACTCGGCCACGCAGAAACGCAGAAACATGGTTCCCAAAGTAGCTCACAGGCTGCCACCAAATCCCACTCTCAAGGAAAGGCGGGAACCTTCCAGCCCCAGGCTGGGTAATTGGACTCGCAGTCCAAGGCCAAACACATGGCCCACTCGAGAATCGTTTTTCAGGAAAACTCACGGCATGCGGGGGAGACCCCACCGCACCCCCACCGATACACGGTGACTCGGTCTAGTGTAACACAAAAGCCCGACACGCGAGAAGTCACCCAGACTCTCAAACTCACGGGCACAGTAAACGAGGTAGCACGGTCCTCCTGACACCCTCAAACATGGACACAGAATCTCACGGGTGTCTGGGGCACTCACAAGACTGCAAGTCGACCACTGGGTCACGACTGGGTCGACTGGGGACCTACACAACATGAAACGATCGTGGAGAACACAAAAACTCACCTCGGCGCAACACAGAGCCTGACGGTCTAACCTTGGGCCGTCACAGTCTGTAACGGTCCAAGCCTCAACTGTCACAACCACTCTGACGCACCAACAAAGGGCCGTCAGAGTCTCGGTGCAAGGTTGTGTGTGACGCGCCTACACTGGTGCGTCACAATCTCTGACGCGCCAGCCCTGGTGCGTCATAGTCTGTAACGCGCCAGCCCTGATGAATCACAAGACAAGATGAAACCAACGGTGACGCGTCCCGCTCGGTGCGTCACAGGCTGTAACAGACCAACTCTGGTGCGTTACAAGGTGGGAACACGTCTGCTCTGACGCACCCACACAGGGGCGTTACAAGGCTGTGACGCGCCAGCCTTGGTGCGTCACAGGCCTTAACCCCGAACGGTCAAAACCAACGACCGAAAGCCAATGGTTAGATCGTCCCTGACGGTCCAACCCAGGTGTGCCACAGCGCCGTGGCGGTCTATCGTGGGACCGTCACACACATAGACCACCAAAAGGCTAAACGGGCCCTGTGACGCACCCACCCTGGGGCGTCACAGGCTGTGACGGTCACTGGAAGGACCGTCACACCCGTCTGAGAGCGAAACGGTGGGAAACAACCCAAAAATCCGATCCACGCCCGGATCACCCCCGGGTGATGGGGAAACGAAGGGGAATCCATCCCCAAGCCCCTAGGCATGCATCTAAACCCCTGGATCGGCCAAAAACATCGTAAAACGAGAGATCCGGCTCATTCCCTCGAAACATAGATTTTCTCCAAAATGTAGAAATAAACCCGCTCGGCTCACCACGGCCTACAAAACTCGCGGGAAAGGGAAAGCACGAGCTGGGGGTCCATCTCCCTACCTCCACCGAAGATTTCACGCCCCGAGCTCGCCGATCCGTGAAGAAAATGCCGTTGATGCCTCGTCGTGCCACGAACCCACGGCCGAGCTTCACCGTGCCTCCACCGCCTCGATCCTCATCCATCCTCGCCCGTGCCTCGCCCGCGCCGTCCCCGCCTCACCTGCACTACACCCCGTCGATCGCCGGAGAGAGAGGGAGAGAGGAGAGAGCGTGAGAAGAGAGAGGGAGAGAAGAGAGGAATGAGAGGGGAGAGAGAGAAAAAGGGAGGGGGTTTATATAGAAAATCCATAAATTCTAAAAAAATATCAAAAAATAGAAAATCACACCCTCGCAATCCTCAAAACGCACCGATCGTGATGGTACCACCCGTGCCCAGGTGAACAACCCGGTTCACCCGCAACGAGGTTCCGAAGGAATTACCGAAACACACACCGGGAATCGGAAAACACACGCGAAAAAGTCGCGGACGCGCTCCGGGCCTCCGAAACCGCTCCGGATCGCGCCGATCCGAACATGAAAGATGTCTGAAACATCATTTCAGACACAACGGAGCCAGATTCACCAGAAACGTAGATCCGAGACTCGAGAAGAAGGATCCAAAAATCCAGGGCATTACACTAGATATCCTTGTTCTAATGGGTTTCAATCAAGTAAGTCAATCCCAAGACGTGGATCTCCCTTCCATTGAAGATCACGGAGCCAAAATCGATAAGGACGCCATGCAGAGGAGGTTGCAGACGAAGAGGACACGGAAAGGAATTAGCGACTAAGAAAATGTCGTCAATTCAATGGGCGTCCATGAGACTTACATTCATTCTTGGATAAATTATGGAAATAACAGACTTTACATAATAAATAACAAGAAATGGCACATGTTTGAAAAGGCGTTCATTAATGAGCACCAGCGCAAAAGGGCGTTAATTCTTTAGAATTAAAATCCAATAGAAAATCAAAAAATTAGGAAATAGCGCTCACGCGAACGGTCGCTCATTCTTATGAGTAGACCTACCTGAGTCCCATGTCGTCCTATAGTGGAGGAAAATGGCGACACTCCGGAAGGGCATTCATTCAAATTGCATCCAGAGAACAGTGGCAAATTCCAAATAAATCCAAAAAAATAGAAAAATCTTCTTATTGAGCTAATAACAAAGTCCACTTTGGGTCATTACGTCGTGACATGAAATTTACTCAACATAGTATTGATTTTGACGTGTCTACAGCTGCCCCGCCTTGGCGTCTGCTTTGCAAGGGAGTGAGATGAAATGAAGTGTAGTGATAATGAGAATGGAGTGAAAGTATAACGAAGCGGAATGAAGTGGGAATGGACTGAAAAGTAGATGCCAAGGTGTGATGTGACACGCCTCCGACACTTAGTGTTTGAAATCTTTCCATGATTCTGAATGAAACAACCTTGGATGATTACGAGAAAGCAACAATTGTTTGGATGAGAACTGAGATAAAAAATGTGTGCACGCGGGCACGAAAGGAGGGACACACCATTGGAGAGAAATTACCAGCCAATATGAATGTGCTACAACTATGGTGTATTTGCAGAAAAATAAAGGGAAAGAGATAGGAATCCAATCAAAAGATGCTTTCAAGAAATCAGCCTGAGCGGCTTCAAGGAGAACATAGTACTCAATTTAGAATGGAATATCTCATGTCAACTCAAATCAAGAGCGAGCGGCCCTCATTACTGACTCAATACAAGGATTTTTCAACATCCAAGCTCAAAGTCCTACATGATGCATGCTGGGCTAAAAAAAATTTAAAACAAACTAAAATAGAAAATAATCAAGGATAATATTGCTAAGCTATGCAGACTAGGTCAAGAATCTAATTTTCTGAGCTGACACTAAGCTGAAGCCCGTTTGTCCATGTACCAACTCAGAAAGTGGAACCGTCGTTCCAAGCCTTAGATGACTTAACGGCTTATCCGTGCGATCAAGACTCCCCTAGAATTATCATTATTTTTGATGAAGGGGGACTCAAACTCCAGGTTTACCAATACCACAAGGTCCTTCATATACTCTAATAATGTAGATAACATATAGTAAAATGCATACAGGAGGAGATATAGGGGAAAAGAGATGATATCACCAAATGAAGATCTGTAGCGCCTTGACATCCAACATGAAACCTTAACTTGCCTGCGCTCAAAGATCATTAGTGCAAGAAGAAAAATGCAAGAACAAGCCAATAAATTCAATTCCATGAGATTTATCAGTTTTATCAGATTCAACTTTGCAATTTAAACCAAAGTATCAATTCAAGCTTACAATTCATATGACAATTCTTATATATAAAGCCAACCATCGCAATTCATACGAAATTCAGAAATACCACTGTTTGCAAGAATTGGTGATCGATCGAGAGGGCGCCCAATTAAGAACTGGCGTCAATCACTTGGTCGATATTTAAAGAATTAGCGGATACTGCGACGGTCGCCAATTCCCTGCGATTCCAGCAACCCGTTTCCTACTCAGAAACTGAACTTTTAATCCCATTCAAGCTCGAATTTGAGCTACTCCGGCGAGTTGAAGCTTCCTCTTTATAAATAGCACCTCCAAGGCCCCTCCTTGCGTCAAACAAGAGATCCAAAGGCTCCAAGGAAGTCCTAGATCAAGATTTTGGTGAAGAAATTAAGAAAAATAGGGGATTCCTATTGAAAAATAGGGAGCTAATCATGGAGAATCTAATGCAATGCCCATTGAAGAAACCCAAGCGTGGATTTTCAAGAATGACGAAAATAAGCGGGCACATAAGCGGGAGGATTGCCATGAATCAAGTAAGTGCTCAAGATCCTTAAATAATTTTCTATCTAAACCTCATGCTATTAAAACTTCTCACATGCTCTCTTCGCTTCTTGTCTCTTTGTTCTCTTTGAATTATAGGATTATCTAAACATACTGGGTGTAAGGAGCTACACTAAGACCCGTTGGCTCCCACTTCTTCTTTCCAAGATTACTCTAGACATGAGATCCATCCTCTCTAGATGGAATCTTCTTAGCCTTGTAACCCAAGCAAAGCACTATGATTCAATCCACCTTGATTGGGCCGCCATGGGAGCTCTCACAGAGACTTGGCATCCACATACCCATACCTTCTTATTCTCAACTTTTGAAGCCACCATACTCATAAAAGAGGCGGAGATGCTCCTAGGATTGAAGAGAGTGAAGCAAGGCGATGAAGAGAAGATGGCGGATATGACCAAAAGCATGAACGCTCAAGAGGTGCTATCAAGCCCAATTCTCAAGCTCAAAGATGGTGAATCAAATATGGGCCACAATAGGAATCAACTTGATGAAGCTTGCGGCGTGGATTTACAAGACAATGGATCAAGCCAAAGAAGAAGATTTAGAGAAAGTGATGAAGGCCTTCGTGATATGCCTCGCGGGAGCATTGCTCTTCCCTTCGGCGGATGACTTTTTAGAAGAGGAGCAATTAAGCGCAATATGTATCATATGGGAAGGAAAGAGAATTGGACTGGCGGTGCTAGCCTATCTCTATAGCGGGCTCACCTCGGCTTCTATGGGGAGACCCCTATACGGGTCAATGCTATTATTCTCTAGTTTGGTGGACCTCCACTTCAAATTTGACCCATGCGAGGAGGCCCAAAATGCCTCACTGATGTATCTAAAGAGCCCACTCCACTATATGACGGGTGCACTAGGATTAAGTGAAAGAGTGATGAATCGAGTGCCCAAGCTTAAGAAAAGGGTGGAATGGAGAGAGCATCTAAAGGTCATGCCTCAAAACATGTTCACGTGCGCACCGGGCATCCTTAAAACTCAAGATCTTCGCGCACGGCTCTCATCTGGAGTGGAGCTACGCTAGTAGGCGCCACCGAACTGGTTCTCTATAATGCACACCGGAGCCTATCACAACTTGGCCTACCTCGCCATCTCTTCGAAGAAGCTTCACACCTCCCACCTATCAAGAAGAGAGATTTAGGCTCAAGCGACGATGAGGAGGAAATCAACACAACCAAGGCGCTATGGCGAGTTAACAAGCTACACCGGCCCAAAGAGTGAATTGAAGAAAATAGAGAGCAATGGAAAACTTATGTAATAGTTCTTAGGAATTTGAGGCCCAAAGTGGCTCACTAATCATGTAATGATCATTTCCACTAATGAATAAAATATTTTTCTTTGATTGAGCCAATGAAAGTGTCCAAAAGTGATTAAATCTTCCAAAATCTCTTGATTCTGTTTAAAAATGAGGGTTGTGTAAGAGACGGCGCCCGCCACAGAGGGCGCTAATTCATTATTCTTTGTCTGATACCTCACCGCCAATTCATTTATACTTCTTTTCCATAAAAATGTAGAAATTCCATGATTGGCGCCATTTAAACAGCCGCTCATTAAAATATGGATGCCCTTCCAAATGGGCGCTGATTCCTTTATCCTATTATATGATAAAGCACGAATTCCAAAATGCCAATAAATAGCGCCTCGTTGCACCGTCGTTCATTCTATAAATAACGCCCGTCCAAACGGTCGTTCATTCATTAATGTCATTTCAAAATGATTGATTCCTTTATAACTTTTGACCGTTCACGGATTCTAAAATTTCAAAGAAATAGCGCCCCTTTAAGCTATCGCTCATTCTTTAAATATTTTCTAAAAAACATGAATTTCCAAAATGACGCCCATTCATATGGTCGTACATTCTCAAAATAACATCCAACGCATGGCCGTCAATTCTTTTCGAATCCAGCGTCTCAACCGCCTGCGTTAAAACCTTTTTCCTTTGAACCCTACTCTCTCCCATTCATTTCCTCATTTCGTCTCTCCCATTCATTTTTTTGCTCTCATTTTCTGCAACTCCCACCGATGACCACCGGCAACTGTGAGCCATCACCGCCGAGTGTCTCTCTCTAATGCTCTCATTCCCTCACTCTCATCTCTTACCCCCTTCCCTTCTCTTATGGCTTCTACAAGCGACGCCGGTGCCAAGAAGAGACAGCGGGTGATGTCACCCGCCGTCGTCCACGTCGACGAGGAAGAGGATGTCGGCGCGGAGGAGGTCCCTCCCGTGGCAGCGGAAGCTCCGACGGCGGAGCATGAAGAAGAAGAACAAAGATGCGAAGAAGGAGGAGAAGACGACGACGGCGATGATGAAGACGACGAAAATGAAGAAGGAGAAGAAGACAGTGATGAAGATGATGAAGACGACAAAGGGGAAGAAGAAGACGCCGACGAAGATGAAGACGCAGATGAAGACGACGAAGACAATGAGGAGGGCGAGGAAGACGAGGAAAATGAAGAAGGAGCAGAAAATGATGAAGAAGGCAACAACGAAAGGGAATAGTAGGAAGAAGTAGAGCAACCCAGGGCGCCTCCTCCCCGTCGGCCACTGCGGGGAGGATTCATGGAACCCGAACCTAGCAAGGTAAGCCCTACCACCCATCCTGCCATTTTTTTAACAACAAAAACCATGGCGATCGAAGAGGGGAAGAAGAAGACACTGTTGGAATTGGCGGCCCAACAGGTGGTGTCAATTCCTCAATATTTATTCTTTTTAAGAAATTAATTTAAGAAATGGCATCAGAGGAGAGGTCACAGGTTATATTCTTAATTTTTGAAAAGGAATAATTTAAAGAAATAGTGACTGAAAAATTGATGCAAATTTGAAATATATATATATATATATATATATATATATATTTGTTTGTTTGTTTGTTTGTTTTGTTTTTTTAGAAACAAAACCGCCAAAGAATTGGCATCCGATCTCTGGGCTTCAATTTCAAAAAGTCTTTTATTTATGTGTATATAATAGGGAATTGGTGACCGGGCAGCTGACACCAATTCAGGGAACTGGTGTCAATTGAGTCGACGTCAATTCCAAACAGTTATTTTTTTTCTTTTTTGTTGTTGTTGTTGTTGTTATGGTGGTTATTGATATTTGTTTTTCATTTGTTTTGTTGTAGGGGTTGATACGGACCCTCTTTTCCTGGGTTCAGGTGCTGGCAGCGTACTACGAGTTGCTTGACTTCCAGAGAGCGAGGGTGGAGGCGATGGGGTTCGGCCCCTTTCTCAGCATCGAGCCGGTAGAACCTAACTTGATTCTGATTCAGGTGCTAAGGGAGAGATGGGATAGAGCTAGCCGGGCATTCTTGATGCCCTTGGGGCACATGGTGCCGAGCTTGGAGGATGTAGCGAGGATTATAGGGTTGAGAGTAGACGGAGAGGTGGTGAGCGGGGTGACCCTCCCTGACTATAAGGAACTACCTCAGAGGCTCCTAGGTTTGGAGATAGTAGCCGACACCCCTAGGAACTATAGGATGATTTACCATACAGAGCAGACGGGTGCCATGAGGCTTGGAGACACTCGATAGAGGTTGGGGGAGTCGCTAGAGGAGTTCACAGAGAGGATGACCTCGAGGGCTAGAGCAGTCTACTGCCATGACCCGACTCAGAAGGAGCGAGTGGATATGGATCTGAGGAGGTTTTTGTTCTTGATGCCCGGGAGGCTGCTACTGGGGACGAAGGGAGATGACCTGAACTACAGATTCTTAGGGATTTTGGAGGATCTGGATGGAGTGGGGCGATACGCCTGGGGTGCTGCCCTGCTAGCGCACTTGATAGCCGACTTGTCCACGGGGATAGGTCGTGAGATGACTGTCAGCAGCTTTTCACCTTTTCTTCAAGTATGCATTTTTTTTGTTATTTAAATGCTTATGTTCCTATTTATGCTTACGAATGCTAATGATGCAGGTGTGGAGTCACCTCTACATGCCTATGGATCGGGCTAGCCCCCGACCTGAAGATGCAGATGCTTACCCGCTGGCACGACGATGGCTACCATGTTTAACTGGAGCGCCTCATTCTTAAGAGCTGAGGGTCCTTAGGCGGGAGTTCTGTGACTACCCCGCTTCACTGGTCTGTGTGTAAATATGATGCATTATGCTTCTATTTCCTACTTATTATATTATAATGATGACATGTGTGCATGCAGGTTGTGTGGAGACCATACCAAGGGATGCCCGATGAGGGCCAGCCTTGGGTCGCATCGGGTCGACCTTTTTTCGAGTGTGACATATTGATGGGGACATCAACGACCCTCCATGCCCCGGCTTCGACGTCGGCCCTTCGAGACAGATTCAACAATGGTTCAGATATTTATTTCTTCTTAGTATGATGTATTTTTCTTTTATTGAGTTTGTAATCCTTATTGGGTCAATTAATAAGGCCCAAAAGGCTAGTCTATTAGTAGCTCGGTTAATAGTCGTAGGTAGCTTATGTTCACCACCTCGGATAGCGGGGTAATTGTTTGAACTTCAAGGGCATTTGTGGACATTTGTAACCCTGGCCTCTCCCTATAAATAGGGGTCCAATGGTTCATTTTAGAGGCTAATGAAAAATGAAAAGTTTTGAAGAATTGTTAAAGAATTGAAACCCCCCCCTTGTGCCTCTCTCTCTCTCTCTCTCTCTATCTCTCTCTCTTATGAAATCTCTCTCTCTCTCTCTCTCTCTCTCTCCCCCTTGCGACCAGATCTCTCTCTCCTTGGGGAATTTGCACCCCCCTTCTCTCTCCTTCTCCTTGGGTCGCGAACCACCCTTCCCCCCTTCCTCTATCAACCTTGCCACATCAGCCTTATCCCCCTTGATTCCCTCCTCCTTTCCCTCATCTAGTTTCCTAATCCAGCCACACCTCCATTATCACCTTCCAAATCAACTATCTAATTAAATCCCAGCCCTCCAATTCTTTCCTAATCACTCTCCAATATTCCCTCCCTCCTAATTATCCTCCTTCTATTCAAAAATATTCCAAAAACACACAAAATCCCTTCCCTCCCTACTAGGGAAACCTAGGTGCGCCCCCTCCCTTGGCAACCTGCACACACACCTCCCATACCCAACCCTAATTTGCACCCCCCCAAGCCTCCCACGCCCCAGCCACCTCCAGCCCCCTTCCCCTCTGCAACATACGCCCCATCCCCTTCCTGGAGCATCCACGGTGACCTCGGCATCCCACGGCATCGCCTTCGTCATCGCTTGTGGAGGTCTTCTAGTTCTGCTGTCCTCTACTCTGTAGCAGAAGCTTGGCCGAGTTTGCAGCGACCACACTGTCATCCACAATGCAAACCAGTCCGATCTTCATTCAGAGAAGTCGTGCGCCTCCAAGTCCTCTTCGCGTGTGAGGTGGAATCGTCGCGTTCTGACTTCACCACTGTTCACGTCGCCTGTTCTCGTGCGGTTGCGCTAGATCCGAGCCAGAACCTGAGGGCCACTTGACAGTACCAGTACCCGTTTCTCCGGCATGAATCAGCCCGAGCTCTCTTCTGATAGTTTGTGCTACTCCAAGCCCTCGTGAATCCAGAGGTGGAATCACCCCAGTCCGACATCAGCACAGTTCGTTGCAGTCGTTCTCCCACGACTGCACAGATCAGGTGCAACCCAGCCTGCCCAGACTGTGTGCCCACCTTGCAGAGAGCGCCACGCCCAACCTGTTCGTCAACGGCCCGGGGCGTCTTCAACAAAGTTGTGCCCCATGACAATACGAAACCAACCTAGGTGGTTTCATTTCGTTCTGTGATCCTTTTAGAAATTTCCACTACGGCCATCGCACCTCTGTCCGGCTGCTCACCCAGAAATCAGAGGCTCACCACAACTGCGACCACGCCCAGCCCAGTGATCTGATGGTCGCCATCGCTTCAGGTTACGTAGACCTCCCTGTCTGCTATCCTCCCAAGTTGGTCCCGCCTCGTTCTGAGTTCCACAGCGAGCGTACCGGCGGTTGTCCCACGACTGCGCAACCCTATCCTACGGGACAGAATCACGTAGGTCCACCTCTCCGGCCGGCCCCACCCTCCAGCGACCTCGGATCGACATCAAGCTTTCAGGGATGTTCCAGAACCCCTCAGGATTCGTCTGAGCGCTGACGGCACTCCGTTCGGACATCCATGCTCAGCATACCGTTCAGGACAAGCGGCGTCATCCCTGCAGGCTCGTTCGCCGACCAGCAGCGTGGTCTTCCCCTCCCCTCGCTCACCCCTCCTGCGTGAGGGTAGTGCATGTATTGATTACCCCATCCGTTGGTTCCCCCTCCCTGCATGGAGGCGTCTGTTTGGTTGTACTAGCAGGTCCGACATAAGCTACAACGACGCAGTGTGTCCGCCGGGTGCGCACGCTCCCGGCTCACCCTCGTCTCCGATCGGCGCTGGTCTTTTCAGACTCGGCAAGGTACGTGGCTGACCATCTGCTCCCCAGTGGTTTGTCCCTTCGTATTTTCTTTGTGCTTGCGCCGACGGTGAGAGAGAGCCCGGTCCCGACCCCCGTTTCATGTGAGTTTGCTGCCATGCGAGAGAGTGAACCCCTTAGTGCCCTCGGGCGCGAGGTCTGCCCCGGCTGAATCCGGGTGATCCCTCCCCTTCAGGTTGACCTTCCACCGACCCAACTCACGAGTTCTGACCACGTAGACAGCTTGTGGGACAAAGCCCATCTTCCCCATCGCCGGGTTACACCCGAATTCCGAGTGCGCCGCGTGTTCATCCACCGTGTCCAACCCGGCCTGTCGGCCTTGCTTGCTGTCCACTAGGTCCCAGTTCCGACCAGGATTCGTCCCGTGTCAAATTTGGTATCAGAGCAAGTTCTCGGCTTGCTCTCGCATGCCGAGTCCTAGGCCAACTTACATTCCCTTGCATTCCCCCTCGCATCAGTAGCATGTGGTCTAGTCTCTTGAACCGCATAATCTGTCTAGTCTAGACTAGCCATTCGATTTTCCCCATCCCGCTGACCCCATGTCCATCCATAGTGTTGCCTCGTACAGGGAGATTGATCATCCAATTGGCCACGACACTCAGGTCAGACCGTCCCACCACAACCAATCCATGGCCACTCATATTGGCAGTTCGTACCGTCAGTCTGGACCCGTGCACATCTCTGGCCAACATACTGGTCTGCCCATCCACCCTACCTACCCACAGGCTGTCCCCTCACCCAATCTCTACGACCGATTCGGGGATAGAATATTCACGCCCTATAGCACCCGTTGGGGCACCCAAGATTTCTTTGGCTCTCGTAATCCCATGATCTACCTTGATTGGGAAGCCGAGATGGACTTCTACTTAGATAGGGATGACTGGTCGGACTTCCAAAAGGTGAGGTTTGCCACGAGAAGGTTGAGAGATCAGGCCCGAGCCTACTGGCTCGATGATGAGTGATGTCTTACGACCCGATACCAAGCGCCCGTCACTTGGGCCATGATGAAGGAGAAGCTTTGCGAGAAGTATCTCCCTCCCGCTTATTTGCCCGTGGCCGACCCTATCGCCCCACTGCCAGCTATAGTAGGATCCACTAAATACACACTCCCTGGACCAGCATTTGAATCCCAAACACCCATAGAAGCCATGCCACCAGCTTTGTCCATCCTTGAGTCACCACCTCCTTCAACTCAACCCCCGATTAGGGATGAGATAGTGCACGAACCCACAGAGACCATGAAATACATCCCTGATCCCTCGTTGATTGAAGCATACCAAACCCAAGAGGATGCCCTATGCCTGGCTCACCCCTTAGTAGAGGAAGCCCCAACCCAACTTGAGGCTAAAGTCCAACACAACCTCCATCCTAAGTCACTCATGGCCCATGGAGGCGAGATTGTCATAGGTGGAACCCTTGCTAGGTGGCTTAGGAGAACTCTAATCTTAGATTTCTCCAACTTCTACCCCTTCCCAAATGAACAAGCCCAACAAATAGTACCCTTCCACTCCTTCCACACAACCTTTCGATCATTTTGCTTTGTGGAGATTGTGGAAGATCTTGTTCGGAGTTTGAAGTGGCAAATAGGGGTGACCAACATGCTTGCCTTGAAGTCGGGTCCACCTAGGGGCGTTAGCTTCACCCACCCCTCTGTTGGCTCCATTACTTCCGTGTGCACTATAGGTCGGTGTACATGTGAGCTCTTGATACTTTTGTCTAACCTGAAGGAGCTCGAGGCTACCACTCAAGTCCTGGAGCTCATCCATCCCATCAAGCCCACTATCTCGCCAACTCCCTCATCCACTATTAATTTAATCCACAATGGAGGGACTGAGATTTGGGCGAATCAATTGTCAGAATTAGACGATGTCCTCCATAGTCTCCCCTTCCTTGATCCCTTTGACCCATCATATTGGGTTCAACCAGTCCTCATCCAATTATCCAACAACACCCAACACCTACTCCCTCATGGAGAATACTACACATGTTCGAGCCAGACCCCACATCATTGTTTCTCTAGCGACATGTGTTTGATTGGGAAAAGGAGCATTTCATGGGAGGTAATGCATTCGTCATGGAGTCTAGCATCATATAGACAAGGTCATAGTTTTGGTTGCGCAAGTCCACCCATGCTTATCCCATTTGATAGGAGTCACATGCATGATAGGTCTACTTTTGGATGTCCCGGGCCACCCATGCAATGTAGATGGTCTATGCATATCACTCAGCATCGCAGCCTATCTAGGACTCACCACATCATCAAGCATTATGACAGCAAGCGAGTCCGTCTGAGCTATGGTTCATATTATGAGTTCGCGGATAGTCATTGGCGTCACCGAGACTCCTGGAGTTGTGAACTTGCGATGGTGAGGATGGAGTGGTTCCCAATGGAGCCTCACAAACTAAGGGCCCGCAACATCAAGCTACATCAGAACATGAGGAGGGTAGGCTCTACTAGGTTAGGACAACTTGAAGAGAATAAAGTGATCCCGATGTTCACTTGGGCAGACCAAACGCAGTACGAGGACCTGGCAGCAAAACCAAGTGAGTCTTTTGGGCCTCTACTTTCCTTCATGAGTGACCCACACCCCGTGAGAACACTAGCCATATGGAGTGCCCGGCGTGGGCCAATAGAGGAGATACGGGGTGGACAAATCACCACTTATTGGAGCATGGCCGTCTACTACTACCTTACCAGATGGAAAGGACGGCCCAGATCGGAGCACATATGGGATAGCCGGCCAGAGATATAGCACCCCGATCCGCGCCATCATGCTCCACCAGATCACCACTCGACAGAGTCGAGTTCTCGTCACCCCGGGGGAATTGATGGGGACATCAGAGACCCTCCATGCCCCGGCTTTGACGTCGGCCCTTCGAGACAGATTCAGCAATGGTTCAGATATTTATTTCTTCTTAGTATGATGTATTTTTCGTTTATTGAGTTTGTAATCCATATTGGGTCAATTAATAAGGCTCAAAAGGCTAGTCTATTAGTAGCTCGGTTAATGGTCGTAGGTAGCTTATGTTCACCAGCTCGGATAGTGGGGTAATTGTTTGAACTTAAAGGGCATTTGTGGACATTTGTAACCCTGGCCTCTCCCTATAAATAGGGGTCCAAGGGTTCATTTTGGAGGCTAATGAAAAATGAAAAGTTTTGAAGAATTGGTAAAGAATTGAAACCCCCCCTTGTGCCTCTCTCTCTCTCTCTCTCTCTCTCTCTCTCTCTCTCTCTCTATCTATCTATCTCTATCTATCTCTCTCTCTCTCTCTCTCTCTCTCTCTCTCTCTCTCCCTTGTGACCAGATCTCTCTCTCTCTCCTTGGGGAATTCACACCCCCTTCTCTCTCCTTCTCCTTGGGCCGTGAGCCACCCTTCCCCCCTTCCTCTATCCACCTTGCCACATCAGCCTTATCCCCCTTGATTCCCTCCTCCTTTCCCTCATCTAGTTTCCTAATCCAGCCACACCTCCATTATCACCTTCCAAATCAACTATCTAATTAAATCCCAGCCCTCCAATTCTTTCCTAATCACTCTCCAATATTCCCTCCCTCCTAATTATCCTCCCTCTATTCAAAAATATTCCAAAAAAACACAAAATCCCTTCCCTCCGTACTAGGGAAACCTAGGTGCGCCCCCTCCCTTGGCAACCTGCGCACACACCTCCCATACCCAACCCTAATTCGCACCCGCCCAAGCCTCCCACGCCCCAGCCACCTCCAGCCCCCTTCCCCTCTGCAACATACGCCCCATCCCCTTCCTGGAGCATCCATGGTGACCACGG